>CM060691.1:181626166-182111166 GCA_030686995.1 Artemisia argyi | reverse complement strand
AGCTTCTCATAGAACTCAAATGTTATATGGTGCACACAAGGCGTAATGGAAATCGTTGCGCCGACGTTATGGCAAAGCTTGGAGGAACACAACATGAAGATTTTCATGTGTACAAAATACCACCACCGACATTGATTTGGTGTTTAATAGATGATGTAATAGTGTAAGATAGTACTCTGAAAATGGATCAAGAAGTACATGTTAAATCAGTGGAAATTTGTAGAATAATATAGTCTGACAATCCACAAAAGGTGTAGATCAGGGCAACTCTCCTGGCCTAGTGGGGCGCCAACTAGAGAGGGCCGAGACTCTCGGACTCATGAGCTCTTATCCACAAACTTTCCCTAGTGAGCCCATAGGTTTTGCGGAGGTGGGTACCTATCTGAGAGCAAAGTGCCAGGGATGGGATTCGAACCCTAGTCTATCGACTCAAGAGCGAAAGCCCCACCCACTGGACCAATGCCCCAGTGGTATAGTCTAACAATGCATGTGATTCATTATTTGTGTACATAAACCATAGATTAGAAATTTGGATTTTTCGATGGGAACTTTTTCTTATTAAATCAAAATAGATTTTTTACATATTGGTTGAAGGTAAACGAGCAACAAGCTGTGCCGCTAGCCTTTTTTGGATTGCAAAGCTAACTCTTTTAAAAACTTCATTCGTAGATCTATGTAACATAACATTACTGTTCATAACTCGTTGGTTTTCAATGCATGCTTCTCGTGTTTTGTCACTTTGCACAAGGCGGCTTTCAATGATGCATGTCCAGCTGTAAAACTCTGAGGGTGTGTTTGGTAGAGAGAAATGGCATATAAGAAATGGAAATGTATCAAATTCCATTGTTTGGTAGCTTAAAGAAATTAAAAGGTGGAGAATTGATGAAGAATTGATAGTGTAAATTTTAGAGTTCCATTTCCATCCAGTTTGATTGGGAAATTGGAGAAATGAGAATTATTAGTATTTTACTTACGCATCAATTTTTACTTACGCATCAATTTTACAGAAGATGATTGTCTAATCCCTTTTTGCAATTTTTAAATTTCGTAAAATATATATTGAAATAATCTCTAATATAAAATGATTTAGTGTTAAGCATTTTTTTACTTATTCAATCGACCCTTTTTTTTCTTTTCTTTTCTTTTTTTTTGTTAAAAATGCCGACGACTGTGTTTTAATTTTTAAATATATAAGTATCATGATGGCACTCTACTAGAGTATATTGTAGTCTAGGTTAATGCCTTGGAATAAATAAAATGAGATATAGGTATATGTGTAGTGTTGTAAAAGTTATCTCGATTCTGATGCCATCATTAATTTCTTAAGTGTATTATGATGTGATTTCACTCACTATGAGAAAATCTTGACTAAATCGACGCATCTATGGGGCAGATTCCCACCCTGAAGGAAAACCCCCACGGAGAGACTCGAACTCGATACCTTTCGCATGTGGTAACAACCTCTCCAAGATCACCTTGGTGGCCAATTGAGCTTATTTGTTGGCTTTTTGACTCTTAATTTTTTACATAATATTCATAAATTAAATATAAATAAAAAAATTTGAATGTATCAAACGTTTATAATTTTATATAATACTAGTTATAATGCCAGCGCACGCGCGGGGTTTTTTTAAATAATTATTTAAAAATTTTAATTCTATTGTTAATTGCATCTTATCTATATTTTTTGTATTTATCTTCTATTTGTGTTGTGGATAAATATAAAATAAATAATCTTTTTTTTTTAATATCTTATCTATATTTTTTGTATTTATCTTCTACTTGTGTTATAGATAAATATAAAATATTACCTAATAAGAAAATAATCTTTTTTTTTTTAATAAAATTATTACTAAATCATGTATGAATTGATTTTTTTGAAATGTAAAATTCCCAATAGGGGTTTTATTTTATAATATAAATAAAAGATTTTACATTCAAAATTATAAATTTATTGATCGTTTTTTTATAATTTTAAATAAATATTTATAAAATTTTACTTAAATATCATGCATATACTGTGATGTTACATAATTAATATTGAACTCGTACAATTATTAAATAAAAAATATAAATAACTATGATAATTAAAACATAAAATAAAGATTAATATAATCATAAAAACATAAATAAACATTATCTGGTAATATTATGATAAAAACATTACATTGCAAATTAAAACATAATGTTTTTTTGCAAAAGCATATAAATAAACTATCTTCTATTTTTGCTTAAGGCTTCGAAACGTATAAACCATCTTCAATTTGTTGGTAGATTTTCACTATTTTTTGTCGAAGCTCTTCTATCATAATATTACGTTCATCAATTCTGTTTTGATACTCGGATATCATCTTTTCAGCATCTTTGTTTTGTTCTTCAAATTTCTTGATCTTTTTGTTATGTATATCAATCATATGATTTTCAGCACCATACTTACTAGAATGACCTATATTCCAAACTTCTGTCGAGATATCAAAAATTTTATATTTTTCTGGCATTGGGGGTGGAGATGAATCTCTAACCCGTTTTTTCTTTTTATCGTTTTTAGAAGATGATGATGCCATTGAATTTTTGATAAAGAAGAATGAGAAGATGATGATGCCATTTCAACTTTTTGTTTTCTATATATAGACACTGAAAAGGCATTACGTTATGTATTCATATAAAGTACTATGACTTTAAATGAATTTCTCGAGACACCAAATATTACTGTGTCATACTCAAGTTTATGACACAATATTTAATCAATTTAAATATTTGATTTATATATACAAATTAATTTTTTATAATAATTTGACATATTTGTTTTTATTAAACTCATATCTTATTTAGTAATAGTGATACTTATTGTTTTAGAAATTCAAATTCGAATATTCTTAAATTTGTTCTTTGAAGACCAAAAATGTCTATTTTTTTATTATTTTTTTTAAAAAAAAAGAAAGAAAGAAAAAATTACACTATCATATTATACTTTCACTTTCCATTTCATTTTCATTCCAAACAAAATGACTATAATTTGACACATATTCTTTGAAATTTATTTTTGAGCTAATTCAATTATGAATTTAAAATTGGAAATTAATTTAATAAAGATTATAAAAGTTGAAAATATATTTTGACAAAAAGTGGTTTGATATTAATTGAACTTCTCGAGATACAAAATATTAGTGTGTTATACTCGAGTTTATGACAAACTATCATGGCAAAGATTAATGAATTTAAGTATTATGACCGTCATGTCATAAAGTGGTTTGATATAAAGTATTATCCTATTTTTTTTCTTTTAACCATTTTCTTGTAAGTTTGACTTTTGGTTGAAAACTAAACGTCATGCCTTTTCATTATATAACATTTAATAATAAATGTCATGACTTTTCAGAATCGTCATGCCTTTTCAGTCTCTATATATACTAAAACGTTAGTATAATTTAAAATTTTTCATTTTTGACATATTTCTCTATACAAATTCAAATGGCCACATCATCTTCACAAATTGATTCAAACAGAAAACATGTAAGAGATTCTTGTATTTCTCAAATTCCAGAGGAATATAAAATGTTAGGCATCTCGCAGAAAGTTTGGGAACTTTCTCATTCTGGTGACTGTGGTGCTCAACAAATTTTGATTGACAGCTATAACAAAATTATCCAGAAGTATGAAGTGAGAAACAAAGATGATGAAAAGTTGATTTGCGACTATCAGAACAAAATTGATGAACGTAAGAAAAAGATAGAAGAGAGTCGACAAGAAATTGTGAACATTTACGAACGAATTCAACGTGGTCTATATGTTTCAAAGCCTTAGGCTAATGTTAATTCATGTTTTTATTTTTATTCTTATCTAGTTGAATTCGCATTGTTGTTCTTATTAATTTTTAATTTGTTATATAATGTTTAATTCAAATATCTTATATCTGAATTTGATACCCTTTATTATTTAATATCATCGCATATCTGATTTTGATTAATAAACTTTAAATATCACACTACATAAAATAATAATAATAATAATAATAATAATAATAATAATAATAATAATAATAATAATAATAATAATAATAATAATAATAATAATAATAATAATAACAACTTTAAATATCTGATTTTGTTTCGTCCTAAACCAATATTTGCTGTTTCTCTCTCTTTTTTTCTTTTTCTTTTTTTAACAAATTTGCAATTAATGTCAATACAAAATAAATACTGCTTCATTTTGTGAAGTGGTGGGTAGGATGTATAGCTTATATTGATTATGGAATATAGACTAACTTGTTTGCTGGCTTTTTTACTCTTAATGGATTCATTTAGGTCCATAACATAAACTGATAACTTTGCTCGACATTTGTCTTGGCCATTGTGCGACTTTTTTTGCTTTTAGAAAACGTTTTTAATAACATAATGTTCTATGAAAGAAAGTTTTGCAATTTATATCTCATTATAAATATTTTTTCGAAAACATAAACAGAGTTGTTCAAAAAAGAAACAATATTTGAGTCGTTCAAAAAAAAGAAGCAGAGTTGCTCAAGAAAAGAAAATACAATAATGTATTCGACTAGTTCAAAAAATAGTAATAATAATAATAATAAATAAATAAATAAAGGGAAACATGGTCGTTCAGAAAAAAGACACAATATATATTACTGTTATGTAACAATTGGACTTGGCCCAAGAAAAAAAAATAAAATAAAAAATGATAAGATCCCAGTACAAAATGGTGTTAAACGATAAGATCCCTGTACAAAATGGTGTTAATTCTTCTTTTGATTTACTCAGATTTTCAGGATGGTCTTGTCCATCTTGATCATCTGATTTGTGTGCTTACACAAATATTTTTCTTTAGCCCGTGCTTAAATGCTGTATCCTGGAGTGTTCGTTGAGTCGTGCAGATCCCGTTCCTAAGAAATTTGGTTGAAGATCATCCACTTTTTTCTAGATTCTTTTGACACCCCTTGGTACCTTCCATCACATTCGAGTCGCAACCCGATTCACACGACTCCGTATCAAAATGTTAAAAGCACTATTGTGGTTTTGAAGAAGGTGTATTGGATTTAATTATTTGGGAAGAAGATGACGCTGGCGAAAAAGATAAAGTTCAGATTTGATGATAGTGATAAAGTTCAGATTATGTATGAGAACCGTAGTTTGTAAGAAATAAATTTTTGTAGCCTATATCATGGTAGTATGTTTATCAGAAACAGAATGTGTTTATCAGAAACATTATCTTTAATGTATCAGAAATTGTTATGGTTATATTACGTGTGTTTAGTGTTAACGAGCAGGGCACCCGCGCATTGCGGCATGAATGTTGTGTTTAATTTTGACTCGGAATAAAACGATTGTAAAAAAAATGTATTTTTGTTATTAAGGATTAAATTTGCAAAAGATTGGTAACGGGGGACTAACGGTGCGATTTATATATAACCTGTGGGACCATTTTTGTAAATTCATTAGTAACAGTACATATCACTATTCTTAAGCAAATGATTTTTAGTATATACGAGCGGGGAACCCGCGCGTTGCTGCATGAATGTTGTGTTTAATTTAGACTCGGAATAAAACGATTGTAAAAAAAATGTATTTTTGTTATTATTTATTAAGGATTAAATTTGCAAAAGATTGGTAACGGGGGACTAACGGTGCGATTTATAATAACCTAAGGGACCATTTTTGTAAATTCCTTAGTAATAGTTCATATCACTATTCTTAAGCAAATGATTTTTAGTATATACGAGCGGGGGCACCCGCGCGTTGCTGCAGGAATATTATGTTTAATCTAAGCTCAAAATAAACAGATCGAATTTTTTTTTGTAAGGACTAAATTTGCAAAAGATCGCTAACGGTGGACTGACGGTGCGATTTACAGCTAACTGAGGGACTGAAAACATAAATTCGTAGCTACAATACAAGCACTATTCACCACTGTGCTGCACTGTGTTGCACTGTTCTTAACGTTTTTTCATTTTTAGTCCCTTAACGTGGTGTTCTGTTGTAAAGTTAGTCCTTAGGGACTAACGTTGAAAAAAAAGTTAACGTTAGGGACTGTTTCTGTTTGTTATTTGCACAGACAAAGCCCCTGAAGATACTGTTCCATTACATATTTAGGTCACGGTTGTTAGATAACGGCCGTTAAGGACTAACTTTGGAATTGATCTATAACCTCAGTGGCTAAAATGGGAATAATATGAAACTTGTGTGGGTACTGTTGCTACAGTGTCCAAGTTGATTTTTAGAATAATATATTATAATAAGTGAATTCCTTAGTAATAGTACATATCACTATTCTTAAGCAAATGATTTTTAGTATATATAACGAGTGGGGCACCCGCGCATTGCAGCGTGAATGTTATGTTTAATTTAGACTCGGAATAAAACGATTGTAAAAAATTTTAATTTTGTTATTAAGAATTAAATTTGCAAAATATTGGTAACGGGGGACTAATGGTGCGATTTATATCTAACTTGAGGGACCATTTTTGTAAATTCCTTAGTAACGGTACATATCACTGTTCCTAAGCAAATGATTTTTAGTATATACGAGTGGGGTACTGATCAATTCACGTTTTTGGGATAAATAATTTCAAAACTCTTTTTACTAACTTTGAAAAGTAGCAAGGAGGTTCGAAAGAAATAATAAAATCATTTATTCCCGAAAACGCTCCGTTTTCCAAAATTTTCTTTTATTCCTTAATTCCACTTACACTTCTATTTTTGTACTTTCCATACTTCATACATGTGACGGTTTGTTGAACTTTCATTATTATGCAATAATTTTTAGGGTCAACTAGTAGAAACACTTTTCATAGAAAAGTGACCGTACGGATAAAAATCGTCATCCTTGATTTTTCACAAGTCCCCAAACTAAGCGTACAAACGAGATCACAGCTTATCTACAAATTAGATGCTAACACTACTCATAAAAGTTACTTGTGGAAACTCCTTACTCCCATTTCCTAGGTTTTGTATCTCAATATTTTATTTTTGTTGAGAAATGAATTGCTTCATATTTTCTCGTTTCAATAATTTTTAGTCCGATAGTGATACCTAAGTTAAAACGATAAGTATTTATCCATTTTCTCTTAAGAACCACTGCAATAGAAATTCGGTCCACATCAAGGAATTTTGGGTACATACAATATCAGAAATATAAGTTGCGGAGTACTACACGTGCACCTCATGTAATTGATTACTAATAAAAAACATGCACCTCACGCGCCAACAACTTATTTACATACAAGCTCTTATTCATACAACTTTCAAATTTCACTTATCTTCATTCTTCACTTTTTTCACTTTTCTTATTTTTTTTCATACTTTTCATTTTTTTCCTTTCTTGACTTTTTTCTCATAACATCAATGGAAGCTTATCGGGTAGCTCCAAAACCACATAAATAATCAACTTTTGACTTTTGATTTTTTCACTTTTTGCTCTTATTTTTTATGTTCCTTGATATGTACCCAACTTCTAAAGCAAAAATTCTCTTAAGAAAACAAAGAACTAAATATTATTCAAACCGAAATACCACTAATTAACCAAGAACATCTATTATATATTGGTGACGTTTCTGATGGGAGTAAAAAGCCACAAGTACCTCTCATGAGCTCTAAAGAGAACCACTACTCCACGTTTAGCATCTAACTTCTAAATAAACTCTATCATTTCTCGCTCTTCGCAATTTAAGATTCCAAGTAATGAAACAGCGAATACTTAGCTGATAATCAGCCACTTATATATAAAGCCAGTTACGGAAACTTGCAAATTCTAGAAGAAGAGTTCGCGTTTTCTAACTCCTGATGTAAAAGACTAGCGAAAGCTTTTAAGCTGCGCATGTATAAAGTCAAGTACGGGAACTTGCAGATTCTTAAGAAAGAATTCGCATTTTATAGCTCCTTGTGTACAAGACTAGCACAAGCTTATATGATTATCATTGGTTAAGGGAACAAGCTAGGTCTCAACACGCCCGGTCAAGTCAAAATATTTATTCCTACTCTCGCCAGCAAGAAAGTCAACAAGGTGTCAAAACACTTATTCAAACTTTATTATATTTTTGCACAACTTTTTCAACTTTTTCACATTTTTTTTTTGTGCTTTTTCATGACATTTTTATTCATTTTTCTTCAAAAATTTTAAAATTTTTCAATTTTTTCATTTTTTGGTGGAAAAATGGAGTTGCGAGAGTTCACAGCAAAGTGCAAGGCAAAAATCAGATCGAAAGATCACCCCCCAGACTAAAACGAAACATTGTCCTCAATGTTTAAAAGGTAAGGGTTCTCCTACATAAATCTAAGGCCGTTTATTAATTATGCCAAAAGATAAATGTTAGTCGATAAGATTAGGATATAAATGGATGAGCAACGAATGATGAAACTCAGGTGGAGACAATACAATGAGCACGAGAGTCTTCATTATTCAGGCAAATCCTGGACATTCACAACAACAAGCACAAAACACGAGAAAATGGAAGAGGTAGCCCTCCTCACGTCACGTTAGAAAGAAAATAGAAATTTAAGAAGATGAAATTGGATAAGTATGGGGTGCCTCCCACGAAGCGCTTGTTTTTGTTCACCGAGTCACATGAGCTTGACTCGATCCCCGAATTAATTCGTCCTTGGGGAGAGCAGATGGAACGGACACATGGCACAAAAGATAGAAATGCCAGGGTCAAATACGGTGTCCTCACTCCCGGTGGAGTGGAAAGAAGAAATGACGGTATAAGTATAAAATGGTTGAAACACCCGGATGGTAAAAGCAAATTCGAGTTCAGAAACCTCGTCCACCATTCTAAAAATATCTTCATTCGTACCGGATTCATAACCTATATCGGGTGGTTTTGCAGGTGGACGAGAAGAAAGCAAATCGGAAGAAATATCATTCTCGTCATTCTCAATACCCGGTGGTATCAAGTCATCCACAGCAAGAAATAGATCGACATCCTCTAAAAGATGGTCACGTAACGGATTATCGGAAATAGGTATAGAGTCGATCTCAAAGTGAAAACACTCATAATCCGGAAGAGAGATATCAGCATGAATAGTGGGACTGCCACTACTCGTCTCTTCAAATCGAAAAATTTCAAGCTCGGGTAAGAAATCACTATCCATATTGGGGATAGGAGAAAAAGTCGGTGGATCATTCAATGCCTCAATACGAGAGATAAGAAGATTGACATTCAATAATGTTTCACGTAAAGCTTCATCTTGAATTTCAGTCTCAACTTCTTCATCATTTTCTTCTTCTAGACTGACGATCTCAGAAGGTACTTCATCAACATATTCGATTTCTCCACAAGATATAGAATCGTCATCGTCAGAATCGGAGAATATCTCAACACGATTATCATCAAACGGCATATCATTTGTATCAACATGATTATCAAGACGATTATTTTCAACATCGTTAGAAATCTCCTCAGACTCACTTGGGATTGGGACGAGGTTCTCAACACTAGACTTATTGAATTCGTCCGATTCAGTTGCCGGAATAGTGTTAAGATGCTCGTCCCCCATTGTAAGAGAGTCCTCGGGTTCTACTGAAAGAGGGATAAATTCTTGTTGAGGGTTAAGAACAATCGTAATCATGGAATCATCATCATCATACATACAACACTCACAAAATTGAGCTTTTCTTTCTTCGGCAAGAAGTTCTTCCATCGATTTCACATGAGGCTCGGGAGTATGCGTATAACGATTAGCCACCATTTCTTTTAACGTCTCAATAATGGATTTAATTTCAAAAATTTGATTAGTAAATTCAGAAGTTTGTGGGGGTTGGTTAAAACCATGAGAATCATAATATGAATTCGGCTCATAAAAATTTTCAGACGATCCCCCACACTGTTCAAAATTTGATTGATTTTGAAATGAATCACCATTGTAATACGGGTCTTGCTCATAAAAGTTTTGAGGATAAAAATCAAAGCTCGGATCGTAAGCGTAAGACGTGTTAGCACTCGGGGCATAGCACATACAATCGGTGTATCCACATATATCACAAAAACATAGCCCACACGGCACTCCTTCTTCGGAAGGGTTTCCACAATTATAGCAATAAAACGAAGGTGGTGGTGGTGTATAGTAATCGGGAACGTTTGACGGATTGTTGAACGATCTTTGCTCATACGTGTGAGAATTACAATTCCAACAAACGCCATCATGAATATTATCACCACATTGGTCGCACGTACACCACACACACAACCCTCCGAAGAACGGTTCTCCACAATTATCACAAAACGTATCCATAAGAATTAAATGTAAGAGGGTTTGAGAAGAAGAATCAAATTTTAGAGGATAAGAAGATTATTTTTGTTTTTGATTTTTTAATTTTTATGTTTTATAGAAAATATTTACAAGATCGAGGAAGGCTTATCAAAACAAGATTTTTCAAAACGAAAATTCAAAAACTCACTTCGACCTTCCCCGGCAGCGGCGCCATTTTTGATAAAGTCTTTTTGTAGTATATAATTATTCTGAAGAAATACTCGTGAAAGTATTTCTCGGGTCGTGTCCCAGCGAAGGTAGAATGGAGACTTGAATTATGGAATTGCCAAACCGTGTCGTGAAAAGTGGTAAAGTGAAAAATATGATTTTGGAATTCAAATTTTGATAAGAAATAGTAAAATAAGCAGAATATACAAGCTATATATATACAAAGGTTAAAAACGTAAAAACGGGAATGCACACGCGTTATTTAAAAGTAACGTTTATTGAAAAATGATCCTACGAACTTGGAAATATTTTCTAAAAATCTTAAACTAATAAAAAGAATTTTAAGAAAAAGAAAAATATTTTTTTGATTTTTTATTTATTTTCTAGAATTTATTTCCTATTTTTGGAATTTAAAATGAATTAAAAATAAAGAAAAAATAGAAAAATAAATTGGAAAAATGAAAATTAAATTCTAAAAATTCTAAAATATTATAAAAGATTTTCTAAAAATATTTTTGTATTTATTCACAACCATTTCTTATTTTTTATGATTTTTGCTATTTAAAACTATTTAAAAATTGAATAAAAATTAAAATAAAATAAGAAAAATAGTAAAAAGGGTTGGAAAAATCTGGAAAAATTCCAGAAATTCTAAAATATTAAAAAGAACTTGGATAAAAATTTGAAAAGTTTAAGTGCTTATTGATATCATAACTGCTTATCACAAGTGCTTAATTATAAGCACTTGTGACCAAACTCTGTAAAACTTGAAACTTAGATGTAAAATTGCTCAAATAAGCTCAATGAATCTCATAAATGAATAGATAAATTCTCAACTTGCAACTAAAGAACTAAAAAGCAATCCACATTAAGCACATGAATAAGCAGTTTCATACAGGAATAAGCCAGTCAATAAGGATCAATGTAATCAAGTCTTATGTACTAAATGGGACTCAAAATCAACAATAATGCTCAGATTACAAGACAAATATCACAACAGTGAGACCTAGTTCAATTCAGTACGAGCATAATCAAGCAAAAGAGTAACTGATGCCAAACAACCCAACATGCCTACTTGAAGGGTCTAAATAAGCCATACAAATAAGCTCGAAAATGTAAGAGAAGCATAGATATAAGAAGCTACCATAACAAGCAATCAACAGAAACAAATATCCCACAATAAGCTACACTAAGTAAAGAGAAAAAAATACTAAGAAAAGTGATCAATCCAATAGGCAGTAGGAGCAGGACAAATGTAGGCCTGGCACACACACTTGCAATCTATATAAAAAACTACCTAAGGGAACTTCCAGGTCCAAAATAAACTAAAACTAATCAAGCCTAACCTACAAACAACTTATGCAATCAATTACATAACCTAACTCTAACTGGGACTTACCTAAAATTCTGGTCCAAAAGAAGCTATTGGGGACAGTAGTGAACTGATGGTGCGGGTAATAACTGATGGTGCAGGGAGTGTAACAGGCAAATAACAACTATCCTAGTGAATCGGGAAATGCAAAACAATCTTAAATTCCTAAACACTATACTACTGTCTACTAGAAATAAGCAATTTCCACTCCTAAATCATGTTTTAACCTACTGATGATTGGAATCAAAAAGGCCCTTATGGGACAGCTATCTGTTGAAATAGTTGGAGATCAATAGTCCAAATTACTAAATGACCTAAACTACTTATGCAGATATACAACTGAAGCAATATAAGACTAGAGTGCAACTATTAAAATAACTAGAGTGGTCTAGACTCTAATTCGTTTATATTATCTGATCCTAACTGTTTTATAATTCTGAACTTAAAGCTAAGTATGCAAATTCTATACTACTACCAAGATTTGATGCAAATAACTAACTAACAACTAATAAGAATAGACTACAGCTAAATGAATTCCACCAAGTGTCCAAAGCTGAATTATATCAAACAAGCACCTTAATCCAAACACTCTATAATTTCTCAGTTAAACTAACTTCCACAGATTTAAGCTACTTATTACCAAACTAATGATCAATCTAGATGCACTATCAATATTGGAAATCAAATACACGGCTAATCAACAACAAATTACAGCTAAAACTCTATATTACATTAACAGTTTATATAAGCAAACCAAATTAAGCAGTAGAACACTAGACAGTATATAAGCTAAATTGGAATTCGAAACTTACGTAATAACCTCAGCTAAACAGAGGTTTCATTTGATCACAGCCTATCTTTAGATAGGCCGTTATTTCACCAAATACCTTGAATCCAACTCCAATAAACCCAAAATTATAATCATGAATCATCTTTGACTAACTTTTACCAGAAACTATTTAAGCAAAGTTAAAACATAAACCTCACTACAAGCTATCATTATGATTGAATAAGATCTAGTGAGTAGTAAATGAAGACTTGAAAACTTGATTCGAACTTATGAAAGTAAATTGCAATTAATTGAAAACTGATTTAATTGATATAATGAAAAGGAGTATAAAGCTTGAAATCCAGAAAGCAGAAATTAAACTTTAATAAGCTAATTTGATAAAACTACTCCTAACCTACTCTACTCTACTCCTACAACTAACAGCCTTCAAATGGAGATGTGAGGGGGCTTATATAGCCTTGAGGAGGAGCGTCTTTGAACCTTCTGGAAGTGGAATCTTCTCACGAATATGCTCCTTGGATCCTTTGTGAGACACGATGGCCAATCAGATGCTGTGGTGACGCGTCCAAACCAATCATAGTCATCCACATGGCATTCCCTTGTTGTTAACCTCTGACAGGGTGTCAGGCTTCAGTGATTTGACAATCATGTCCTTAATACGAGGTTCATTGTGATGGGAGTGGGTAATTTTAGAGAAGGGGATTTAGGGTTCTTTGAGGGAAGCTGGGTAATTTGGGGGAAAAGGGGTAGAAATGGCGATGTGTTATTTTTTTATTTTTGTTTGACTGGTGTAAGTTGACTGGATATATTCAAATGGTGAGTGGGTCGGGTTTGGGAGTTTTTTATATTGGGCTTGGTTTAAAATATTTGGACTGAATTTTGGATTGGGTTAAAAAACTTGATGGATTGGATTTATGAATTGGGTTTTTTGTTAAAAGCTGGTGAGGTTTTTAGTATTTAAGAGATTTAACATTTAAACTTGCAAGGACCAATTGTGTATATTCTGAAATTTTAAGGACCATATCCGCCAAATATGAAACATTAATCTAAGGGCCACTTTTGACAAACTTTGCTTCTTCAAGGTTTATTTAGACACTTCGAGCTCAAATATTTATCCGGACTTGAAAAATCCTTCCCCGGCTCGGCTTTTGATCTCTTTTCCATTTCTCGTGCTCGTGTTTGCCGTTTTTTCATGATTTTTGTCCTTTTATTTAATATCCGTACCTGCACTTTTAAAAACACAAAAACAACATATATTTGGCATAATTAGTTAGTTTTTGGTCTCATTAGTCCGGTTTTTGGTCAAATAATAGTGAGTGAATAAGCACTCACCAGGTACCCACGCGTTGCTGCGGGAATGTTTTGTTTAATCCAAACTCTTAATGAAACGGTTGTAAAAAAATTATTTTTGTTATTAAGGACTATATATGCAAAAGGTTGATAACCGCAAGTACTATTTCCAAAAAGTGTTAATGAAAATTATATGATTTTTTACGGCCAGAGATTGTCGGTATGTTGACTAACTTCGAAATTAAAAGTTAACCTGAGGGGCTTTTTCTATACAATATTAATGGGCGTTAAGGACTAACTTTGCAATAGATCTATAACCACAGGGTCTAAAAGCGAAAAATGGGCAATGAATAGTGCAAAACAATACCAACGGGTTTTAGTATATATAATAATAATAATAATAATAATAATAATAATAATAATAATAATAATAATAATAATAATAATAATAATAATAATAATAATAATAATGACTGTTACAGAAATCTAATAATGACACTGTCTTTTTCAGTCCACACATTTTCCAGGCGGCTACTATTTGATTTGATATGGTTGTCAGTAGTAATGACATGACAGTCATCATTACTGGGGTGTTGGTCTATACTTATTACATTTGTGTCGTGTAGTTTATGGCACTATGCGTGTGTACATTTTACAAATTATTTTAGTATGTTATCAGAAACAGAATGGGTTTATATTAAATGGTACAAATATTTTTACAAATGACATGTGTTTTGTGTTAATGATTGTTACAGGAGAGTAATAATAACACTTGTTGTCAGTAGTAATGACCTGACAGTCATCAATACTGGGTGTTGGTCTATGCGAAAATTACTGCAGAGGAACCTGTCACAAGAGGTTGCCTCACAGAGGGGTGGATTTCTTTTCATTTCCCAAAAAGGCCACTACGCGTGTGTACATTTTACAAATTGTTAAGTAAGGAGTAGTATGTTTATCAGAAACAGAAATATTTATCAGAAACATTACCTTTAATGTATGAGAAATTGTTATGGTTATTTTAATAAAGGGTTTATATTAGGTGGTACCAATATTTTTACAAATGACATGTGTTTTGTGTTAATGACTGTTACAGGAGATTAATAATAACACTTGTTTCCTTCAGTCCACACTTTTTCAAGGCGGCTATTATTTGATTTGGTATGGTTGTCAGTAGTAATGACCTGACAGTCATCATTACTGGGGTGTTGGTCTATGCGAAAATTACTGCAGAGGAACCTGTCACAAGAGGTTGCCTCGCAGAGGGGCATGGATACACCTACCAACCGGGTAGTTTACCCGGATGAGGTGGCACTAATTCATTTGGAGAGAATGAATAATATTCTCCTCTTTCCTCCAACAAATCATTAATTGTGTTTTCATTATGTTTTACTCCGTAATTCATAGTGGGTAGACTACCCTATGGGTAGCTTAAGTTTTCTCCCTCGCAGAGGGGTGGGTTTTCATTTCCCAAAAAGGCCACTGACTTCGCTCCAAAACGTGCAGCGAAATAATAACCCTGCACGTGTCGCGCTCTCGTTAATCCAAAAACAATAAAATAAAATAAAAATGTAATTCACATAATACTTGTTGCAACGAATTACAAACTCGCAGAGGTTGCCTACATTTCTTGCGTCAGTGTTTGGGAGCCCATCTTGTTGGCCTGTTTAGCATCCCTTTCCAAATGTTGGCCCAGTTTTTTTTTTTTCTTTTTTTTTTTTTTTTTTTTTTTTTTTTTAACTATATATACTACCAAGTCTTATCGGCATTGGATGATTTTTCTTCTATTTACCACGTTTGTTTAGGTAGTTGTGGTGCAAACATAGAAACGTTTTAAAAAGGAGCGTAAATAGTTTCAGGTTTTCCTTCCGATTTGTCTTCCCAAAAAGGAGCGTAAATACTTTCGGGTTTTCCTCGACTTTGAGTAACTTTGTTAGCGACTTAACGCTATTGATAGACTCAATCACTCAATTGCTTAGGGCATCCTCAATAGAATACATTTTTTTAGTTCCAAACCAACATTACACTCTCTTTCATAAAATTTGTCACAAGTTACCACCCATTAAACTTCTAAAAGAATCCAAAAACTGACACATCAGTAATTACTACTGTAGACTGTGTTCTTTAGTTTTTGTATGGAAAGGAAATGAAAGAAAGGTAAAGAAATCAAACTTTTTTTGTGTTCTCAAGATTTTATAAAAAAGTAAAGTAAATGAAATGAAATGGAACTTGGGTGTTTTAGCTTACAAAACTTTCACCCCAATATTGGGATGAAAGATTGAAAATGAAAGGATCATTGTACAAATGTGGGCCTTCTTTCTACTTTTTCTTATTTTTACTCTGATAGTGGTTTTCGATGTCATCATTTGTACTTGATATGATATTTAATTTACCTTTTTGCTATATTCTTGTAAAGAGAATAAATAAATAATAGGTTTCTTTCACTTTCACTTACTTTTCTCTCAAACTAAAGAACACATACTAAACTACTAACTTTTCATTCTTTTCCTTACTTTCCTCTCATTCACTTTTCTTTACTTTACTTTTCTTTCCAAAAATACACTCAATAGTTTATTGACTTTATTCCACAAAAACGTGTAGATTGGTGGGAACACCCTGATCCCAGTTTCAAGAGTTTAATCCCGCTTAGAGTTAATGTTCGTGTGTACAGACTTGAACCTCATAAACGAACTTGCCATCTGGAGCTCCTGCAATGGCCGGATTAAATGGATGCCATGTATATATATTGTCCTTTTAAATGTATGCCAGCAAGACCCCTTGTGGATAGCCTAAACCCTAAACCCTAAATTTATTTGCTGTTAAGTGTTGTGCCAGCAAGACCCCTTGTGTTTTATTCTAGTCGAGCAAAAAAATGAATATTCCCTAATTCGTACACATACATTGGACCAACGTATTTTTAGTGCAAGCATACTGCAAATATATTCTTATTTTCCACTATATAAAATTGTAAAAAGATAGTGGAGAGTTGATCACTATGAAAAGGAGATTAGATCCTTTGTTAATCCTTTGTTATAGTAGTACTTCAAGTATTTTCTTATTTTTTTAGGTCCTTTGTTAAGTTAGGGTAATTTTTATTTGGAAGCATGTTGTGCCTTGTAGGTTTAGGTCCTTTGTTAAGTTAGGGTAATTTTTATTTATTTATTATTTTCTTATTTTTTTTAATTTTATTAATCCTTTGTAAAGGTAGTACTTCGATTCCACAGTAAATACCCAGAAGGTAGTCCCTGCCAGCCTCAAATCGATTCAGGTATGGGGCAGAACCCCACATATTACACATTACATACTCAGAAATTAGGGTAGTATTTGGCGTCGGCCATTTTGTTGTTTTCATGGTTCGCCTTGGATTCAGCCGTAGGGAAACCCATGTGGACTGGCGTAGATGACCAACTCACCGGACCTGTTTTCAAGCGTGGTGTGCCTAATACTCTAATAGCTTAGCCGTGTGGTAATGAATACATATTAAAGTTTGTTTAAATATTTATTCATATTCATATAAAAAAAAGGATCTCTTCCTTAATGATGTTAAAAAATTTACTTATACGTGGATTTCTAATATATATAAGAAGTTTAATCTTATATGGATAGATTGGCTATGTATTCCTTGTAATGCCCTATCCTCTTTATTGTAATTTGTTTAGCTCCTTGTGTAACACCCTCAAAATTATCGCAGCGAAGATAGTGTCACTGGGGTGTTACTTCTTACTTCTTAGCACACAGTACAAGTTAAAAAAACGACTCTAAATGAGACGTTTTAAAATAAATTATCATTCGATTTGTATAAAACATCATAGTTTAACAAAGAGGTCCCACAAGTTTAAGTGATAAACCTAAAAGTTTAAAAGTTTTATCGAATGATAATGATGCATTGTCTTCAAAAATATTTTTGCGGCTTCACATGATCACAATAGCTTTTTCGATAAAATTTCTTCTTCAATTTTCGACACAACTATATTCATTTCTGAAGTCGATTGCACTGATCGTTTCCAAATTGTACCTCGACACTCCAAAGTTTGTAACTGCATCCATTCCACGAAATTTGATAGCAGCCACATCATAAGCCTCGGCAGCTTCCTCTTGAGTGCCTAAAATAACATCCTAGACTTGGAACAAAGATTGGACAAATAATCAAGTGTGTTAACTACTTTATACTGCCAAGTAAACTTACCAAATGTGCCTAGGTAAATAGCCTTCTGTCCGGCCACAGGACCAATCCGAGCTTGTCACCCACCGTGGCGATGATGCCTCAATATTTACAAATTTATATTCATCATAAATATATCTAAAAAACGATAAGTTTTACTATTTAGTTAGTACGAGTAATTTGTAAGTACTTGAACCTTGTTACTCCTCTATAAATTGAAACCCCTCTAGTGAAAGCACAGCTTGTCCTAAAAATATTTATTAAAATAACAATATACAAGTTAGCAAGGGAGTGTGAGTGTCTGACAATGGAATATTAGTATATGATCAAAGTGTGAAATTTGTTTTTAAAAAGTTACCTTTTCAAGTGAGCAACATATTCATGTCTAGTCATATTCTCCATTTGATCAAGCTCTTGTTGATAGCTTTCAACCTAGACCAACAGTTTGCCGGTTAATATCGACTCGAGTCGGAAAATAGAAATACGAATTATATAACATGATATTGACAGCCTACCGGAAAATTAATAGGAGCTGAAACACCCCATAACTTGAGTGCTGCTAAATCATAAGCTCTAGCAGCCTTCTCTGCCATTATATAACCACCTAAAAGTCAACATTAAGTACTCATTTGTAAATCTTCATTTTAAAAAAAAGTCGAAGACATTGTACCTAAAAAAAATTTGGTAGCTTACCCAGATACACTGAAGCATAGTTTACAGTGCATGAAACAACAAACACCAAAATTCGTAAGTGTTATGATTAGTAAAAAATAAGCAAAATGACAAATGTCAACACATCAGACCTTGTGTTCCCTTCTTCCTAATCGGGCCTTCTTTTTGGCAACTCCTTTTTCTTCCCTTCCTAGTCAGGCCTACTTTTTGGCAACTCTTATCCCATAAATGTGCTTCATATCTACCTGACAGTCTATGCCTTGTGCAAATAAAGATTCACATATGTCAAACCATTAAAAAAAAATTGTACTAAAAAAATAAAACTTACAATGTACCTTGTAACACCCTTATATTGAGATGTCTTAATCTTCTTTTGATGATCAACTTTTTCAGATCCTCTTTTCTTTGTTTCCATATAAACATTTTCAGTGACATTAGCAGCAGCATGAGTCACTTTTTATTGTGAAATAGTGACACATGTACTTGATTGTGAAAATCCAGGGCTCATTGACAGGTTTTGTGACTGGAAACCATTAGTGTCGCTAGTATGATAATTGTTTGAAATCCAACCTTGACCAATAATTGGGAGGTAAAGAGGACTAGTAGCATGCTCAGCTATCTTGGTTACATCATGCTGTGTTGATGAGTACAAACCAGAGTAGTCTTGGTAATGGTGTAGTGGTTGAATTTGATAGTTTTGATGGCAGTACATCGCATTGGCATCTAACTCAGGGGTCCCTATTGTTACACCACCAAAAAAGTTCTCAAGTTTTGGTGTTGTTGACATCATCCCTTAAAGAAATGTACTAGCACTGACAAAAAATACTACTACGTAACATTTAAGCAAATAAAATAAATAAATAAACAGAAACACACACACACACACACACACAAAAACAACGACAATAATAATAATAATAATAATAATAATAATAATAATAATAATAATAATAATAATAATAATAATAATAATAATAATAAAAGGACAAAAATGAAAAAAGAACATACCTTGTGGTTTGGTCATATTGTCCATTAAGCAAAGTGAACCATCAGATTTGAAGAGCGTATTAGGGTAAGAAGAGTAGATCCCCCTATTATTTACACAATCAGAACCACTATAATAAATGTTTTTGATGTTGAGAGTGTGAGCAGAATCTGATGAATGGTGAGAAAGAGAGAAACCACCCCAATTGTTGTCACTGTTTTTGTTGTTCTCATTGTTATCGTTGTTGTTGGTAGTCATGGAGTTCATAGTAAAACAAAACAAGATTTGAATATTTTGACAATGTCATGTTATTACAACATTCTTGAAGTAAATAATAAAGGGTGTGGGGTTGGAAGGACTGAGTCAAGAGTCTATCTTTTTGTTTGTTTCTTGTATAAGATACTTATGTACATGTATGTATATATTGGTAAAGGGGAGCAGAGCAAGTTTTCTTCAAACTTATTACTCAAAAGGTTTTTGCTACTAGTATTAATCTATTAATATATATACTACTATATATATATATATATATATATATATATATATATATATATATATATATATATATATATATATATATATATATATATAGTATTAATCTATTAATCTTTAATCTATTAGGGTGGGGCTTAACTTGTTAAGCGAGCCACAAGTGGGAGTAGTACTGGGTGGGTGACCACCCGGGAAGTCCTCACTTGTGGTCCACTTGTAGACCATATTGTTCCGGAGATATATTGCAATGATGGATTTGAACCTTCATGCCACTCGTTGCGGGGGTTCGAATCTTGAGCATGGCCCGGTTTTCATCCGGCTGTTTCTCCAGCAAGGTAAACTTGTGTGGAGGCAGTACGGTTTCCGGGGGAAACCCGTTACCACCTGAGATCAGCGTGGACCCGGTTAAGACAACATAGTCTGGCGGGGTGGTGATGGGGCCTTCGCTATCCGCGAAGGTGGTCGTTTCTAAGTTGAAATTCACCTTTCAAAAAAAAATTAAAAGTTTAAAACAAGGTTATTGGTTAAGTCATCTTTGACCGGGTGTAAAAAATTATAGGTTAATTGAATAAAAATAATGTTAATGCTTATGTCATATATATAACAATTAGAAAATAGTTTTGTTTAATTTAAATCCATTATTAGCAATCCGGGTCAATGAAGATAGGTGTTCATTGCCTAGGGCCGGGTCCTTAGAGAAGGGTCCGGTTGGCATCAAAAGATGCATGGGATCGGGGTGTTCCCACCGATTTTAAAAGGATGAGTCGAAAGTATATCAAAGATGTTAATATTAGTGTTCCTGAGATGTTAAACAGATGAGTCGAAAGTATATAAAAGTGCCTAACTATAGAAAGATACTTAAATGTTCATCATATGGATATATTTTGTTGGCTTAACGATTAACGGTTTGAAAGATATTAATATTTGAAGATTTTATATGAGAATGTGTAACAGCCCCAAAACATCGCAGCGGAAGATAGTGTCACTGGGGTATTACTTCATGGTTCACTGTACAAGTTACAGAAAACGACTTTATTGTTGTGAACGCAAATGTTGTAAATGGGCCTATTGGGATTGTCGAATCCCGTTTATACGGTCAGATAAGATGCCACAAACGCACTATATTTGAATTTTAGGTAAAATGGCAATTTACCTTCCAGGGCATTGGTTCATTTTATGAACCTTCAGTCAGTTTGGGTGTCATGAGCTTAAATCAATTATTATTAATTTATTATTTACCCAGAATTGTATTCATTGCAATTATTATGTTTATTCTAAACTTTTGTGGTCCATTATATAACATAAATCTGTGAATTTCACTCAACCTTTGTTGGCTTTCACTCAACCGTTGCAATTATTATAAATTATATGCAGTTACCCACTGTACGTAATTTGTTTTCATAGTTAGGACAATTTTTCGATGAACAGTGCCAGAAAATGATGGGATGTAAATCTCTAATTTATAATGTATTTACTGTATGCCTTATAAAAAAGGAAAGAGAAGAAATATAAATAAAAGAGAGAAGAAAAAAATTAAAATTTTGTTTTGGGTGTATAATTTGACTACGTTACTGAAAATTTTATTATGAGAAGAAAATTCAAAAATATTCTTTTCAAGCAAAACTTTGAAACGAAGTTATTTCCTCGAATAAATTCTTTTTTACTTGATAACTATATTACTTTCACATAATAAATTATTTTTAATCAGAAACTGATGGGAACGGTGATTTCAAGTATTAGTGTGCTTCATATAACATCAATGACCGAGTATGTTTACTTTCTTAAATGAGTTATGCAAGAAGCCATTCTCATTAGATGAGTTATGCATTAATTCAGAGTATAAAAGTCTTTAATACCTATGTATACTATTAATGTAATTTAATAGGAAAGAGATAGAAATTTTAAATACCCATCATGTCCTTAAGTTGGTTTAATGTGATTAATCGATTGAGAATGTTCTTATTTTGAGAAGATTGCAAAGGTTTTAAAAAACGGTAGATTTTTAACTTTGATTCATGTTTTTCAAGCGTAAAACTAAATTTTAATGTGATAAAAATTCAAAATGTGTAAAAAAATTGAATCAGTGTAAAAAATCTCTAGATTTTGCGATATATGTAGAATATTGAATCATCTGTACAAATATAATGAATCATCATCATAAGTAGATTTTAACAATGATTTGTGAATCAAATTTATGATTTATAGATTCGATTCACCATAAAAGGATGTTTACTTGTGAATCAAATAAAAATCATGAATCAGTTTGTTCAAATGAAGATTTATCAATCTTCTCAAAATAAAAACCTTTTCAATGGAACCGGGGCCTATATATATATATATATATATATATATATATATATATATATATATATATATATATATTACCTTTTTCAAGAACCAACGTCTGTCTCTCTCTCTCTCTCTCTCTATATATATATATATATATATATATATATATATATATATATATATATATATATATATATATATATATATATATATATATATATATATATATATATATATATATATATATATATATATATATATATATGTATGTGGTTATTCTAAAAAGGCTCTTATAATAAAAAGTGTAGGAACGATTGTAAGGGCGACATGTGTCACAACATGTGGCATGGGGTGACACATGTCACTCCGACAATCCTTCCTACACTCTTTATTATAACGGGCTTTTTAGAATAACCCCACCCTATATATATATATATATATATATATATATATATATATATATATATATATATATATATAGGGTTATTACACACAGAGGTTACTAAAGTTTCCAAAAAATTTGCTTTAAGTTACTATAGTTTTTTTTGGTTCAAAGAGGTTACCATTGTTTGCGTGACCGGTTGTTTACGTTACTCCATACATTACAGCTTATGATAGCAGGTAAAAAGTTACGAAATGGTCCTTGTGGGTTGTCGGATTTAAAAAATTTAGTCCATAGATTTTTTTTCTCGAATCCTCTCCTGTAGGCGACCCGTAACGGGGTTTCCTTACTTTTTATATGCTTTTCTCGAATCCTCGGTTATGTTCTTAATTTTCGTACTCGTATATCCAGATTTGCATTATTTATGTATTTGTTCTAAAAGTGAAACAATTTGGTTGCTAATTGCAGTGTTGATTGCTAATTAGGAAGTGTAGATACATCATTCTGAAGCAATCAAAAGTTCAAGCATTAGGCTAGGCTTCCTACTTGTGTTCATTGCTGCCATTTCTTATACATTTTGTACATGTATTATCCACAAAAAGGTGTAGATTGGCGGGAACACCCTGTCCCCGGGTGCCTTTTGGCACCAGCCATTGTTCACCCCACAAGGAATAGCTCTGGGCAACTCTTTTGGCCTAGTGGGGCACCAACTGGAGTGAGCCGAGACTCTCGGACTCTTGAGCTCTTATCCACAATGTCTCTCCAGTGAGCCCATAGGTTTTGCGGAGGTGGGTACCTATCTGGGAGCAAAGTGCCAGGGATGGGATTCGAACCCGAGTCAATTGACTTAAGAAAGCCCCACCCACTGGACCAACGCCCCAGTGGTACATGTATTATATTATGCATAGGTTATGTGTATATACGTAGGTACATGTACATGTATTATATTATTTTGTCATATATTGAATTAGGCGAAACATATTTGACATTCTTATGCTCGAATTGATTAGGAATACATATAAAGGCTTGTACCTTTGATTTTGACCTCCAATCATTAGACATTTGGTTCTCAGCTCTGAAAGAGCAAAGTCTGCCTCTTCCTTTGAGTTGAATATGACAAGAGCTTGTCCTACAACGAAAGATACAACAACAAAAACAGAAGTTTGAAAATATCAAATTGCCTTACATATATCGGTGAAAGACTAAGAGTATCATAACGGCTATACCATTGCTAGGTCTTGAATCTGCAGTCTGTTGTATCATCTTGGCGCCAGCCTTTATATTAAAAGCATCCAAAACAATATCCTATGTAAACAAGTATCAAAGTTTTAAGTATCTTATAATTAAAGAAAACTATATACTCGTATTAATTATACACATCGAAATTGGTTATCATGAACATGTGGGCAAATTAGTTCCAACGTATTTGATATAATCCAAGATATAATTAATATATCGGGTCCTATACATTATCCGCAAAGTACTAACTTTGAAAACATTAATGACTTCCTAAGGACTAAATTCGTTATACCCGCCATGCCACAGGGACAAAAAATGTAAATTAAAGATAGTGAAAACCTGTTACACCCGGTAGCAACTTTGGGAGTAACCTAATTAAACGAACACGTTTACATGAGTAACCTAATTAAACGAACCCGTTTACATGAGTAACCTCTTTGAACAAAAAAAAAACTATAGTAACTTAAAGCAATTTTTTTGGAAACTTTAGTAACCTCTGTGAGTAATAACCCTATATATATATATATATATATATATATATATATATATATATATATATATATATATATATATATATATACTAGCAGGTTACCCACGCGTTGCATCGGCAGGTACCCTGAAATAAAATTTTTCAATGGAATTAATAAAAATGTCACGCGATGTCATTTCGACACCTAAATTTGCATGGTCACAGCTTTCTGTATCGATTCGAGTTTTATTGAGTCGAGTCTTGGTCACAGGTTTATGTCTAGGTTAAGATGGAGGGTTGTACACTGTGTTTAAATGATTGTAATATTGAGTGTAGGGGGGGGGGGTTTAAGGCTAGCAAGGTACCCGCGCATTGCAGCGGCGGGTACCCTGAAATAAAAATTTTCAATGGAATTAATAAAAATGTCACGGGATGTCATTCCGACACCTAAATTTGCTTGGTCACAGCTTTGATATGTAGTCGAGTTTTATTGAGTCGATCTTGGTCAGGTTTATGTCTAGGTTAAGATGGAGGGTTGTACATTGTGTTTAAATGATTGTAATATTGGGTGTAGGGGGTGTTTTTAATGCTATTAATTGTACATTGTGTTTAAATGGTTGTAATATTGGGTGTTGGGTGTTTTTAAAGCTATTAATTTAGAATTTTAAGGAAAGTGGTCTGAATTACGAATCATGCTAGTTTTTGTTGTACACAATGCTTCGGTTGTTGTGATTATGAAAATTGTTTGCTTTAAAGTGTTGTAAACCATGCATCATTTTGTGTACATCTGAATTTTTTTTCGGAGAGAGAGTCCTTCCTCCATTATAAGTAGTATAGGGTGAGATTTATTTGTACCTGCAACATCTACTATTTAGCCCTTAAAAGTTCAAAACTACCCTTTCGAAACATGCCCCTTCAATCAACGAATAACATCGTTGGTTATTGGGAACCACCTATTCCCGGCTGACTCAAACTCAACACTGATGGGAGTTCAATAACAAAATTGGAAAAATCAAGTTACGGAGGTCTTATAAGGAATGCTCATGGTGGGTGGGTTCGTGGATATGCAGGAAAGATTAGATATGATACAGGTTTAGCCTCTGAAATTTGGGGAATATTTGAAGGTTTAAAAGTCATTAAAAAAATGAAGCTAAGGAATGTCGTTATAGAAACCGACTGTAACAAAGCTTTTTCACTTATCACCGTGAGTGGCGTGGACAATTCTCATCCCCAAAGTTATTTGATAAAGGAGTGTGCAAAGCTTCTCATAGAACTCAAATGTTATATGGTGCACACAAGGCGTAATGGAAATCGTTGCGCCGACGTTATGGCAAAGCTTGGAGGAACACAACATGAAGATTTTCATGTGTACAAAATACCACCACCGACATTGATTTGGTGTTTAATAGATGATGTAATAGTGTAAGATAGTGCTCTGAAAATGGATCAAGAAGTACATGTTAAATCAGTGGAAATTTGTAGAATAATATAGTCTGACAATCCACAAAAGGTGTAGATCAGGGCAACTCTCCTGGCCTAGTGGGGCACCAACTAGAGTGGGCCGAGACTCTCGAACTCATGAGCTCTTATCCACAAACTTTCCCTAGTGAGCCCATAGGTTTTGCGGAGGTGGGTACCTATCTGAGAGCAAAGTGCCAGGGATGAGATTCGAACCCTAGTCTATCGACTCAAGAACGAAAGCCCCACCCACTGGACCAATGCCCCAGTGGTATAGTCTAACAATGCATGTGATTCATTATTTGTGTACATAAACCTTAGATTAGAAATTTGGATTTTTCGATGGGAACTTTTTCTTATTAAATCAAAATAGATTTTTTACATATTGGTTGAAGGTAAACGAGCAAGCTGCGCCGCTAGCCTTTTTTGGATTGCAAAGCTAACTCTTTTAAAAACTTCATTCGTAGATCTATGTGCCATAACATTACTGTTCATAACTCGTTGGTTTTCAATGCGTGCTTCTCGTGTTTTGTCACTTTGCACAAGGCGGCTTTCAATGCTACATGTCCAGCTGTAAAACTCTGAGGGTGTGTTTGGTAGAGAGAAATGGCATATGAGAAATGGAAATGAATCAAATTCCATTGTTTGGTAGCTTAAAGAAATTAAAAGGTGGAGAATTGATGAAGAATTGATAGTGTAAATTTTAGAGTTCCATTTCCATCCAGTTTGATTGGGAAATTGGAGAAATGAGAATTATTAGTATTTTACTTACGCATCAATTTTTACTTACGCATCAATTTTACAGAAGATGATTGTCTAATCCCTTTTTGCAATTTTTAAATTTCGCAAAATATATATTGAAATAATCCCTAATATAAAATGATTTAATGTTAAGCGTTTTTTTTACTTATTCAATCGACCCTTTTTTTTATTTTCCTTTTTTTTTTTTGTTAAAAATGCCGACGACTGTGTTTTAATTTTTAAATATATAAGTATCATGATGGCACTCTACTAGAGTATATTGTAGTCTAGGTTAATGCCTTGGAATAAATAAAATGAGATATAGGTATACGTGTAGTGTTGTAAAAGTTATCTCGATTCTGATGCCATCATTAATTTCTTAAGTGTATTATGATGTGATTTCACTCACTATGAGAAAATCTTGACTAATTTTTTACCTGTGGTTTCATATAAACTAAATTCTTTAGTTATTTCGTTTGATTGTCTTCATTTTTTTTAATAGTCATATGAACATAGATATCTAAAAGGTGTAAATCGGTGGGAAGTGGGAACACGCCAATCGCATGCATCTTTTGATGCCAACCGCACCCTTCCCCAATGACTTGGCCCAGGCAATGATCGCCTATTCTCATTGTCTTAATTAGTGAGGAGTTGGGATTAACCCCAGACCATTTTCTCCAAGAGGCTCTTCTTGTCCGGTCAACTGAGTGTTTGTGGTGGGGGACTAATACCAATGGATCAAGCCTGAGTTGGTTTATATGAACACATATAGATTAGGTATATTGTTTCTGTATCATAACAAATTTACATATTAAATCCTTTCGCAAAAATAATGATATAATTATGAAAACCAAAAGTACTACAGAACAAAGAATATATTTTTTTTTTTGTTTTTTTTTTGTTTTTTTTTTTTTTTTTTTAAATTAAATCTTCCTCACACTTTTTGTAAGAAGAGGAAAAAAGAGGAGAACTATCTTCCTTTCTTTTCTCCTAAATCTTTTCTCTTCTCATCTTCGACATATTTAACTTGAAAACATACCGTTATCTGAGGATGGAAGTGGGAAAGATGAGTATAGAAACTTGAAACAAATGCAAGGTTGACTAGTGTTTAACGTTTCAATCTTCTTATAGAAGATAACATTGACAAATCACCAACTAGGGCTTGCTCCAGTGGTATTAGTCCACCATCGCAAACGCTCAGTTGGTCGGTCAATTAAGGAGGGCCTCTTGGGGAAAATTGACTTGGTTCAATCCCAACTCCTGACTAAATAGGTCAATGAGAACAGGTGATCATTGCCTGGTGCCGAATCGCTGGGGAAGGGTATGGTTAGCATCAAAAAATGCATGGGGTCGGGAGTGTTCCCGCCGATTTACACCTTTTTGAGATAACATTTACAAATCAACTTAGTAAACACTAATATTCGACGTTTGATGCCTGACAAAATATATGTATTCTCAATAACTAAATATAATGTTATATTAATTTTAAGAAAAATAAATTTTCATAAAAATATGATTAATTATTTTAAATATAACTACGAATCATTCATATTACATTGGCGTTACTAAAGGGTCCCTCTCAATGAACTCATATATCCACTAAATGAACCTTATTTATTATTACGTGCTTAGTAGAAGGTTTTGGAGGGGGCGAGTAATGGGTAAGGTAATGAAAAAAAGGTGTTTGGTTGACGATAACGCAATGACCCATTACACATAGTCGGGGTAATATTCCACAACAATTAAAGTTCGGGGTATTGAATAATCTAGATTGCCAAGTTCGAGGTATTAATATGTATTTTAGCCAAAATAAAAACTTCAAATAGACTAAAGATACACATTCCGCACAATTCGTAACTCATAAGTCGAGAAAAACTATTTAAAATAAGAATGTAAGGCTAGACAGAGTAAGGGGATTCAATCCCCTCTTTTTCCCTGCGACGTCAGCTTTCTCTCTCCAGTGACCTGTAGGCGATTGGATGCCCAGTAAGGGCGACCTACACTACGAAAAACATATCCCACAAATATTATTTTTTAATTAAATAATACACACACACACAAAACATTCACACACTCGGTCGCTACCTCGACCAAGTTCAAAAAAAAAAAATCATCACACGACCGATTAGAAAAAAACCCACAAAATGACGATCGATATGTATTCGATCTTGTAAGTCGGTCGTGTATTGCTTCTGTGTCCAGCCTAAAAGATCGACAAACAATCAATATAGATCCCATATTCGCCATAGATCCAATTATTCACAGAACTAATCATGACCATTTATTTTTTTTTATCAAAATGATACGTGGGAATCGCACAAGGCTTTACCTCTCAAGGGATCTTGAGAAGCTTACAACCCCCACCAGGCAGTGTACCTGATCGTTGTAGTATAGTATAGTGACAAGTACCAGGGATTGATCGTTCAGCTAGGAATAGTGTCGCTGATGCGTGGGAATCGCAACAGGCTTTACCTCTCGAGGGATCTCGAGAAGCTTACAACCCCCACCAGGCAGTGTACCTGATCGTTGTAGTATAATATAGAGACAAGTACCGGGGGATTGATCGTTCAACTTAGGAATAGTGTCGCTAGGATTAGAAAGCCTAAATACTAGTTCTAAAGGTGAGGGATAATTATTTTTGTGTTTTTATATTTTTTAGAAAGCAATTAAAATCTCGGGTTTTGGAAGAGTGGGCGGAATTAGTTGCTATTCAACTAACCCAATACTAAGATGCAATCAAAATAAAATACTAAAAATGAAAATAAGCTAAAGTATACTAAAATTGTGAGCAGTAATTGGAGAAAATGTGTTTACTTAGATTTCACTACTCCCTAGATATCTTTTACACGTTAATTACTTGTTATAATTGCATGGATGACCGATCGTATTCCTTAATACCATTCATGAGGTGGCATACATAACTCCCCAATTCTATGAGCTCTTATCTCCTCCTACACCATGCCCAGCACAACTATAGGGATTGTAAACAGTGGCTCATGCATTAAATATAACAAATAAAGACCTAGTACGCCTCGGTTCATGTTTCTTAAGACGTTCAAGCATGTTACGATTTGGAGATCTGCCAGTTTTCTTAAGCCTAACATATAAATCATTCATACAAGACAAGAATAGACAAGCAATCAACACATAATCAATATCTAGGTTTCATTAGATCTAAGCAAACACAAAAGAGATCTAGCCTAGCATAATGGAATGAGACAAGAACAAGATATAGACAACCAACACATAGACATATTGATTGAATTAGAAGAACACTTATCTCAATTACAATGCAAGGTATCAAGGGTTTGGAACCCTTGAAAAACCTGTAAAAGTTGCACCAAAATCGTACTTAGGGTTTCTCCAAAACTTCTCTTTTTAAATGTGAAAAATTAGAAAACTATATATAGAAAAACAGGTCTGACGGCGTCAAGAGTAATCTTGTGACGCCGTCACCTCGCCGCCAAAACTCTCCTCGGACTGCCTAGATCTACTTCTGACGCCGTCAAGACTTAGACACTTCCAGGCCGTCATGACTCTTTTACTCTTGACGCCCTTCTCACATGACGCCGTCAAAACTCTACTGGGTCGTCATGAAAATTCATGAAATTTTCTCTTGACGCCGTCAAGGATTTGCTCTTGACGCCGTCACCTACTGTTCCCAGCATGGAAAATTAAGACTTTGGCGTTTTCTTCACTTTTATGCTCCAAAAACGTCAGAATTGCTTCCTTTTCCATATTTCTCTCCCAAAGTACCTAAAATCACAAAAGGAACGATTTAGGGCAATATTTGATCAAATAAATTCGGATTCGGGCTTAAATGACCCCCTAAAAACGGATCATTTTTCGCCTCATCATATACCCTTACACTTGAGATTTGCTTGTCCTCAAGCAAATGCGCTTTTATTCTAGTCAAAATACAAGTTAGGGGTCATTTAATACTAATATAAAAGTAATTACAACAAATAATCGTTCCACTAAAGACCAATAGACAAGCACGGAGGTCATATACAAGCACCTCACAAATAGTTTTTAGATACTCACATCTCTCGGGTGTAATAAAGTGTAAATTACAATATGGAAACGGAAGATATCTCTCACTACCTGTCATAGCGAAATAGAATACCATAGGCTTGGGAAAGGATCAAACCTCCACCACATGGCGTAAGCACCTAGGATAAACTATCAAAGAGGTCTTTTAAAGGGTTGTAACGTTAGGTGTAGGGATATGAAATACACGGTTTTGCTGGATAAAGGAAGTTTTTACTGGTGGCGAGTTAACAATCTTAGTTAATGACATGTACAATGTGGCGTTGCTAAGCCAAGACTAGACTCGACTTAAGCTAATAAATGAGAAATAACAAAAACATAAAATGAACATAGAATAAAAAGGGATGGTAGTCTGTATGTTTTTTCTCTTTTTCCTTTTTTCTATTTTTTTTCTTGATTTTTTTTTCGATTTTTTTTTATTATTATTATTATTTTTTTTTGCATACACTCTTACCCTACCATCCAAAATAATACATCATAGGGAATGAACATTTCCCTTACACTTGAATCTTTACATACTTTACATTTAACTAATCTAATGACTCGAATTAAGAAAATCAAAACACTTGGAGCACTTTTAAGATTAACGTACATATGGGGGTAATAAATGATGTTCTTCCCCATTACTCCATAAAATAAGTATTTACCCATGAGTCCCAATCGTCCCAAAACAATATGTACAAGGATATGACTCGACTTAGCAACCATGTAATCAATTAGAAAGTTAACTTAGGGTTTAACAAATAACAATAAGATGCTTAAAGTTAGAAACGAAAAGATAGGCTCGGAGGGGTGTACTAGGGGTTTCGTGTACTAAAAATGAGTACAACGCTAAGGGTGTGGGAAAAATTAGTTGACTTAACTAGCCAAGTAATATGACTTAAATGGTCAAGTAATTATAATACGGGTTTAACACAAGGGTGATCCTAATGCCTCTTATCATGTAGTAAATCCTACCACACGAATGTAGTCTCACTAGCGGTCTCGGGATGCATCACTAACGCAAGTTCTAGAATCTAAATACTACCGGTACACTCATAAGCACCAATAATGAATGCTTTCCCTATCAAATCAAAAGGCAAACCTCACATATTTGGGTGGAAAATTTTTCTGAATATACGGTTATGTGCTAGTCATACAATCTCCTATCCATGAGATGCTTGCTATGGCTAAAGTTTCACTCTTAAATGTTGTAAAAAATTTTAAATTTTGCGCTAAAATTACACTAACGAGTATTTCTCATAGTTTTATTACACATCTACCATCAGACAAAACAAACTCAAGCGAAAGTGCATATGTAAGGTATCATCTTTTTACCCTCCCCTTACACTTAAGGTGAACATTGTCCCCAATGTTCAAGTAAAGAATGTAAAAGTGAAAAAAAGTAAAAAGAATGAAATCAAATACTCCCCTGATTCGCTCGGTATGGATAATAAGGTGACCAGGTTAAATCTTTCTCCAAGAAAATGAACAATCAAAGCTTCCCTTCCAGAATATAAATCATCTTCTTGTCATACATAACCTGTAAAACCTGAGAAAATAGACAAAACAACCTCGCGTAAAATCGGCGGCATCCTATATAAGTTACTAAATCCTAGAAAACAAGATAAGATATAATGCTTGTGGAATGAAGTTTGCAGATCTCCTGGAGATTATAAAACTTAATAATTCCCAAGAAGCACTTTTCTTTATTTACGAGTCTTGTAGCTAGACTCGAGGTCATGGGTTACTACGTGACCTCATCGTTGGTTCCACTCTCTAGGTCGTCTTCTAAACCAGTTTTGTATTCCGGACCTAGTTGCAAGCATTCTTTGTAGAAACCAATCATTCTATTCTTTACATACTCTACTCCTCTACGTCTATCCTCCTCATTCCTATAATAAGCCGCTTGCTTGTGTTCCTTTTTGAAATTAGAGAGAAGGCGGTACTGCTCAATTTTGTAGGGCATTTGATAGGCAACTTCGTCATTTTCTTCCTTGAATCTAACTATCCCTAAAGTCGGATCATAACTCATCCTAGTGGCCTCAACAAATGGTTTTCAAAATATTATTTGGCTTAGGCAAGCATCTATCACCGGACGAGTGTCTTCAACTATCATAAAATCGATCTCATAGGTGAGATTCCCCATAATCACATGCAATCCCTTTACTCTTCCTGCAAAATTACTTATCAGATTCTTATCGGGCATCATCCTAAAATTAAGTTGCTTCTTCATCACCCAATTGTAATAAGTCCTAGTCATGATGTTCACGGGGGATCTAGGGTCGATGTAAGCTTTCCATATATGCATGTGCCCGATATTGCATGGTATGTTAATGTTAGAGGGGTCTCTGATGAGGCGAAAAATGATCCGTTTTTAGGAGGTCATTTAAGCCCGAATCCGACTTTATTTTATCAAATATTGCCCTAAATTGTTCCTTTTGTGATTTTAGGTACTTTGGGAGAGAAATATGGAAAAGGAAGCAATTCGGACGTTTTTGGAGCATAAAAGTGAAGAAAACGCCAAAGTCTTAATTTTCCATGCTGGGAACAGTAGGTGACGGCGTCAAGAGCAAATCCTTGACGGCGTCAAGAGCAAATCTCATGAATTTCCATGACGACCCAGTAGAGTTTTGACGCCGTCACGTGAGAAGGGTGTCAAGAGTAAAAGAGTCATGACGGCCTGGAAGTGTCTAAGTCTTGACGGCGTCAGAAGTAGATCTAGGCAGTCCGAGGAGAGTTTTGGCGGCGAGGTGACGGCGTCACAAGATTACTCTTGACGCCGTCAGACCTGTTTTTCTATATATAGTTTTCTAATTTTTCACATTAAAGAAGAGAAGTTTTGGAGAAACCCTAAGTACGATTTTGGTGCAACTTTTACAGGTTTTTCAAGGGTTCCAAACCCTTGATACCTTGCATTGTAATTGAGATAAGTGTTCTTCAATCAATATGTCTATGTGTTGGTTGTCTATATCTTGTTCTTATCTCAATTCCATTATGCCAGGCTAGATCTCTTTTGTGTTTGCTTAGATCTAATGAAACCTAGATATTGATTATGTGTTGATTACTTGTTTATTCTTGTCTTGGATGAATGATTTATATGTTAGGCTTAAGAAAACTGGCAGATCTCCAAATGGTAACATGCTTGAACGTCTTAAGAAACATGAACCGAGGCGTACTAGGTCTTTATTGGTTGTATTTAATGCATGAGCCACTGTTTACAATCCCTATAGTTGTGCTGGGCATGGTGTAGGAGGAGATAAGAGCTCATAGAATTGGGGAGTTATGTATGCCACCCCATGAATTGTATTAAGGAATACCATCCGTCATCCATGCAATTATAACAAGTAATTAATGTGTAAAAGATATCTAGGGAGTAGTGAAATCTAAGTAAACACATTTTCTCCAATTACTGCTCACAACCTTAGTATAATTAGTTTATTTTCATTTTTAGTATTTTATTTTGATTGCATCTTAGTTTTGGGTTAGTTGAATAGCAACTAATTCTGCCCACTCTTCCAAAACCCGAGATTTTAATTGCTTTCTAAAAAATATAAAAATACAAAAATAATCATCCCTCACCTTTAGAACTAGTATTTAGGTTTTCTAATCCTAGCGACACTATTCCTAAGCTGAACGATCAATCCCCCGGTACTTGTCACTATACTATACTACAATGATCAGGTACACTGCCTGGTGGGGTTGTAAGCTTCTCGAGATCCCTCGAGAGGTAAAGCCTGTTGCGATTCCCACGCATCAAGTATTTGGCGCCGCAGCCCGGGGAATAGTTATTGTTTAGGTTAGGATTTCTTTTTATTAGGTCTACTTGCTAGATTCCTTTCTAGTAAGATTTTATTTTTTATTTTTAGGTTTTCTTTAGTGTATCTTATTTCTTTGTGCCTTTGTTCGTAAATCTTTACCATCCGACATCATGGAAGGTGGTAACATCTTTGAACCCATCATCCCACCACAACAAAACCCATCATTAGAACCCCTTAGGCCCCGAACCTTAGGAGAGTATTCCCGACCTAGCCACCAAGGCTACCGAAACACCATTGAGCTCACCGGAGCCAATGTGACCCCCTTGCGATCCGACACCATCCGGTTGGTGCAAAGCGGATGTGCATTCCATGGACTTCGTTCCGAAGATCCAAACGAACATCTTAAGGACTTTCTCAAAATCGTAGATTCCATAGACCTAGATGTTGCAACTAGAGAGACTACCCGTTTACGCCTATTCCAATTCTCTCTACGGGATCAAGCTAGTCAATGGCTTGAGCGTTTACCCGCGGGATCCATCACCACATGGGATGATCTCACCACTCGTTTCCTTGCTCAATTTTTCCCACCGGGGAGAACTACTAAGCTTAGAAATGACATCTTGATGTTCCAACAATGTCAAAATGAATCTCTTTATGAAGCATGGACTCGTTTCAAGGACTTACTCCAAAAAGTCCCTCATCATGGCATAGATCTTTGGCTCCAAGTCCAAATTTTTTATTACCATATCGACATCTCCACGAGGCGAGCCATTGACCAATCGGCCGGTGGTAAGCTACGTGATCTTAGTGTGGAACAATCATGGGAACTCATAGAATATCTTGCTCTCTATGACAACGAAAGTTGGAATGATCCCCGTGATTTGAACAAAACGGTCAAGGCAATATCTTTGCCTTCGAACAATTCTAGCACTCCCGACCGTAGGATCATGGAACTTGAGGACCAAGTCAAGTTTCTCATGAAATCTTACGAAGCTCCGAAGCCTTCAAGCCACGTGAACAAAATCACTTCTTCATGCGAATTATGTATTGGTCCCCATGATACTCGTGATTGTGTGGAACTCCCCGGAACAGCTTTTGCGGACTACGCATCCACGCGTACCGACGAAGCGGGAGATAAGTGGTACACTTTCAAGCCCGAGCCAAACACTTACGGTGATTCATACAACCCCTCTTGGAAAAATCACCCAAACCTTAGGTGGAAACAAAATCAACCCAATTCCTCCAATCCGCCTAATCGCTACCAACCAAACGGTCCACCATACAACCGTACTTTCAACAACAATCCTTTTAACAACTATGGTAGTACCAACAATCTTGAAGGATTGATGTCAAAGTTCATGGCATCTCAAGAAGCCCGCATAGCTAGGTTTGAAACCGAATTCAGCCAACAACAAACGGAGATGACCAACAAGATTGACAACTTGTTGAAAGCCCTCAACAACCAAGCGTTAATCACACCTAGGAAGGACACTAGGGACACCAATAGTGGAATCCAAATTAAGGATCCCTCATCATCCAAACATGTCCACTTTGTCAATGTTGTCACCATTAAGCCGATAGATAAGGAGATAGAGGAGAGCGACAAGGATGAAGTTAGAGTAGAAGCCGATAGTAAGGATGAGAGTAGGGAAGTTGAGGTTAATAAGGATGAGGAATTAGAGGAGGTAGAACCTATAGAAGAATACTTTGATAAGTTGCCAACCAAGGAAGAACGGGAATACCATAAGGATTTATTCGATAGTCCCGAGAGAACATATATCTTTGGCAACCCCCTTATCAAAATGGGAGACCCCTCTAACATTAACATCCCATGCAATATCGGGCACATGCATATATGGAAAGCTTACATCGACCTTAGATCCCCCGTGAACATCATGACTAGGACTTATTACAATTGGGTGATGAAGAAGCAACTCAATTTTAGGATGATGCCCGGTAAGAATCTGATAAGTAATTTTGCAGGAAGAGTGAAGGGATTACATGTGATTATAGGGAATCTTACCTATGAAATCGATTTTAAGATAGTAGAAGGCATTCGTCCGGTGATAGATGCTTGCCTAAGTCAAATAGTATTCGGAAAACCATTTGTTGAGGCCACTAGGATGAGTTATGATCCAACTTTAGGGATAGTTAGATTTAAGGAAGAAAACGATGAGGTTGCCTATCAAGTGCCCTACAAGATTGAACAATACCGCCTTCTCTCTAATTTTGAAAAAGAACACAAGCAAGCGGCTTATTATAGGAATGAGGAGGATAAACGTAGAGGAATAGAGTATGTAAAGAATAGAATGCTTGGTTTCTACAAAGAATGCTTACAAATAGGTCCGGAGTACAAAACTGGTTTAGAAGACGACCTAGAGAATGGAACCAATGATGAAGTCACGTAGTAACCCATGACCTTGAGTCTAGCTACAAGACTCGTAAATAAAGAAAAGCGCTTCTTGGGAGGCAACCCATGTTTTGTGTGATTTTATTTGTTTAATTATTATTTGCTTCCGTATGCATGCTTTATTTCTATTGTTGGTTGATCATGTTTCTAAACTAAATAAGTGGAAATACTTTACTTTGTTGTTTTGGCCTAGTCTTAACTCCACCTAGAAGTATTTTTGCAAAAGATAAGTGTAAGGGGAAACCCCAAATATGTTTTTAAGAAACAAACCGATCATGATTCTCCACAATATTAAATGAGCATGTATATTCGTATTTGTTAGAGTCAAATGCTTGTATTGAGTCATAATGAAGTTTTGCAGGATTTTCAAGGAAGTAAGACCAAGTTTTTCCAGAAATTTTCCGGAAACTTAACATAAGAATTTCTGCAGGTCCATTCTGACGGCGTTAGAGGATTACTCTTGACGGCGTCAGGAGTTAAAATCTGGAAAATTTACGGGTTTTGTTTTTCTAACGGAGTCTTGTGATTTTTGTGAATTATTAAGTTTTATAATCTCCAGGAGATCTGCAAACTTCATTCCACAAGCATTATATCTTATCTTGTTTTCTAGGACTTAGAAACTTATATAGGATGCCGCCGATTTTACGTGAGGTTGTCGTGTCTATTTTGTCAGGTTTTACAGGTTATGTATGACAAGAAGATGATTTATATTCTGGAAGGGAAGCTTTGATTGTTCATTTTCTTGGAGGAAGATTTAACCTGGCCATCTTATTATCCATACCGAGCGAATCAGGGGAGTATTTGATTTCATTCTCTTTACTATTTCACTTTTACATTCTTTACTTGAACATTGGGGACAAGGTTCATCTTAAGTGTAAGGGGAGGGTAAAAAGATGATACCTTACATATGCACTTTCGCTTGAGTTTGTTTTGTTTGATGGTAGATGTGTAATAAAACTATGAGAAATACTTGTTAGTGTAATTTTAGCGCCAAATTTAAAATTTTTTACAACATTTAGGAGTGAAACTTTAGCCATAGCAAGCGTCTCATGGATAGGAGATTGTATGACTAGCACATAACCGTATATTCAGAAAAATTTTCCACCTAAATATGTGAGGTTCGCCTTTAGATTTGGTAGGAAAAGCATTTACTATTAGTGCTTATGAGTGTACCGGTAGCATTTAGATTCTAGAACTTGCGTTAGTGATGTATCCCGAGACCGCTAGTGAGACTACATTCGTGTGGTAGGATTTACTACATGATAAGAGGCATTAGGATTACCCTTGTGTTAAACCTGTATTATAATTACTTGACCATTTAAGTCATATTACTTGGCTAGTTAAGTCAACTAATTTTTCCTACACCCTTAGCGTTGTACTCATTTTTAGTACACGAAACCCCTAGTACACCCCTCCGAGCCTATCTTTTTGTTTCTAACTTTAAGCATTTTACTTAAAGGAAGAATTTGTTACACCCCACTTAAATGTACAACCAAATCGCCTTAGCCTTCCGTGTATGCGCTCATTTTTAGTGCATTATTGTTATTTGTTAAACCCTAAGTTAACTTTCTAATTGATTACATGGTTGCTAAGTCGAGTCATATCCTTGTACATATTGTTTTGGGACGATTGGGACTCACGGGTAAGTACTTATTTTATGGAGTAATGGGGAAGAACATCATTTATTACCCCCATATGTACGTTAATCTTAAAAGTGCTCCAAGTGTTTTGATTTTCTTAATTCGAGTCATTAGATTAGTTTATTGTAAAGTATGTAAAGATTCAAGTGTAAGGGAAATTCTCATCCCCTATGATGTATTATTTTGGATGGTAGGGTAAGAGTGTATGAAAAAAAAATAGAAAGAGGAAAAAGAGAAAAAACATACGGACTACCATCCCTTTTCATTCTATGTTCATTTTATATTTTTGCTATTTTTCATTTATTAGCTTAAGTCGAGTCTAGTCTTGGCTTAGCAACGCCACATTGTACATGTAATTAACCAAGACTGTTAACTCGCCACCAGTAAAACTTCCTTTATCGAACAAAACCGTGTATTTCATATCCCTACACCTAACGTTACAACCCTTTAAAAGACCTCTTTGATAGTTTATCCTAGGTGCTTATGCCATGTGGTGGAGGTTTGATCCTTTCCCAAGCCTATGGTAATCTATTTTACTATGACAGGTAGTGAGAGACATCTTCCGTTTCCATATTGTAATTTACACTTTATTACACCCGAGAGATGTGAGTATCTAAACACTATTTGTGAGGTGCTAGTGTATGACCTCCGTGCTTGTCTATTGGTCTTTAGTGGAATGATTATTTATTGTAATTACTTTTATATTTGTGTTAAATGACCCCTAACTTGTCTTTTGAGTAGAATAAAAGCGCATTTGCTTGAGGACAAGCAAATCTCAAGTGTAAGGGTATATGATGAGGCGAAAAATGATCCATTTTTAAGGGGTCATTTAAGCCCGAATCCGACTTTATTTGATCAAATATTGCCCTAAATCGTTCCTTTTGTGATTTTAGGTACTTTGGGAGAGAAATCTGGAAAAGGAAGCAATTCGGACGTTTTTGGAGCATAAAAGTGAAGAAAACGCCAAAGTCTTAATTTTCCATGCTGGGATCAGTAGGTGACGGCGTCAAGAGCAAATCCTTGACGGCGTCAAGAGCAAATCTCATGAATTTCCATGACGACCCAGTAGAGTTTTGACGGCGTCACGTGAGAAGGGGGTCAAGAGTAAAAGAGTCATGACGGCCTGGAAGTATCTAAGTCTTGACGGCGTCAGAAGTAGATCTAGGCAGTCCGAGGAGAGTTTTGGCGGCGAGGTGACGGCGTCACAAGATTACTCTTGACGCCGTCAGACCTGTTTTTCTATATATAGTTTTCTAATTTTTCACATTAAAGAAGAGATGTTTTGGAGAAACCCTAAGTACGATTTTGGTGCAACTTTTACAGGTTTTTCAAGGGTTCCAAACCCTTGATACCTTGCATTGTAATTGAGATAAGTGTTCTTCTAATTCAATCAATATGTCTATGTGTTGGTTGTCTATATCTTGTTCTTGTCTCAATTCCATTATGCTAGGCTAGATCTCTTTTGTGTTTGCTTAGATCTAATGAAACCTAGATATTGATTATGTGTTAATTACTTGTTTATTCTTGTCTTGGATGAATGATTTATATGTTAGGCTTAAGAGAACTGGCAGATCTCCAAATGGTAACATGCTTGAACGTCTTAAGAAACATGAACCGAGGCGTACTAAGTCTTTATTGGTTGTATTTAATGCATGAGCCACTGTTTACAATCCCTATAGTTGTGCTGGGCATGGTGTTGGAGGAGATAAGAGCTCATAGAATTGGGGAGTTATGTATGCCACCCCATGAATGGTATTAAGGAATACGATCCGTCATCCATGCAATTATAACAAGTAATTAACGTGTAAAAGATATCTAGGGAGTAGTGAAATCTAAGTAAACACATTTTCTCGAATTACTGCTCACAACCTTAGTATAATTAGTTTATTTTCATTTTTAGTATTTTATTTTGATTGCATCTTAGTTTTGGGTTAGTTGAATAGCAACTAATTCCGCCCACTCTTCCAAAACCCGAGATTTTAATTGCTTTCTAAAAAATATAAAAATACAAAAATAATCATCCCTCACCTTTAGAACTAGTATTTAGGTTTTCTAATCCTAGCGACACTATTCCTAAGCTGAACGATCAATCCCCCGGTACTTGTCACTATACTATACTACAACGATCAGGTACACTGCCTGGTGGGGGTTGTAAGCTTCTCGAGATCCCTCGAGAGGTAAAGCCTGTTGCGATTCCCACGCATCATTCTCATATTTTGATAAGGGGGGTGCCAAGGATATATGGTCTCTCGGGACTATCGAATAAATCCTTATGGTATTCCCGTTCTTCCTTGGTAGGCAATTATCAAAGTACTTTTCTATAGGTTCTACCTCCTCTAATTCCTCTTCCTTCTTAGCCTCAACTTCCCTACTCTCATCCTTAGTCTCGGTTTCTACTCTAACTTCATCCTTGTCACTCTCTTCTATCTCCTTATCTATTGGCTTAATGGTGACAACATTGACAAAGTGGACATGTTTGGATGATGAGGGGTCCTTAATTTGAATTTCGTTATTGGTGTCCCTAGTGTCCTTCCTAGGTGCGACTAATGCTTGGTTGTTGAGGGCTTTCAACAAGTTGTCAATCTTGTTGGTCATCTCTGTTTGTTGTTGGTAAAATTCGGTTTCAAACCTAGCTATACGAGCTTCTTGAGATGCCATAAACTTTGACATCAATCCTTCAAGATTGTTGGTACTACCATAGTTGTTGGAAGGATTGTTGTTGAAAGTACGGTTGGAGGGTGGACCGTTTGGTTGGTAACGATTAGGCGGATTGGAAGAATTGGGTAGATTTTGTTTCCACCTAAGGTTTGGGTGATGTTTCCAAGAGGGGTTGTATGAATCACCGTAAGTGTTTGGCTCGGGCTTGAAAGTGTACCATTTATCTCCCGCTTCGTCGGTATGCGTGGATGCGTAGTCCGCATAAGCTGTTCCGGGGAGTTCCGCACAATCACGAGTGTCGTGGGGACCACTACATAATTCGCATGAAAAAGTGATTTTGTTCACTTGGCTTGAAGGTTTAGGAGCTTCGTAAGATTTCATGAGAAACTTGACTTGGTCCTCAAGTTCCATGATCCTACGGTCGGGAGTGCTAGAATTGTTCGAAGGCAAAGATATTGCCTTGACCGTTTTGTTCAAATCACGGGGATCATTCCAACTTTGGTTGTCATAGATAGCAAGATCTTCTATGAGTTCCCATGATTGTTCCGCACTAAGATCACGTAGCTTACCACCGGCCGATTGGTCAATGGCTCGCCTCGTGGAGATGTCGATATGGTCATAAACAATTTGGACTTGGAGCCAAAGATCTATGCCATGATGAGGGACTTTTTGGAGTAAGTCCTTGAAACGAGTCCATGCTTCATAAAGAGATTCATTTTGACGTTGTTGGAACATCAAGATGTCATTTCTAAGCTTAGTAGTTCTCCCCAGTTGGAAAAATTGAGCAAGGAAATGAGTGGTGAGATCATCCCATGTGGTGATGGATCCCGCGGGTAAACGCTCAAGCCATTGAATAGCTTGATCCCGTAGAGAGAATTGGAATAAGCGTAATCGGGTTATCTCTCTAGTTTCAACACCTAGGTCTATGGAATCTACGATTTTGAGGAAGTCCTTAAGATGTTGGTTTGGATCTTCGGAACGAAGTCCATGGAATGCACATCCGCTTTGCACCAAACGGATGGTGTCGGATCGCAAGGGGGTCACATTGGCTCCGGTGAGCTCAATGGTGTTTCGGTAGCCTTGGTGGCTAGGTCGGGAATACTCTCCTAAGGTTCGGGGCCTAAGCGGTTCTAATGGTGGGTTTTGTTGTGGTGGGATGACGGGTTCAAAGATGTTCCCGTTGTCCATGATGTCGGGTGGTTACGAACAAAGACACAAAGAAACAAGATAGACTAAAGAAACCTAAAAAAATAAAAATAAAATCTTACTAGAAAGGAATCTAGCAAGTAGACCTAATAAAAAGAAATTCTAACCTAGACAATAACTATTCCCCGGGCTGCGGCGCCAAAAACTTGATACGCGGGAATCGCACCAGGCTTTACCTCTCAAGGGATCTTGAGAAGCTTACAACCCCCACCAGGCAGTGTACCTGATCGTTGTAGTATAGTATAGTGACAAGTACCGGGGGATTGATCGTTCAGCTAGGAATAGTGTCACTAGGATTAGAAAACCTAAATACTAGTTCTAAAGGTGAGGAATGATTGTTTTTATATTTTTATGTTTTTTAGAAATCAAGTAAAAATCTCGGGTTTGAAGGATTTGGGCGGAATTACTTGCTAGTCTACTAACCCAATACTAAAGATGCAATCAAAATAAAATACTAGAAATGAAAATAAACTAAATTATACTAAGGTTGTGAGCAATAAGTGGAGAAAATGTGTTTATTTAGATTTCACTACTCCCTAGACATCTTTTACACGTTAATTACTTGTTATAGTTACATGGAAGACGGATCGTATTCCTTAATATCATTCATGGGGTGGCGCACTTAACTCCCCAATTCTATGAGCTCTTATCTCCTCCTATACCATGCCCAGCACAACCATAGGGATTATAAACAGTGGCTCATGCATTAAATACAACCAATAAAGACCTAGTGCACATCGGTTCATGTTTCTTAAGACGTTCAAGCATGTTACCATTTGGAGATCTGCCAGTTTTCTTAAGCCTAACATTAAATTCATTCATCCAAAACAATTATGAACAAGTAATCAACACATAATTAACATCTAGGTTTCATTAGATCCAAGCAAACACAAGATAGATCTAGCCTAGCATGATGGAATTAAGACAAGAACAAGATATAGACAACCAACACATAGACATATTGATTGAATTAAAAGAACACTTATCTCAATTACACATGAAAGGTATCAAGGGCTTAGAACCCTTGAAAAACCTGTAAAATTCGCACCAAGTTCGTACTTAGGGTTTCTCCAAAACTTCTCTCTTTTTAATGTGAAAATTAGAAAACTATGTATAGGAAATAGGGTCTGACGACGTCAAGACCAATTTTGTGACGCCGTCACCTCGCCGCCAAAACTCTTCTCGGACTGCCTTGATCTACTTTTGACGCCGTCAAGTGTTAGCATTTTCCAGGCCGTCATGACTTTTACTCTTGACGCCCTACTTCGTGACGCCGTCAAATCTGTACTGGATCGTCATGGAAATTTGCTCTTGACGCCGTCAAGGATTCCTTCTTGACGTCGTCACCTACTGTTCCCAGCAAGGAAAATTAAGACTTTGGCGTTTTCTTCACTTTTATGCTCCAAAAACGTCCGAATTGCTTCCTTTTCCAGATTTCACTCCCAAAGTACCTAAAATCACAAAAGGAATGATTTAGGGCAATATTTGATCAAATAAAGTCAATTCCGGGCTTAAATGACCCCCGAAAAGTGGTTCATTTTTCGCCTCATCACAAAACAAATAAAACTAAATTTTAACCTTTAAAAAAAATTAAATATCTCGCAACCGTTAATCTTTACGAGAAAAAAAATATACCATCGCGACGAGAATTAGATTATCTTTCTACAGTTATGCACTTCTTTATACATTTTTTTTTTCCAAACGGGCTGGCCCTGAGACCTGAAACACTAGGAGAGACCTGCGAAGGGAAACCCCTAAAACACACGTCTCGATTTCGTACCTGGTTAAAACTTTTCCCCAAGCTCTAGAAGGAACTCAGATGACCAACTGATCTAAGTTAGTTGGTTACAACAAATACGTCTCGATTTCAGCAACACCTCCTCGGTGAAATCTGTTAAAACTGCTTCAAAATGCCAAGAAAATACGACACAACATCTAATTGGTAGCTCTGTTTTTTGTTAATTACATTTGTTACCAAAACAAGATAATGCATTTTTAGAGAATTCTTGCTTTCGTACTATATAAACCATACAAAACATAACACATAATACTACAAAAAAAAGACTGTCAAATTAACCCTATACATGAAGTCATGAACCCGTGGACATAAAACAAAAATACAAAAAATAATGGTTATCTTATACTAGTAGAAGTCTAACGTACATGATATATAGTTTGAGTTTAATGCTGTTTAAGTTGCTAGAAATATTTAAAGAAATGGATACACATTACGAGATGAGTATAAGTTGTAGTTGCATTAGATTTAGATGGCTAAGATATATGGTTTATGGCTAAGATATACGATTATATGATATTTACTTGCGGATACATGCGGATGTATAATGTATATGTAAAACAAAATTGTTAGTAAAAAATAATAATAATAAGTAAAAGGTAAAAATGTAAACACTGATTACTAAAATCATTAATGAGTATAATGTTACTTAAATGCATGCATATTCAGGTAATTTAGGAAACATATTGATTGCTAATTAATATTAGTTTACTTATTAGAAGCATTTTTCATTTTTATTTATTATTTTTGTTTTTTTGAAAGGCGGAGAATCAGATTAAAAGCTTAGCAAGATGCTAGGCAAAACATTACAAAAGAGTTGATTGAGCGTTACAAGGAATAAATAGCCACTCTATCCAAATCAATAGCTAAGTTACGCCGCCTATTGCTAACCCATTTTTTAGACTAAATTTATTTGATATTTTTCTGAACGACCGTTTCTCTTTTTTTTGACAACTCAAATATAGTTTTTTTTTTTTTTTTTTTTTCTTTTTTCTTTTTTTTTTTTTTTTTAATGATAAAATATTGTCTCTTTTTTAACGACTTCAACATAATCATTTACAACAGGAAGGAAAGCAGGGAAGAGAGCTCTGGCTCTAACAAGATGGAGTGAGGTGGAGTCAAGGGAAGAGAGCTCTGGTTCTAACGAGGAAAGATAACGCTCGTTAGCCATAAGCCAATAACCGGGCTCGAGGGACCATTTGCGCACCGTTCTGGAAATACAGGTGCCTCATACGCCACTAAAACGAAACGGGGGACCAAACGAGAAAACGGGGTGAAGTTCAGGGAGTATCGGTGTAATCTACCATATTAAATATTTAAAAAAGGGAGTAGTGCTATTTAGACATACATGCCTAAATGTATGCCTAATGCATAAATTACTTGTACAATTGGGTCATATAATTTATCTCTAAAAATCTCTACCATTTATTTTTTTAAATCGACCAATCAAATCATTGCTTGTAGCCTTGTAAGCACTACAAATCTAACATTTTTTTTTGGGTAATGACAATCATTTTTTTTAAAGGGTTTAGGTCATAAAATGAGTACGTACTTTCACTAATGTACCGTTTTGGTAATTGTACTTATTTCCGTTCCACTTAATGTTGTCTACTTTATTTCTTGTGCCATTTTGCACGACACGACAACATCACGTATCAAAATGGAACAAAAAATAAAAGTAAACAACATTAAGTGCAACAGAAATAAGTACACGTACCAAAACGATACATTAGTGAAAGTACGTAACTATTGTGCGGCCTAAACCCTTAAAAAAATATGATTGGTCTTAAATATGGACTACCACAAATCTCTTAACAATTTTTCTTATTTAAGGGACATATATAGTAAGCATTAAGTCGAAAAAAAGTTTACTACAGAACATCTGTCATTAACAATGCCTACAGGCTACAGCCTACAGGTAAGGAACTTGTGTTATTAATGCGTCACGTGCCATTCACGTGAGGGCGTTTTAGTCTTTTACTCTTTCCCGCCTAAAATACACACACACAGCCGATTTGTCTTCCCAAACAAACTCGTAAGCCAAAAGCTCCCCTATTCGTTCCAGTACCCAAAGTAATAAATGCCACATCCCACTCTCCAACGCAAGAAGAGACCCAACTGTTCAGTGATACAGTAGTAGTATTATTCTGCTTATACAAAATTACGAAGTAAACTTACATCGCAAATATAAACATCAACAACACCGACAAGAGTAGGTTGATCATTTTTTTTAGCAAAATCTTTTATATAATAAAGGAATTACATCATTTCGTAGTTTTTTTTACAAAACAATCTTGATGGAAAAAAAATTGGACCAATAGGAAAGATCGATTTTGACACACAAGCAAAATCGAGCAATATGATTAGCCAATTAAAAGTCAAAATTGAATAGATTTTGATCAAACTTTAAAAAATTTGGTGGAGAATTTGATTTAGGAAAAAAACACATAAAAATATAGGTGTCAAATTTATGAAAATAAAAACTTAAAAAAGAGTAGGTAATTAATAAAAAATTAGTAGTTGAATTTTAAATATATTATGTGGAGTTAAGTTTAAAATTATAAATCTCTATGTTTTTTGATAACTTTAGATAATAAACAAATAACCCCTTAGACTTTATACCTCTTACACTGTATAATATGAACTTTGTTTACGATTACATGAGTATTAGTATTGGTTTGAGACTTCCATCCATTAAACTTACAAAATTTTATAAATGTACGAATTAGTTTTAATATACGTTAAATACTTTTAAAATAAATATTAGTTTCAATCTTTCATCTATTAAAATGTCTTTTTACTATGTACGTTAAATATAAATAAAAACTCATGTTATCCTATTTAAAAGTTTAGTCTATACGTACACGGGTTTGAATATTAAATACAGTTAAGTTATTATTAACGGTAATATAAATATCAAATGGTAAGTAAGAGTTGTTGTGATATGAAAATAAATATATGTGATTGTACTTATAACGACTCATGTAATTATTATTTAAAGTTTATATACGGATATCCGGAAAAACAATTTTAAAAAACTTCATCAACGCTCATTATGTGTTACTAAACTCGCACATTTTTTACAACATGATATCAGTAGTTAAAGTTAAACAACAACATCAACCTCAACATTAACATCTATGTCAGCTAAACAAAGTTATATCTTTCATCCACTAAAAGTTTTATAGAATATTAATTGATATTAATACATAATGAAAAACTCATGCATACTTATTAGTTGTACATACTTATATCATAATTTTCACGGCTAGATTCTTATATATACATATAGTAAACAAAAATTTTAAAATAAATTTGATTTATGTGTAAACCCATGTTATTAAAGAACCTTTGGCCCAATAACATTATAAGGAAACATGCTCAAGAATCCAATACAAGGTCGATGCCACGATTATATTTACAATTTATGCTTACTATTTTTCTTACTTTGGCATATGTTGATGCTCTAACTTTTTAAAATATACATAAGATTTTCTGTTTTTAAAAGATAATACTATATAATTAAATTCTTATGAAAAAAAAAAAAAAAAAAACCTGTGCGTGCATGGGTATTATAACTAGCATAGATAAATAGTAAGTTAATAATTTATCAACATCCGTCCAAAAATTAGTGTCCATTTATTTTTTATTTTTTATTTATTTTTATTTTTTTCACCTTTGACCATAAATAGTACTCCGTATTACTTGCATTATATTAAGCTTATTATAGTATTATTAGCTAGGCACCAATTAAGTATATATGACATGTTATGCTCTAGTAAATGACTAAGTTGACTAAGCATGGAGTAGTAACATAATGTCATTAACTTACATCTGGCAAGTCTAAAATACAAGTGTTGAACCTATGCCTAGTTAGATTAGTTACAAAGCAAGTGGTAAAATTTCTAAATATAAACTGGCCTCATATTTTTTTCCTCTTAAAACTCTCATGTTTAACGAAGAGGGAAAGACAAATAACAAATTGCTAGAAAGCTTTGTGGTGGAAGGACCGAAGGAATATGTTTTAACAAAGGGGGAGGTTATTATAGTAAAAGAATAGGGGGAGGTTATTCCAAATCCTAACCCTATCAAACATACCCTAGCAAACATTTTATCACCAAAAGGACGGTGGGACCTGCAGAAAAGGACGGTGGGACCTACACAAAAGTATAACCGGCCCCATATCTTCTATGTTAAAAGTGTACTTTTATATGGGTCCGGTCGCCCTTTTTCGCGGGTCCCACAGTCCTTTTGGTGTGTTTAATTTGTATCCCGGGATATAAGTTAGAAAAACCCTTTTATAGGTATATTAGGCAAATTAAACGGGGCAGAAAGGGGGGGGGGGGGGGGGGGGGTAATTAAAGAAATCAGTTGATATATTAGGCAAAAAAATAATAATATATCACCAAACTAAAAAATTAGCAAGACGATAAATTAGGGGAATTAAAGAAATCAGTTGATAGATTAGGCAAAAAAATAATAATATATCACCAAACTAAAAAATTAGCAAGACGATAAATTAGGGTTTCATCAACTAACCAAAAACATACCCTGGAAAACATTTTTTAGGTATGAAAGTCATTTTTTCCTACGGTTAATTAGCTCGACATTGTTATTTTGTTGGTGCCTATATTTAATCACAGGGGTGGGTACCCTTCTAGTAATTACACAATGCGTGTATATATTTTTTTCAGCATTGCTAAAGTCTCCGCAATATCCTCCTACTAATCCTACACACATGACAATATTATATATTTTTTCCAATTCGTTCTCTCTTTGCATCCAAACCGTCAAATATGACACTTCTTTTTTTTTTGAACAAATATGACACTTCTGAGTATATCATTTTCCATTATTTTTTAACGACCACACTCACAAAGCTAGCCTACCTCATCTACTACTCTAGTCAATCAAAAGGAAAAAAAGAAAGAAAAAAGGAGAAAAAGAAAATCACCTTATACAAACACACCCAAACATACTCAACCTGTGTTGCGGCAATGTCTACTGAAGACCCGATTAAGGTTCGTTCACTCTTCCGATTATGGTTATGTAGACACTTTTCCAAATGTATTCTTTGCCGAATATATTGCTTATAGATGCATGCATTGTTTCGCTTAATTAATTGATCATCTACTAGTTGGTTTTATTTTAATAAAAGTTGTTTTTGGGGTTTCTTTGTTAATAGATGATTGGAAGATCTAGTAGGGTTCTTTTGTTAATCTGATTTAGGCTTTATTTTTTTAATGCTACGTAGTAATTAGTGTTAAATATGCGTGAATGACATCAACCAATATGCGTGTATTATTTTTTTTTTAATTTTTTTTTGAACGACCTCATTCACAAGGATAAAAAAGAATACAAATAATAATAAAAAAAAATCACACAAACACACTCAGCTTGTGTTTCCGCTGTCACACCCCCAAGATCGGGTCCAGCGGAAGCATACGTGTAGCTGGGGTGTAACTCAATTGATATCACAACATAAGTACAAAAATGGTTTTCAATTTAATCATTTAGAATAAAAGCGTTTAACCAAAAATAGTGAATTTACATCGTTAAAGTAGTGCGGAAATAGGCCCTTAAAATAGTTTAGAACGGTCCCCATATAAAAAATCAGAGTCTTCTATGGCCATGCCATGCCCTGCCAAAACCTCCAGTAGCGTGCCATAAGATTAAAACCTGAAAATACATGCTAAAGTGTCAACACGAGGTTGGTGAGTTCATAGAGTTTGTTTAACAAATAAAGTTTATGCATATGTATGAAGGTTTCCCAGCAAAGGCATCGTAAATCCACTCACTTACAAGTCCCGCCATAAGAGCCTTGTAACCTGTGTGTTTACAACCCACTGCTACAATATATAGTATGAGTAAAACATATATAAGTTCATCACAACAGTTAAGCAATTAGTCGTGAGTCTACACTTCATCTCCGAAGACCTCACGTTTGTATGTATGTCTCCATGGTTGTGCCCAACAACTTAATCTGGGGCCATTGGAAGTCTCCATGGTTGTGCCCAGCAACTTAATCTGGGGCCATTGGAAGTATCTATGTATGTCTCCATGGTTGTGCCCAGCAACTTAATCTGGGGCCATTGGAAGTCTCAAGAATACACCATCACAGTTTAGTATAACGCAGTTAAGTATAACACAATCACGTATGTATGAAATCAAGTATATAACAATCAAGTATAAAACAATCAAGTATAAATGTTTTGAGTATCAAGAAAGTATGCTTTGTGTATTTATACTAGTAAGCAAATAGTTGAGCATGTATCTCCTCCAAAGAGTTAAAACAAGTATAAAGAGTAAAAGTGGGGCTATGACTCACCTGGGGCGAAAGCTACGATGACAAAAGTGGATACACAGAAATGAGGTTCGATCTCTAACCGCAACCTAATATAAATGATAGTGATCTACTTAGATCATGAAATGATGAAGAGAATATGCATGCACATGATACCCATACCACTCGTAACTTGGAAATAATTGTTATTGTCAAAATAAAGTATTTTCCATACTTAGGAAAAATAAGTCCAACTAGGCTTATAAAAACTTGTTGTAATATATCGTATATAAAATGTTAGTGTTATGTTCCTTACTTTGGAAAACCTTAAAACAACGTCGTTAAGTCGTATAAATATTCTCTTGGGTCGTACGTATTCATTTGTTAAGAATATAGTCCTTAGTAATGTTTCTAGAAAATATACCATTTAGTACGTAAGTTATTATTTTTATTTGTGACCAAATATATATATATATATATATAGTTTTGGTGATCTTAAAACGCGTATAACTTGGTCGTTTTAGGTTCATTTTCCTCGTTCTTTATATCCCCGGAATCGTGGGACAAAATACTAACATATTTTTGATAAGTCGGGATGGCTAGATTTAGTTTTACGCCTCGAATTTGCCCGTGAGTACTGTTCATCAGCAAGCATTTCCGGAAAATATAGTTTTCGTCGTTAAATTCGTTTTTAGCGTATCTCCTTCGTTATTAACTCGTTTTTATCCCCGTTTTCGGCCATAGTTCCGTATCGGAAAGTATTTTCTGAATCTTAGGTCCAAAATTACCAAGAATTCCCTGATCTTTCCACGTTTTGCAAAAATGGACAGCAACTTTCTATAAGTGTCAAAACTTGGTTTTCCTAGTTACTAACTTGTTCAAAAACCAACCAAACCACTTTCAATCACCACAAAACTAGTCTAATCCTACCATACACCTTCTTAGGGTGTCATGGGTTCCTAAACATCATAAACCAAGTGGATCTAACAAGGATCTAACTATAATCACTTTCTAGGCTTCAAAAGTTATAAGTTTGTAAAATAAAGTGGTATAAATCAACATATGCATATATATCTTGAATAAACTTGAATGAACAATGAAACAACTTGAATAATTTATAAAAATAGGTCTTGATAACTTACTTGAAGATTAGTGGACTAGTGGAGATGAAAAACTTGCAAAACCTTGTGTTTAAACTTCAAAACCCTAACAAGAAGTACTAAATAACCTAGATTATCACTTGATCTTGGAAAAATTGATGTTTCTTCTTGTTGTTTTTGTTTGAGCCGATCCCCACCCAAGAGAGAAAAAGGAAGAAAGTTGCTAGTTGCTTAATGTGTTAAAATGAAAAGAATGTGGGAAATGAATTATATATTTGGTAGTATATATTTTGTTTATGGACAAGATCCACAATTTGTGGAGGAAGCATAGGGAGGGGCGGCCACATGGAAGAAAAGGAGAAAACTTGGTCATTTGTAAGATAGTTGGTGTAGTGGTGTAAGATTTTGAGTTTATTAGTTGTTTTAGGTAATACCGGGTACCGAGTTAACTAAAAATAAATTTTAACGGAGTTAACCGTGACATAATAAAGTCATAAAAATTGTAAAGTAATATTCCTGATGAGAATCGGAAGTTAAAATAAAGATCGGGTTGAAATATCGTAAACCTACGGAGTTATAGGCTTCGATCGGAAAACGTAGCAATTGATTTGAAAACACCGGGTAAATTAATATTAAAATTTTTATATTATTAAAATGAATATAAAAATATATTTGGATCATAGTCGGGAGTGTCGGACGTGTTAGTCACATTATTGATCGTTTGTTAACGTTTATTTAAGAATAAACATACGTAAAAAAGTCAAATATGTCAAAAGTATTAATTTGAATATATCCTACGAGTGGAATAGTATGCAAGTGTCATAATAATGATATGCAGACTATTTTTAGTCTGTATGAAATGTCCCAATGATAATGCATGAATTCGCTCCTGAACCAATACGGTTACGCGAATTTTGAATACCCGTAAACTAAGTTTACGATGAAATGAGTAATGCACGTGAATAGTGGTTTTCTTCCGGAAATAAATAGTGTCAAGTGAATAGTAAAATTTCTGAATGTTTCTCGGAATGTCAAATTGACCTCAAAAACGATGAATAGTGATTGATGAATAGTAATTGATGAATAGTAACTTGTGAATAGTAAATTGTCGAGGTTTGGAAAATGACCGGAAATTACGAGTTGTGACAGTCTTCCCTTCTAACAGGATCTTCGTCCCGAAGTTCAGTTTGTGTTGGTCTCTAGAGAGGTATTGGTGAGAAGATGATGATATGTATCGTGTAAGCTACTGGGCTCTAATGGGAGGAGCTCAAGTCTGTAGGCCACTAGGCCCATACTGTCTGAAATATTGAAGGGTCCAATGTATCTCGGGTTTATCTCTCCACGTTTGTGAATTATATCTCAATGGTGTTGTCTTTGGAATCTTGTGATAGATATTGTTGTCCAGGAATCCAAGTTATAGCAAATGGTTAGCCCAACCATTTCCAGAATCAATCACACCCGAATTGGGTATATCTCCCTATGTTTGAATCATTCTCTAATCCTAACCATTGGTCTGAAGATAATAGGTGGTGTGGTTCCAAAGGAAATCTTAATGAAATCTGCAAGAAGTTTGAGGTGAATCAAATTCCTCCATTAGGAATAGTTGGAATAGGTATCATGAATCTTGTGGAAAAACTTACAAGGTTAAGTCCGTCAAAGGGTGTTGTTGAAAATAATAGGTTAGGATAAGGTTGTGATCCTCCGCAGGAATGTCATGAATTGAGTCTTTCTCCACCTACAGTGCTTAGTCTCCATTACTAAAATTTTCCCAAGCTCTATGTAGTCAATTCACAAACTCCTAAATATAAAAGTGATGTAATATAGTGATTGCTTTTCAAAGTTTGTTTTTGAGATTGTGTGTGTTGTTCATAAACCTTCCCTGAATAAATGAATTTACAACTTTAAGCAAACGACTTTCCAAGTAACTTTATTTTTTATTTTATTTTATTATTATTATTATTATTATTATTATTATTATTATTATTATTATTATTATTATTATTATTATTATTATTATTATTATTATTATTATTATTATTATTATTATTTTTTTATTATTTTTTTTTAACAAGATATATGTTTTGTATAACCGTAGTTTAGAGAAAAATCCATTTAAAGTGAAAGTATTAAGGGGATAAAATAGTCGGATAGGTATGTCTGCACAATTACCTAGGTGCCTAACATATTTGAATAAGGTCTATTGGTGAGGACATGTTCAATTGCAGGTTCTATAGTCTTGGTTAAGAGGTTGGGTTTTTATCTCTATGGTGTTGCTCAGTGAGCATTCGTATCGGAGCTAATCTTGTAATTCAGTCAAGCCAATACTTTCTAGATGGTAGAACCTTGGCGATCAGGCTAGTGATAGTGGTTCGAATGGTTTTGTGATATCTTGAGGTTTCTGTTGAGTTTTAAATGGTTATAATGTACCTAAGGATCCTCCTTATATATGGTATGGAAAGTCTTTCCTAGGGAGGTCATTGATAATATCCACTTATCAATATTGGGAGTAATGAGTGATGAGTGACATAGGAATCTATAGAGGGTTAGCTAATTCCTTATATATATAGGGATGGGAAAGGGAATGATAGTGATAGTGAGAAGGGAAAAGACTGTGACAGCTGCGACATAATGAGATTGTGATGAAAGAGAATACTGTGATGTAAAATGAAACATTTGGAAATTGGGTAGATAATTTAATCCAGACACAATTTTATTATAACCATTCTCAGTGTTGCAAAATTCATCTCTGAGTCAGACATAGGTGGTTATCCTATATCTCACTATCCCGGGTTGAATGTAGGTGGCCAGTCTACATTCCACCGAGGTTCCATGAATTTTGAAATACTCAGCTCAGTTATACTAATACCATGTCCTTCACAATTACCAAGGCGTTCTGAAAGACTAAGGCAGGTGACCAAACTCAAGGTCGAATGATGAAACTATGCAAGGAAAAACATAACGCGGTGACATATATGATACGTGAACATGCTCATATGAAAGACAATGATAGTAATCAACTAAAATAAGTGAATATAATATACCAGATAATGAGATACTAATCTCATCACATATGTCAGCAACTAACCACAAATGAGGCTTCAGCTTGGCAGGCAGGCACGTGACGGTCATAGGGTTAAGTTTTCGTAAAAATAGCTATAGTCTAGGTTTTAAAAACACTTAGTTCGCTATAGCCAAAGCTCTGATACCAATCTGTCAGACCCCTAAGATCGGGTCCAGCGGAAGCATACGTGTAGCTGGGGTGTAACTCAATTGATATCACAACATAAGTACAAAAATGGTTTTCAATTTAATCATTTAGAATAAAAGCGTTTAACCAAAAATAGTGAATTTACATCGTTAAAGTAGTGCGGAAATAGGCCCTTAAAATAGTTTAGAACGGTCCCCATATAAAAAATCAGAGTCTTCTATGACTATGCCATGCCCTGCCAAAACCTCCAGTAGCGTGCCATAAGATTAAAACCTGAAAATACATGCTAAAGTGTCAACACGAGGTTGGTGAGTTCATAGAGTTTGTTTAACAAATAAAGTTTATGCATATGTATGAAGGTTTCCCAGCAAAGGCATCGTAAATCCACTCAGTTACAAGTCCCGCCATAAGAGCCTTGTAACCTGTGTGTTTACAACCCACTGCTACAATATATAGTATGAGTAAAACATATATAAGTTCATCACAACAGTTAAGCAATTAGTCGTGAGTCTACACTTCATCTCCGAAGACCTCACGTTTGTATGTATGTCTCCATGGTTGTGCCCAGCAACTTAATCTGGGGCCATTAGAAGTCTCCATGGTTGTGCCCAGCAACTTAATCTGGGGCCATTGGAAGTATGTATGTATGTCTCCATGGTTGTGCCCAGCAACTTAATCTGGGGCCATTGGAAGTCTCAAGAATACACCATCACAGTTTAGTATAACGCAGTTAAGTATAACACAATCACGTATGTATGAAATCAAGTATATAACAATCAAGTATAAAACAATCAAGTATAAATGTTTTGAGTATCAAGAAAGTATGCTTTGTGTATTTATACTAGTAAGCAAATAGTTGAGCATGTATCTCCCCCAAAGAGTTAAAACAAGTATAAAGAGTAAAAGTGGGGCTATGACTCACCTGGGGCGAAAGCTACGATGACAAAAGTGGATACACAGAAATGAGGTTCGATCTCTAACCGCAACCTAATATAAATGATAGTGATCTACTTAGATCATGAAATGATGAAGAGAATATGCATGCACATGATACCCATACCACTCGTAACTTGGAAATAATTGTTATTGTCAAAATAAAGTATTTTCCATACTTAGGAAAAATAAGTCCAACTAGGCTTATAAAAACTTGTTGTAATATATCGTATATAAAATGTTAGTGTTATGTTCCTTACTTTGGAAAACCTTAAAACAACGTCGTTAAGTCGTATAAATATTCTCTTGGGTCGTACGTATTCATTTGTTAAGAATATAGTCCTTAGTAATGTTTCTAGAAAATATACCATTTAGTACGTAAGTTATTATTTTTATTTGTGACCAAATATATATATATATATATATATATATATATATATATATATATATATATATATATAGTTTTGGTGATCTTAAAACGCGTATAACTTGGTCGTTTTAGGTTCATTTTCCTCGTTCTTTATATCCCCGGAATCGTGGGACAAAATACTAACATATTTTTGATAAGTTGGGATGGCTAGATTTAGTTTTACGCCTCGAATTTGCCCGTGAGTACTGTTCATCAGCAAGCATTTCCGGAAAATATAGTTTTCGTCGTTAAACTCGTTTTTAGCGTATCTCCTTCGTTATTAACTCGTTTTTATCCCCGTTTTCGGCCATAGTTCCGTATCGGAAAGTATTTTCTGAATCTTAGGTCCAAAATTACCCAGAATTCCCTGATCTTTCCACGTTTTGCAAAAATGGACAGCAACTTTCTATAAGTGTCAAAACTTGGTTTTCCTAGTTACTAACTTGTTCAAAAACCAACCAAACCAATTTCAATCACCACAAAACTAGTCTAATCCTACCATACACCTTCTTAGGGTGTCATGGGTTCCTAAACATCATAAACCAAGTGGATCTAACAAGGATCTAACTATAATCACTTTCTAGGCTTCAAAAGTTATAAGTTTGTAAAATAAAGTGGTATAAATCAACATATGCATATATATCTTGAATAAACTTGAATGATCAATGAAACAACTTGAATAATTTATAAAAATAGGTCTTGATAACTTACTTGAAGATTAGTGGACTAGTGGAGATGAAAAACTTGCAAAACCTTGTGTTTAAACTTCAAAACCCTAACAAGAAGTACTAAATAACCTAGATTATCACTTGATCTTGGAAAAATTGATGTTTCTTCTTGTTGTTTTTGTTTGAGCCGATCCCCACCCAAGAGAGAAAAAGGAAGAAAGTTGCTAGTTGCTTAATGTGTTAAAATGAAAAGAATGTGGGAAATGAATTATATATTTGGTAGTATATATTTTGTTTATGGACAAGATCCACAATTTGTGGAGGAAGCATAGGGAGGGGCGGCCACATGGAAGAAAAGGAGAAAACTTGGTCATTTGTAAGATAGTTGGTGTAGTGGTGTAAGATTTTGAGTTTATTAGTTGTTTTAGGTAATACCGGGTACCGAGTTAACTAAAAATAAATTTTAACGGAGTTAACCGTGACATAATAAAGTCATAAAAATTGTAAAGTAATATTCCTGATGAGAATCGGAAGTTAAAATAAAGATCGGGTTGAAATATCGTAAACCGACGGAGTTATAGGCTTCGATCGGAAAACGTAGCAATTGATTTGAAAACACCGGGTAAATTAATATTAAAATTTTTATATTATTAAAATGAATATAAAAATATATTTGGATCATAGTCGGGAGTGTCGGACGTGTTAGTCACATTATTGATCGTTTGTTAACGTTTATTTAAGAATAAACATACGTAAAAAAGTCAAATATGTCAAAAGTATTAATTTGAATATATCCTACGAGTGGAATAGTATGCAAGTGCCATAATAATGATATGCAAACTATTTCTAGTCTGTATGAAATGTCCCAATGATAATGCATGAATTCGCTCCTGAACCAATACGGTTACGCGAATTTTGAATACCCGTAAACTAAGTTTACGATGAAATGAGTAATGCACGTGAATAGTGGTTTTCTTCCGGAAATGAATAGTGTCAAGTGAATAGTAAAATTTTTGAATGTTTCTCGGAATGTCAAATTGACCTCAAAAACGATGAATAGTGATTGATGAATAGTAATTGATGAATAGTAACTTGTGAATAGTAAATTGTCGAGGTTTGGAAAATGACCGGAAATTACGAGTTGTGACATCCGCAATGTCTACCGCAGATCCGATTAAGGTGCGTTCACTGTTCCGGTTATGGTTACCTAGACAATTTTTCAATATGTATTATTTGCCGATTGAGAAATGGAATACGGTTAATTAAACAGTCAGGTGAATTTAGATAGAAGTTAGCACAATTCATGAAAGCAGTTTGATATCAATTGTTTATAAGCTAGGTGTAGAACTCACTCCAAAAAGCTAGCAAAAAAAGAGGAGAGGACACCTAGGCTTTATAAGTCACCACTCCGAGTGTTGGAACCTTGAAAGGTAGGGCTAGCTCTGATACCAATTGATACTTGCTAAATGAAAAGGTATGTTTAAATCCAGGAATTATACTTTCGAAGATCAAACTAGTAAAACAACCAGGAATTCATAGTAGAAGAATAGAACTTGAATTTCTTTTGGTTAAAGGTTGATTCCCTGGTACATAATAGAACTCGAAATTGAATTACGGATTACTAAAATAAAGAGTTTGTTACACAGTTTGTTTAGGATACCAGAAGGAGATCATTTGTTTACATAAAGGGATGCTTATGATGAAATTTAAATAAAGGGATGCTCTTGACAAGGCATCTACAGCCACATTCTCACTGCCCTTTTTATTGGAAAGCTCATAGTCATACACCCCACTACCCCAGTAGTTTAGGCAACCACTTTGATTGAAATGGGGAGTGGTATACGGATTTGTTATAGTTAGTGTTTGAGATATGAAAAAATTGGGGGTATTTAAACCAGATGAAAATTTATGGTAGCTGGTTTTATTACATGTAATGTTACTGTTTTTATTGAACACGTTAATATTAGTTAAATATAATAATGTATATTGTTTGTTTGTCAATGCAGGTCTATGATGCCAAAGTGACAGTAAGGTCCACAACACATTTACTTCACTCTATTAGAGATCGTTTGCTAAAGACACCTAATAGACTAAGGTTGTTTGACCAAACTGTATTTTCAAAATGGATAAAACTTATATCCTTAGACCATAATAACCATCTCTTGAATTACGTTCTTCAACATCAGCGGTACGCTGATTCCCCGAGTATAGACTCGACTCTCAAGTTTGATATTGGTGATCATGCTCTAGTGCTTGGAAGGAATGAGTTTTGCTTGCTTACTGGTATCTCTGCCGGAAAAGTTGTTTTTCCAGAAGTAAAGAAGCGTGACATTCCTCCTTTAGTTCAACGTCTATTTCCGGAAAAAATCCCCCAAAAGAAGGGGAAGAAACCGGAAGGTGTATCGTACAATGTCAAAGGCTCTGAACTCCAGTCGTTCCTTACGGAGGAATACAAGTGGAAAGAACTCACAGATGAGGACGCCATTCGGGTTTGTTTGTTGATAATGTCAGAAAGCGTTTTTATGGGCCGAGAGCCAAGACATGTTGTGGGCAAGCCAATTATGATGTTAGCAGAGGATCTTGCAGCATGGAACAAATTTCCTTGGGGTGAATACTTTTGGAAAGAATTTTATGAGAGGATGGTCAACCTGGTTGCAGATCATAGAAAGCCATACATTTTGAAACTACAGTCCGACCCTAGTAGCAAGGCAACATACTCCATAAATGGATTTGCTGCCCTTAAGGTTATTATTATATGTTTTTATACTTTATATATTTGCTAATTAGTTGCTTGGCTAACTGAAGAAATTAACAGGTTTGGATTTTGGAGACGTTTCCGAATAGTAATCGTTGGTGGATCAAAGATGCCAGTGTGTTGCAACGGTGTCTTGCGTGGAGCGATAATAATCGGTTTCGTAAAACCGACTACGATGAACTGCTTGGGAAGGTAAAAACAACTAAGACACCAAATGAAACTAGATATGAACACGTCCTTTTATGTACTTGTGAGTGTTTACAATGCGACTATGTTCTGTTTTTTTTATTTATTTATTTAGTATTATTAGTATTCGTATTCGTTATTGTTCCTTTTTTTTGGTTAGGATTCATGACAATTATTTAATAGACTGTTTCCGAAAAGTCTTCTTTTTTATGTGTTTTTAATACAACCACGTTTTTTTTTTTTTTTTTTTTTTTTTAGGATTCAAATCCAATACTTAGACTGACTGCAACCGGCAAAGAGATGAAACAAGCATGGTGGAGAAGACTTCAAGAGTTTTATAATGATCAGTCACCATCTGCACAGGTCGATAACTCGGAACCTGAACGAGTGGGCGGAGGAGATTCGTATACAGGAGACGCAGATATTGATACAGGGAAATCGATTGGAGAGGTAGCTACTCAAGAAATGATTTTTAAGCTAAATAGTCAAGTAACGACATTAATGCAGCAAGTTGCTAATTTAATGAAGCATAATGCTGCTGCTGCAAAGGTGTGTCTGAATTTATATAATTGAGGATCATCATATTCTTATATAACTGAAGTATTAAATAACCGCACTTATTTTTGTAGGAATCAAATGTTCCCAATGAAAGTGAATGTTGGGTCTGAAACTGCTGCTGAGTAAAACTGCTGCTAAGTGAAACTGCTGCTAGTAGTAATGATTCTGCTGCTAATGTCAAAGTGCTGCTGAGGATAAATGCTGCTGACAGAATCTGCTGCTGATGTGATAAGGATGTATACGGTTTAGATAAATATAGAATAGATTGTGTAAATATTATATTTATCTAGAATATACTTATCTTGTAGAGAAAGGTATTGTAAACCTAGTAGGACTCCTTAGTCTATAAAAGGAGGATCCTAGGGTTAGTTTATGTACGTGTTATTATTCACTTCAAGGTTGTAAAACCCTAGCATTGTTGAGTGCTCGTATTAATAATATTGAAGTGTTGAAAGTGAATCATTATTCTTCTTAAGTTAAGCTTTTACATTCCGCATATTAGCTTAAGTGTTCAATCAAGTTAACTTCTATATAAGATTGTTTAAGCTCAACTGGGATCAACAAGTGGTATCAGAGCTTGTGATCTAGAAGTTATTAACAAGAAGATTTTGTTTCTTAAAAGTTTGCTGTTCCAAATCTATTGCTACAATGGGTGATGAAACTCATATGGTGACTGCTTCAAGGGTACCCATGCTGAATCCTGCTGAGTATGAGCTTTGGAAGAGAAGGATCAGACAATACATTCGCATGATTGATTTCAACATGTGGAATGTTATTGTTAATGATGATTCTGTGCATGAGAAGAGTGCTGATGGTAAGGAGATACCAATTAAGTCTGCTGAAGCTAACACAGTAAGGAAGATGGAAATCAAAGTACATAGTATTCTCTTAATGGGAATACCTAATGAATTTCAAATGGACTTTGATGACTGTGAATCTGGAAAAGAATTGATGGATGCTGTTGAATTTAGGTTTGGAGGGAATGATGCTACTAAGAAATCAAGGAAAAATATGCTGAAGCATCAGTTTGAGAATTTTACTTCTGAAAGTGGAGAGAAGATTATTGGCACATACAACAGGCTAAACCAACTGGTTAGCCATCTAAAGCTTGTTGGTTATGTGGTTCCACAAGAAGATGTAAATCTAAAATTTCTTAGAAGTCTTGCACCTGAATGGAGTATGCACACAGTTGTGTGGAGGAATAAGCCTGATTTTGAAACTATGAAGTTGGAGAGTCTCTACAACAATTTAAGAGTGTATGAATCAGAACTGTCTACCTCTTCTACTTCATCCTCTGGTACTCAAAATCTTGCCTTTGTATCCTCTAAAGGAAAAGAATCTCACTCTGCTGCTCATTCTACTGCTTATGGAGTCTCTGCTGCTGATGGTTCTGCTGCCAGTTCAAATGATAAGATCTCTACTAGTGATATTGCTTTGTGTGCATTCTTGGCTGAGCTCACAACTACTATAAGGTCACATGTCTTAAATCAAGACTTGGATTATATTGATCCTGATGATCTTGAAGAAATTGATCTTAAATGGCAAATGGCTATGTTAACCTTAAGGGCAAGAAAGTTTTTGAAAAAGACTGGAAAAGAAGTCAAGTATAAAGCTAAAGACAGTCCAGGATTTGACAAATCAAAGATAGAATGCTACAACTGCAACAGGAATGGACATTTTGCTAGAGAATGTAGAGCTCCAAAGAAGAATGCTGATGCTGCAAAGAAGGTTACTGAAGAATCAAAGACTGCACTAGTGTCTTGTGATGGACTGGGAGATTATGATTTGAGTGATATGGCTGAAGAAGAACCAAACTTCTCTTTGGTAGCTGTTGATCAACCCAAGGTGCAGAACTATGCACTTATGGCCTATGGTTCATCATCAGGCTCTGACTCTGAGGTATCAAATGATTCAGACTTATCTATGTGTTCTTTTAAATCTTGTGCTGACACTATAGAAGAACTTAAGTCTAGGAATGAGAGTTTAAATAAATAAATTGAACACCTAAAACTTGATAACTTAGGTTACAAAGTAGGTATTCAAAATGTTGAAAGAAGATTAGAATATCTTAAAGAGTGTGAGAAGGAATATGTAGATCAACTTAATCTCAGAGATATAGAAATTTTTAAGAAAAACAGTGAAGTAGAAGTTCTTAAAAATAAGTTGGTAGAAGCAGAAAAAGAAAAAGAGGAAGCTCTTGCTGAAAAAGATAAACATGTAGTAAGAGTACAAAAACAACAATTTGCTTCTGATATGGTTCATAAATCTATTGAGAATAATTTGATGAGAAAATGTAGTGGAATTGGGTATAATGAAGTGGCTCCTCCAGCCAAAAGTGCTTTTGCTCCACCAGGAAAAGAACTATCCTTCATTAGTGAGCTAAATATTGAAAAACCTGTAGGTGGATGTAGTACAAGTATAATTGAAACACCTAAGGTTGAGGATAAAAAATTTCCTGAAGCTCCAATTATTGAGGATTGGTATTCTGATACTGACAGTGATGAGGAACAGGTTAAACAAACACAAAATGTGAAAAAGGAAGAAATTCCTACCAAGTTTAAACCTAAAATTGAACAGGTTAAGTTTGTCAAACCTATGTTAGGAAATAACTTCTCTAGGAAAATGGTAGAATACAATGAGATACCTAGAGAACAGATGGAGAGGTTCAATAATAAGCCTAGGGGTAACCAGAGAAACTTCAACAACCTAGTTTCAAACAGATTAGGTAATCAGTTTCAATTACAAAAGAAGGCTTGTTATAAGTGTGGTAGCTTTGACCACTTGATTGTTAGATGCCCTGAACACCAAAAGCCTGTTTGGAATCAATACACTAGGGTGAATCACAAATATGTAACTAAACAAACTCACCCACATCCTAATAGAAACATGGTTCCAAGAGCTGTTTTGTTGAGATCTGGTGCTACTAGATCTATTTATGCTGCTAAATCAAATGGTGTTTTCAAATCAACAACTAGTTCTTCTACTGGCTCTACTACTAGTAAGCATTCTGCTGCCAGTATGCACTCTGCTACTAGCAAGCAACCTGCTGCTAGTACAAAACTTTCTACTTCTGGGCCAAAAGTTTTAACAAATACAGTTGTTGGTAATCACTTTTAGGCTGTTAAGGCCTCAGCTTGCTGGACTTGGAAACCAAAAACAAATGGTTCAAATTCTGTTTCCAAGGATAGTAGTGCATCAAGTGATTTAAAGAAATTTGATTATGTTGATGCACAGGGCAGATCCAAGTCAGTAATGGCTTGGGTCGTCAAGAGGAACTAATGTCTCTACTTTTCATGTGCAGGTCAATCTACTGAATGAGCTTAAGGATATGGTTATTGTTGACAGTGGATGTTCTGGTCACATGACAGGAGATGAGTCTCAACTTGAAGACTTTGAGGCTTTTGATGGTGGTTATGTTGCTTTTGGAAATGATCCAAAAGGTGGAAAGATTGTTGGAAGAGGAACTCTTAAAACTGGAAATTTGGACTTTGAGAAGGTGTTTCTTGTGAAAGGACTTAAGTTTAACCTCTTTAGTGTCTCACAAATGTGTGACAAAAAGAACTTTGTTCTTTTTACAGACACTGAGTGTATGATCCTTTCTCCTGACTATCAATTGCCAGATGACAAATCTGTACTTTTGAAGGTCCCTAGAAATGAGAACATATACAGTGACCATATTAAGAACATTGTTCCTAAGAGGGCTTTGACTTGTCTAATTGCAAAAGCCACTGTTGATGAGTCCAAATTATGGCACAGGAGATTGGGACATCTGAACTACAAGACCATGAACAAATTGGTAAAAGGAAATCTGGTCAGAGGAATGCCTACAAAGACTTTTGAAAATTGTGAAATTTGTGTTGCCTGTCAAAAGGGTAAACAACACAGAGTTTCATTCAAGTCCAAGACTGTGAACACAAATACTGAGCCATTACATCTATTGCATATGGACTTATTTGGGCCTGTATTTGTCAAAAGCTTGAACAAGAAGTCATATTGTCTTGTTGTCACTGATGACTTTAGCAGGTTTACTTGGGTATTCTTTCTTGCTACTAAAGATGAAACTCCAGAAATACTCAAGGCATTTATTACAAGAGTTGAAAACCTGTACAATCACAAGGTGAAGATAATCAGATGTGACAATGGTACTGAGTTCAAGAACAGTGTGATGAATAATTTCTGTGTGGGGAAAGGAATTCTAAGACAGTACAGTGTAGCAAGAACTCCACAACAGAATGGTGTTGCAGAAAGAAGAAACAAGACACTTATTGAGGCTGCAAGAACTATGTTATCTGATTCAAAACTACCTATTCCTTTTTGGGCTGAAGCTGTGAACACTGCATGCTTTGTGCAGAACAGAAGTGATGCGTGGGAATCGCACCTTGCTTTACCTCTCGAGGGATCTCGCGAGGCTTACAACCCTCACCAGGCAGTGTACCTGATCGTTGTAGTATAGTATAGTGACAAGTACCGGGGGATTGATCGTTCAGCTTAGGAATAGTGTCGCTAGGATTAGAAAACCTAATTAATAGTTCTAAAGGTGAAAGATGATTATTTTTGTATTTTTATATTTTTATATTTTTATAAAAGCAAGTAAAATCTCGGGTTTTGGAAGATAGGGCGGAATTAGATGCTATTCAACTAACCCAAAGCTAATATATAATTAAAATAAAATAATAAAAATGAAATTAAACTAAATTAAACTAAGGTTGTGAGCAGTATTTGGAGAAATTGTGTTTACTTAGACTTCATTACTCCCTAGATATCTTTTATATGTCAATTACTTGTTACACTTGTATGGATGACGGATTGTATTCCTTAATACCATTCGTGGGGTGGCATACATAACTCCCCAACTCTATGAGCTCTTATCTCCTCCTACACCATGACCCAGCACAACTATAGGGATTGTAAATAGTGGCTCATGCATTAAATACAACCAATAAAGACCTAGTACGCCTCGGTTCATGTTTCTTAAGACGTTCAAGCATGTTACCATTTGGAGATCTGCCAGTTTTCTTAAGCCTAACATATAATATCATTCATCCAAAACAAGAATAGACAAGTAATCAACACATAATCAACATCTAGGTTTCATTAGATCTAAGCAAACACAAAGGAAATCTAGCCTAGCATAGTAGAATTAAGATAAGAACAAAAGATAAACAACCAACACATAGACATATTGATTGAATTAAGAGTATACTTATCTCAATTACAATGCAAGGTCTCAAGGGTTTGGAACCCTTGAAAAACCTGTAAAAGAGGCACCAAAATCGTCTTTAGGGTTTCACCAAAACTTCTCCTCTTTTAATGAAAAAACTAGAAAACTATATATAGGAAAACTGGTCTGACGGCGTCAAGAGTTAATTCTGACGCCGTCAACTCGCCGCCATATACTTCCTCGGACGCCCTAGATCCACTTGTGACGGCCTATGTGACGCCGTCACCACCTACGGTATTTTATTCTTGGCCACTTTGACGCCGTCACCTCTCCATCTGACGCCGTCACCAGCTACGGTAAATAATTCTCCATGTCTGACGCCGTCAAGAAGAAAGTCTTGACGCCGTCACCTTGTATCTTCAGCTTGGATTTTTGGTACTTTGCCGTTTTCTTCACTTTTATGCTCCAAAAACGTCCAAAATAGCTTCTTTTCCAGAATTCACTCTCCAAACACCTAAAATCACAAAAGGAACGATTTAGGGCAATATTTGATCAAATAAAGTCGGATTCGGGCTTAAATGACCCCCTAAAAACGGATCATTTTTCGCCTCATCATATACCCTTACACTTGAGATTTGCTTGTCCTCAAGCAAATGAGCTTTTATTCTACTCAAAAGACAAGTTAGGGGTCATTTAACACTAATATAAAAGTAATTACAACAAATAATCGTTCCACTAAAGACCAATAGACAAGCACGGAGGTCATACACAAGCACCTCACAAATAGTGTTTAGATACTCACATCTCTCGGGTGTAATAAAGTAAAATAACATTATGGAAATGGAAGATATCTCTCACTACCTGTCATAGCAAAATAGATTACCATAGGCTTGGGAAAGGATCAAACCTCCACCACATGGCGTAAGCACCTAAGATAAACTATCAAAGAGGTCTTTTAAAAAAGGGTTATAACGTTAGGTGTAGGGATATGAATTACACGGTTTTGTTGGATAAAGGAAGTTTTACTGGTGGCGAGTTAACAATCTCGGTTAATTACATGTACAAGATGGCGTTGCTAAGCCAAGACTAGACTCGACTTAAGCTAATAAATGAAAAATAACAAAAACATAAAATGAACATAGAATAAAAACGGGATGGTAGTCCGTATGTTTTTTCTTCTCTTTTTTTCTTTTTCTTTTCTATTTTTTTTTTCTTTTTCTTGATTTTTTCGATTTTTTTTTTTTTTTTTTTTTTTTTTGCATACACTCTTACCCTACCATCCAAAATAATACATCATAGGGGTTAAGAATTCCCCTTACACTTGAATCTTTACATACTTTACATTTAACTAATCTAGTGACTCGAATTAAGAAAATCAAAACACTTGGAGCACTTTTAAGATTAACGTACATATGGGGGTAATAATATTATGTTCTTCCCCATTTCTCCATAAAATAAGTACTTACCCATGAGTCCCAATCGTCCCAAAACAATATGTACAAGGATATGACTCGACTTAGCAACCATGTAATCAATTAGAAAGTTAACTTAGGGTTTAACAAATAACAATAATGCACTAAAAATGAGCGCATACACGGAAGGCTAAGGCGATTTGGGTGTACATTTAAGTGGGGTGTAACAAATTCTTCCTTTAAGTAAGATGCTTAAAGTTAGAAAAGAAAAGATAGGCTCGGAGGGGTGTACTAGGGGTTTCGTGTACTAAAAATGAGTACAACGCTAAGGGTGTGGGAAAAATTAGTTGACTTAACTAGTCAAGTAATATGACTTAAATGGTCAAGTAATTATAATACGGGTTTAACACAAGGGTGATCCTAATGCCTCTTATCATGTAGTAAATCCTACTACACGAATGTAGTCTCACTAGCGGTCTCGGGATGCATCACTAACGCAAGTTCTAGAATCTAAATGCTACCGGTACACTCATAAGCATCAATAATAAATGCTTTTCCTATCAAAACTAAAGGCGAACCTCACATCTTTGGGTGGAAAATTTTTCTGAATATACGGTTATGTGCTAGTCATACAACCTCCTATCCATGAGACGCTTGCTATGGCTAAAGTTTCACTCCTAAATATTGTAAAAAATTTTAAATTTGGCGCTAAAATTACACTAACAAGTATTTCTCATAGTTTTATTACACATCTACTGTCAAACAAAACAAACTCAAGCGAAAGTGCATATGTAAGGTATCATCTTTTTACCCTCCCCTTACACTTAGGATGAACATTGTCCCCAATGTTCAAGTAAAGAATGTAAAAGTGAAAAAGTAAAGAGAATGAAATCAAATACTCCCCTGATTCGCTCGGTATGGATTATAGGTTGGCCAGGTTAAATCTTCCTCCAAGAAAATGAACAATCAAAGCTTCCCTTCCAGAATATAAATCATCCTCTTGTCACACATAACCTGTAAATCCTGATAAAAGTTGACAAGGCAACCTCGCGTAAAATCGGCGGCATCCTATATAAGTTACTAAATCCTAGAAAACAAAGTAAGATATAATGCTTGTGGAATGAAGTTTGCAGATTTCCTGGAGATTATAAAACTTAATAATTCACAAAAACCATAAGACTCCGTTAGAAAAACAAAACCGGTAAAATTTCCAGATTTTTAACTCCTGACGCCGTCAAGAGCAATAGCCTGACGCCGTTAGAATGGACCTGCAGAAATCTTTATGTTAAGTTTCCGGAAAATTTCTGGAAAAACCTTGTCCTACTTCCTGGAAAATCCTGCAAAACTTCATTATGACTCAATACAAGCATTTGACTCTAACAATACGAATACACATGTTCATTAAATATTGTGGAGAATCATGATCGGTTTGTTTCTTAAAAACATATTTGGGGTTTCCCCTTACACTTATCTTTTGCAAAAATACCTTTAGGTTGAAGTTAAGACTAGGCCAAACAACATAATAAAGTATTTCCACATTTTAATTGAGAAACATGATCAACCAACAATAAAAATAAAACATGCATACGGAAGTAAATAACAATCAAACAATTAAAATCACACAAAACATGGGTTGCCTCCCAAGAAGCGCTTTTCTTTATTTACGAGTCTTGTAGCTAGACTCAAAGTCGTGGGTTACTACGTGATTTCTTCATCAAACATCACATCCTCCTCATTAATCATATCATTGTTATTTTCTTGGTAATGCTTTACACGTTGTATGTTAACTGTGAATTCCCTACCCTCATCATCAACTAGCACTACTGCTCCAAATTTAGAGGAATTCTTCACCGTAAACGGCCCGTACCATCTAGACTTAAGTTTTCCCGGAAATAATCTCAACCGAGAATTGTATAATAGGACCTTGTCTCAGTCTGAAAATTCTTTGGGTTTCTTAATTCTTTGATCATGCCATCTTTTAGCTCTCTCTTTATATGTGATGGAGGATTCGTAGGCTTCTAATCTAAGCTCATCAAGCTCGTGTAATTGCAAAAACCTACTATTCCCCGTAGTTGTGTAATCTAAGTTGCATGCCTTAAGCGCCCAATAAGCCTTGTGTTCTAATTCTACCGGTAGATGACACGCCTTACCATACACCATGCGAAACGGGGTCGTTCCAATAGGTGTTTTGTAGGCAGTTCTGAATGCCCATAAGGCTTCGTCGAGTTTGAATGACCAGTCCTTTCTGTTTTGACTAACCGTTTTTTCAAGTATTCTTTTAATAGCTCTATTGGTGTTTTCGACTTGGCCATTGGTCTGTGGATGATAGGCGGTGGAGAATCGATGGGGTACTCCATATCTCTTCATTACCTTTTCCATTTGCGCGTTGCAAAAATGTGTCCCCCTATCGCTGATGAGAGCTTTTGGAATCCCGAATCTTGCGAAAAGCTTTTTCAGGAAATGAATGACCACTCTAGCATCATTAGTCCTAATGGCTTGCGCTTCAACCCATTTTGAAACATAGTCAATGGCGACTAAGATGTACTCGTTTCCCCCTGAGGACGGAAAGGGTCCCATAAAGTCAATTCCCTAAACATCGAATACCTCACAAACTTGTATAAAGTTCTGAGGTGCCTCATCCCTACGTGATATATTTCCAGCCCGTTGACATGCATCACATGCTTGCACCATCTCTTTTACATCACGGAAAATTGTGGGCCAATAGAATCCTGCATCGAGAATCTTTCGGGCAGTGACGTTTATCCCATGATGCCCTCCAGAGGGACCGGAGTGACATTACCTCATGATTTTTACTGCCTCATTCTCCGAAACACAACGCCTTACAATGTGGTCAGGACACCTTCGGAATAAAAATGGTTCATCCCAGAAGTAATATTTTAGCTGGGAAAAGAACCTCTTCCTCTCGTATTTAGTTAGGTGTTCAGGAACGAGCCTACATCTACTTGCGAAGTAATTGGCAAAGTCGGCGTACCATGGTTCCGAATCAAGGATAGACATTAGTTGTTCGTCAGGAAACGAATCTTTAATCTCACTTCTATCGTGTTTATCCAGGGGGTTTTCAAGGCGAGATAGATGATCGGCGGCTAGATTCTCTGCCCCCCTCTTATCTCGAATCTCAACATCAAATTCTTGTAACAACAAGATCCACCGAATCAGTCGTGGCTTGGCGTCCTGTTTCGCAAACAGATATCTAAGAGCTGAGTGGTCAGTGAAGACGACTGTCTTTGAAAGGACCAGATATTGTCGGAATTTGTCGAATGCAAACACTACGGCTAATAATTCTTTTTCGGTGGTGGAGTAGTTCTCTTGGGCGGGATTCATGGTTTTGCTAGCGTAGTAAATAGGTTGGAAAAGCTTGTCACGTCGCTGACCTAATACAGCCCCGACAGCGAAGTCGCTAGCGTCACACATTATTTCAAATGGTAACTCCCAGTTGGGTGTGATCATGATTGGAGCTTGAGTGAGTTCCCTTTTTAGGAGGTCGAAAGCATCTTTGCATTCTTGGGAAAAATCGAATGGAGCATCCTTTACCAGCAATTGAGTCATTGGCCGGGCAATTTTGGAGAAGTCCTTGATGAATCTCCGATAAAATCCGGCATGCCCCAAAAAGCTGCGTATTGCTTTAACGGTCGTGGGGTATGGAAACTTAGATATAGCTTCAACCTTAGCTTGGTCCACCTCAATCCCGTTCCCTGAAATCTTATGCCCTAACACAATCCCTTCCTTTACCATGAAATGACACTTTTCCCAGTTCAACACCAAGTTAGTTTCCTCACAACGTTTAAGCATCTTTTCTAAATTAGCAAGACAGCGGTCGAAGGAGTTTCCGAAGACTGAAAAGTCATCCATGAATACCTCCATGCTGTCTTCCATGAGTTCGTGAAAGATTGCGGTCATGCAACGTTGGAAAGTGGCGGGGGCATTACATAGCCCAAAAGGCATCCTTTTGTAAGCAAACGTTCCGTAAGGGCAAGTAAACGTGGTCTTTTCTTGGTCCTCAGGTGCTATGGGGATTTGAAAATATCCTGAGAATCCGTCTAAGAAGCAATAGTACTCGTGTCCAGATAACCTTTCTAACATCTGATCAATGAATGGTAAAGGAAAGTGATCTTTCCTCGTGGCATCGTTGAGCTTTCGATAGTCAATGCATACCCGCCATCCAGTGACAGTCCTCTGGGGCACCATCTCACCCTTGTCATTTTTTACTACAGTCATTCCACCCTTTTTAGGTACAACCTGTACAGGACTGACCCATGGGCTATCCGAGATCGGGTAAATCAGTCCTGCATCCAGGAGTTTGATCACTTCCTTCTTCACTACCTCCTTAATATTAGGGTTCACTCGCCTCTGGGGTTGCACAGTAGGTTTATAATCTTCCTCCATAAGGATCTTATGTGTGCAAAAAGTTGAGTCAATCCCCTTAATGTCGGCCACACTCCATGCGAGTACTCCCTTGTATTTTTTCAGGACCTCTAAGAGTTTAACCTTTTGTTCCTTTTCCAGGGAAGAGTTTATGATTACCGGGAGTTGGTTTTCTCCCTGAAGGAAGGCATACTCAAAATGATTAGGGAGCTCCTTAAGATCAACGTCAGGGGGCTCGATTATAGAAGGTTTAAGCTTGTTCTCGGGCTTTCGGAGGTCGAGATGCTCCGTTGCCTCTTGTCTGGGATAGAAGGAGACTGCATTAACCTCCTCCATCTTTTCCACCTCTAGCAAGGGCAGAAAACTCTCGTCCCGTAGCCAGCCTTCATCGATTTGTTCATCGATGCAATCATCAATGACATCTGTGAGCTCATCTACTTCCCCGATAAAGTAGAGCCAGTTGGATGCTTCGAGGGAGAGGTCCATAGAATCCTTAATGTCGAAGGTTGTGCTATCGTCTCCTACTCGCAAGGTTAATTTGCCATCGTAGACATCGATGACTGCACGAGCGGTAGCAAGAAATGGTCTACCTAAAATGATAGGTACCACGTCGTCCTCCTCCATATCCAGGATTACGAAGTCGACCGGGAATTTGAATTTCCCAACCTTGACTAGCACATTCTCACATATCCCTTCGGGGTACTTGACTGATCTATCGGCTAGTTGGATGTTCATACGGGTAGGCTTCAATCCGGAATATCCTAGTTTACGGAACATAGAGAGAGGCATGAGATTGATACTTGCTCCCAAATCGGCAAGAGCATTTTTTATTGATAGAGGTCCTATAGAGCACGGCAAGGTGAAGCTGCCTGGATCGTCTACCTTCTTCGGTAGCCCTCGATGGGTCACCACTGAGCATTCCTCCCCCAGGGTTACAAGACCCTCGAGCTTCTTCCTGTTAGCAAGCAGCTTTTTGAAGTATGTGCTATACTTTGGCATGTGATAGCAAGCATCTAGGAGAGGTATGGTGACAACTGAATCTTTTAGGTATGATAAGAACCTCTTGTTATCATTCTCAGTTTTCTGGTTCCTTAGTCGAGATGGGTAAGGAATTCTCACAGGTGGGTTAGGAAGGGTTGATGGGGAGGGGGTTGTCACAGGTGGTTGGTCCGGGGTGCCAATGCCGACATCCTGCTCCTCCTCCCCAGTTTTGTCTGAATCGAGTGCGACGGGGGATGAATTTGGGTAAGGAGGGTCCTTGGTTGTCGTTCCGGCCCGTGTGGTTATCGCGAGCATGGGATCTTTTCTTCTTTCTGACGGTGGTTGGAGGTTATCTAGAGCTGAGTTAAGCTTATGAAAAATTCTCCGATATCCTCCTGATGTTTGTCGAAAAGCTCATTAAGCCCTTTCATTTGCAAGTCTTTTTCTTGAGTGAAGTGACCAAGGTCATCTTCGAAATTGCTCCTGATCTTAAATTCAGGGCCTCCTTAACCTTCTCTTTTCCTCACCAGATTTCCCCAAAGGGTATAATCATCATTTTGGTAGAAAGGCAAAAGGGAGGGATCCGCATAAATGTCTCCTCCTGACAAGCACGCATGTTCAGTTGTGGCTGCTCCTCCACATTCCTCCACCTCATGCGGACCTCCACAGTAATCGCAGATCAAGTAAGGATTCGACAACATTTTAGGTGGTTGCGACCCAGCTAGGCAATCCATTCTTTTGTGAACTTTGCTTAATCGATCCGAGGTGGTTTCAGAAATTCCGATAGTCGACTCAGGTTCATCCCAAGTGTCATCCTGGTCTTGGGCATATTCTTCAATTCTGTCCCACCCTTCCTCGGCACTAAGATTGGCCAATCTTCCTTTCCTAGATTGGTTAATTCCGTTTCGGTCATTAGAGGAGATATTTTCGTAAAAGATTTGGACCAAGAGCCAAAGTTCAATACCATGGTGTGGAACTTGTCTTATTAAATCTTTAAATCTAGTCCACGCTTTATGGAAGGGTTCATCCTTCTCCTTTCGGAAACGAAGGATCCTATCCCTAAATGCTGAGGTTTTTCCAGGTGGAAAGAACTTCTCATAGAACTTGGATATGAGTTGCTCCCATGTGAAAATAGATTCGGAAGGGAGTTTGTTATACCATTCTTGGGCTTTTTCGTATAAGGTGAAAGGGAAGAATCGCAGTCGGGATGTGTTTCTAGTAGCCCCACCCGTATGGATGGTGTCCACTATTTTTAGGAAGTCCTTGATGTGTTGGATTGGATTTTCCTCATCAAGTCCGTGAAACTTACACACATTTTTGACAAGCCAAATATCATTAGCATGCAAGACCTCGTTGGTATGTTCGTTTGGATAAACAATGGCATTGGAAAACCCACGAGGAGTTGGGGAAGAGTAATCCTTGAGACGCTTAGGAGGAGGTGTTATAGGAGTATTCGTCTCATTGTGGGAGCTCGGGGTTGTGATGTGATTTTCTGAATTTTCTTCAGAGAGAGGTGCATCAAAGTCTATAGCAATGCTGGATGGTTCAGGTGTTGAGTGAGTTCGTCTTAGCCTACACATTTCTCTTTCGGGTTCTGCATAAGGCAAGACGAGGTCCTTAGTGGTGCTACGACTCCTAGTGATCCTAAGGTTAGAGAATTCGTTGGTTGCCATGATGGTGGATGGTGAAGAGTTACGAACAAAGGCACAAAGAAATAAGATAGACTAAAGAAGACCTAAAAATTAAAAATAAAAATCTTACTAGAAAGGAATCTAGCAAGTAGATATAATAAAAAGAAATCCTAACCTAGACAATAACTATTCCCCGGGCTGCGGCGCCAAAAACTTGATGCGTGGGAATCGCACCTTGCTTTACCTCTCGAGGGATCTCGCGAGGCTTACAACCCCCACCAGGCAGTGTACCTGATCGTTGTAGTATAGTATAGTGACAAGTACCGGGGGATTGATCGTTCAGCTTAGGAATAGTGTCGCTAGGATTAGAAAACCTAATTAATAGTTCTAAAGGTGAAAGATGATTATTTTTGTATTTTTATATTTTTATAAAAGCAAGTAAAATCTCGGGTTTTGGAAGATAGGGCGGAATTAGTTGCTATTCAACTAACCCAAAGCTAATATATAATTAAAATAAAATAATAAAAATGAAATTAAACTAAATTAAACTAAGGTTGTGAGCAGTATTTGGAGAAATTGTGTTTACTTAGACTTCATTACTCCCTAGATATCTTTTATATGTCAATTACTTGTTACACTTGTATGGATGACGGATTGTATTCCTTAATACCATTCGTGGGGTGGCATACATAACTCCCCAACTCTATGAGCTCTTATCTCCTCCTACACCATGACCCAGCACAACTATAGGGATTGTAAACAGTGGCTCATGCATTAAATACAACCGATAAAGACCTAGTACGCCTCGGTTCATGTTTCTTAAGACGTTCAAGCATGTTACCATTTGGAGATCTGCCAGTTTTCTTAAGCCTAACATATAATATCATTCATCCAAAACAAGAATAGACAAGTAATCAACACATAATCAACATCTAGGTTTCATTAGATCTAAGCAAACACAAAGGAAATCTAGCCTAGCATAGTAGAATTAAGATAAGAACAAAAGATAAACAACCAACACATAGACATATTGATTGAATTAAGAGTATACTTATCTCAATTACAATGCAAGGTCTCAAGGGTTTGGAACCCTTGAAAAACCTGTAAAAGAGGCACCAAAATCGTCTTTAGGGTTTCACCAAAACTTCTCTTCTTTTAATGAAAAAACTAGAAAACTATATATAGGAAAACTGGTCTGACGGCGTCAAGAGTTAATTCTGACGCCGTCAACTCGCCGCCATATACTTCCTCGGACGCCCTAGATCCACTTGTGACGGCCTATGTGACGCCGTCACCACCTACGGTATTTTATTCTTGGCCACTTTGACGCCGTCACCTCTCTATCTGACGCCGTCACCAGCTACGGTAAATAATTCTCCATGTCTGACGCCGTCAAGAAGAAAGTCTTGACGCCGTCACCTTGTATCTTCAGCTTGGATTTTTGGTACTTTGCTGTTTTCTTCACTTTTATGCTCCAAAAACGTCCAAAATAGCTTCTTTTCCAGAATTCACTCTCCAAACACCTAAAATCACAAAAGGAACGATTTAGGGCAATATTTGATCAAATAAAGTCGGATTCGGGCTTAAATGACCCCCTAAAAACGGATCATTTTTCGCCTCATCAAGAAGTAAGGTAGTCAAGCCTCATAATAAGACTCCATATGAGTTATTTCATGGAAAGAAGCCACTGATTGATTTTCTCAAACCATTTGGATGTCCTGTTACTATTTTGAACACTAAGGATCAGCTAGGCAAATTTGATGAAAAAGCTGATGAAGGAAATTTGGTTGGTTACTCTGTGATTAGTAAAGCTTTTAGAGTATACAATAAAAGGACCAAACATGTAGAGGAGACTTTGCATATCAAGTTTTCTGAGAACACATCTAATCCTGAAGGAAAAGGACCAGAATGGCTGTTTAATGTTGATATGCTTACCAAAAGAATGAACTATGTACCAGTTATTGCCAGTGTTGACAAATCACAAGAAGAATTTGTTTTGTTTGAGAAACTAAAGGTTGGTCCTACTCTACTACCCTCTCAGACTGATCTAGGTCCTAAAGATGATGTGGTTACTCAAGAGAAAACTAAGGAAACTGAAGAAGATATTGAAATTCCTGTTGAAGCAGAAAAAGAAACAAATGTTGCTCCCAAAATAGTTGTTGATGTCTCTCCTACAAAGCCAGAAGACTCCGCTGCTGACTCAGCAGACTCTACTGCTAGGCCAAAAGTTACAACTACTGCTCCACCACATTCTGCTTCCAAGCCTACTAACTCTACTGCTACTTCAATGTTTCCTCATTTGGACTCTCAGGGTAGACCTATTGTTGATTCTATCTACCCTGATGATCCAAATATGCCTCCTCTTGAGAATATTTACTACGACACAGATGATGATGTTCTTGATGGTCAGTTATTTGGAGCTTCTGCAGATTTTACTAACTTGGAACTCAATATTCCTGTTAGTCCTACAACTACCACAAGAATACACAAGGATCATCCCAAAGATCAAATCCTAAGTGATCCACAATCATCTATTCAAACTAGGCAGATGACTAAAGCATTGAAAGATCTTCAACATCAAAGTTTCTTTGCCAGATCACTGCATCAAAGAAATAGTCATAAAGATCTTCAAAATTGCCTGTTTGCATGTTTTATTTCTCAAATTGAACCCAAAAACACTTACAAAGCCTTACAAGAAGCAAGTTGGGTGGAAGCAATGCAAGATGAGCTTCTACAATTTAAGCTGCAAGAGGTTTGGACTTTGGTTGAACTGCCAAATGGAAAAAGAGTGATTGACACAAAATGGGTTTTCATATGCAAAAGAGATGAGAGAGGAATTGTCATAAGAAATAAGGCAAGGTTAGTAGCACAAGGATACACACAACAAGAAGGCCTTGATTATGATGAGGTATTTGCTCCAGTGGCAAGAATAGAAGCAATTAGAATATTCTTGGCTTATGCTTCATACAAAGATTTTGTAGTGTATCAAATGGATGTAAAAAGTGCCTTTCTGTATGGGACCATTACAGAAGAGGTTTATGTGTCTCAACCACCAGGCTTTGAAGACCCTGATCATCCTGACAAAGTTTATAAGGTGAATAGAGCAATGTATGGCTTACATCAAGCTCCTAGAGCTTGGTATGATACTTTGTCAACATACCTGCTAGAATCTGGGTTTAGTAGAGGAAAGATTGATAAAACTTTGTTTCTCAAAAGACAAAAGGATGATATTTTGCTGGTTCAAATTTATGTTGATGACATCATCTTTGGGTCTACAAACAAAGCCATGTGTGTTAGTTTTGAGAAGCTTATGAAGGACAAGTTTGCTATGAGTTCAATGGGAGAACTCACCTTCTTTTTAGGTCTTCAAGTTACACAGAAAGAAAATGGCATATTTATCAGTCAGGATAAGTATGTCAATGATATTTTGAAGAAATTTGGTTTTGAAGATGCTAAACCTGCCAAGACTACAATGGACACCAATAAACCATTGTTGAAGGATGAATATGGAAAGGAAGTGGATATACACTTGTACAGGTCTATGATTGGCTCATTGATGTATCTTACAGCATCAAGGCCTGATATCATGTTTGTTGTGTGTGCCTGTGCAAGATTTCAAGTGTGTCCCAAAGAATCACATCTCAATGCAGTGAAGAGAATTTTTAGATATCTGAGGCATCAACCAAAATTGGGCCTTTGGTACCCTAAGGATTCACCATTTGATTTGGTCTCCTATTCAGATAGTGACTGTGCTGGAGCTTCCTTGGATAGAAAGTCTACAACAGGGGGTTGTCAATTTCTAGGAAGCAGATTGGTGTCATGGCAATGTAAGAAGCAAACTGTGGTGGCTAATTCTACAACTGAGGCTGAGTATGTGGCTGCTTCAAGTTGCTGTGGACAAGTTCTCTGGATGCAGAATCAATTATTGGATTATGGGTAGAATTTCATGAATACCAAAATTCATATTGATAACAACAGCACACTTTGCATAATTAAAAATCCTGTTTTTCATTCTAAAACAAAACACATTGAGATAAGACATCACTTTATCAGGGATTGCTATGAAAAGAAGTTGATCCAAATTGTTAAAGTTCATACTGATAACAATGTTGCTGATCTTCTCACTAAACATTTTGATGTGGGGAGATTTCAATTTTTAATTGCAAATATTGGTATGATCAATCTTTGAAAAACTTATCTCTTTGTTTTTGTATATGTGTGTAAAGAAATTGTGCTGCTTGTTACTCTGCTGCTTATCATAAAGCATATATTTGTATTGCAATGTACTATGCTGCTAACTCTACTGCTAGTTCATATGTTTGTTTGCTTTGTGTTGTTTGGTCTAATATTGTGCAGGAATAAGTCTAGATGATGATTTGCTAATAACAATATTCAGACAACAAAAGAAGCACATTTATCATTCATACGATTCAGAAGTTTACACATCAAAAGAGATTACAAAACTACTTCTGAAACTATAAAAGTGTGCAAGAACATAAGATGACTACAACCACTACTTCCTAGGGCATGGAAGTCCAAGAATAATCTTTCTTTCTTTTGGAAGAGGAGAGTTTGTCTTTCTTGTCTTCTTTGCCTTGGTAGATTTTTTTGGTCGTGGCCTTGATGACTGAGGCCTCTCAGGAGTGGAAGGTGGTTCATTTGGAGGCTCATCCTCTTCTGATGAAGTGTAGATAAATGGGGATACAAGCTCTCTTGGGGATGGTTGTCTGATAGGTATCCAAGCTGTATCTTCTGATGATTCTGAAGATGATGGAGATTTTGGGGACATCACAGCTTTACCCCTGGAAGTGCTTGGGGTTTGATTCAAATTGAGGAGATCCTTGAACACCGGAAGATCATGTTTTCTCTTTTTTGCTTGCTCCTTGGTTCTACAACCATCATGAGGAGGACGGAAGGGCGGCACATATGTTTCAAAGGGGTTCTCATCTTCGGATGATGAATCAGAAGAGATATTGATGATTTCGGGTGTTGATTTCATGATTATTTGATTTGATTTGGGTTAAGTGAAGTTTTGATTTGGTTGATTGGCATTTTGATTGTGATTAGGGTTTGATTGTGATAAATTAGGGAAAAGATTTGGTCCGTTTTTATAGGGATTACGGCATATCATCACATTAAATGCTGAGGATCTTTGACTTTTTGACCAAGCTTGTTTCGTAAACTCTGCTGCTGGATTATTTCACTCTGCTGCTAGTTATACAACTCTGCTGCTAGTGTTATTGTGCTGCTACGGTTGAAAGTGTGAGGGTGGGATGTGTAACTTCTTCAATCAGTTTAAAACCTAATTGATCTTTCTAATTGGTTTTCTCATATCTCAAATTGAAGTTATCACAAACCCTAATACTTTATTTCTCTCAAAGTCAATAATTCCCAATTTCCCTAAACCCTAACTCATGGAGTGCGTTCGTACCTGGGCAAAGCAACACAACAGTGTAGTAGTTCTTGATGCAGAATCCATTAATGAAGAACTCACAGACATGGTAAAATTTTTGAATGCTACTTCTCTTAAGTATGCACTCACTGTGAATCCTACTATATTTGTTTCCCACATCAAACAGTTTTGGCTTACTGCAAAAATCAAAACTACAAATGGGAAAAAATATGTCAGTGCTTTAGTAGATGGGCAAAAGGTTCGGGTAACTGAATCATTCATAAGAGAAACTCTTCTCTTAAATGATGAAACAGAGACCACTTGTCTTGCTAATTCTGCTATTTTTGCTGGGTTAAAAGATTTGGGGTATGAGGGGAATCATACAAATTTAAAATTTCAAAAATCTCTCCTCTGTCCTCAATACAAGTTTTTGATACATCTTCTTCTTCATTGTTTGAGTCCTAAAACTTCTGGATGGCATGAGTTTAGTACTACTATTGCTTCTGCAATGGTATGCTTAAGCAAAGGTCAGCCATTTAATTTTTCAAGAATGATTTTGGAAGGGATGTTTCAAAATATTAAAGAGTCTGGTTCATATTTGCTTTATCCAAGGTTTATCCAACTCTTTGTTCAAAAACAACTTACAAAGTTTAGAAGCCATGTTTCTACCTATGATGCTCCAAAATTGGTTTCTAAAACTTTTACTTTCTTGGTTAAACATGGAAAAGGTTTTTCAGGCAAAACTACAAATCTTACACCTTCCATGGTGCAACTTTTGCAAAACAATCAGGGTGAAGGATCAGGAAATCCCACTGACTCCCATCACACACCCAATTTTTCTGCATCTGCTACACAACCAAAAATACTCTATATCCGTAGGAACACCAAAAAGAACACTGATCTTCCTCAGGATAGTGTTAGTATGGCTGTACCTGATGAGGTTGTCCTAGGTGAAGGGGAGGACATGTTGGCAAGGGCTGTCACTACTGCTTCTAGCTTAGCAGCAGAGCAGGATAGTGATAACATAAATAAGACCCAAACCAAGGCAACATCTAGAGATGATGATTCTTCTGAATCAAATTCTCAGGATGGTAACCCTAGCCAAATGGCAAAAACAAGGGGCTCAGATGATCAAACTAGGTTTGATACTGAGTTTATGTCCCAAGATTCACCTCTCGGACCAGGTTACACAGGTCGAAGTGATGAGGACAGACCAGTGACTAATGAATTGACGGAAAATCTTGTACATGATGACAATGTCCATGATTCACCTCTCAGACCAGGTAATACAGGTCGAAGTGATGAGACTATTCTGCAACTTATTCAGGAATTGACGGTTACTTGTACCAACTTGGGGCTGAAATGTACTACCTTGGAGGAAAAAGTTCTTACTCTTTCATCTGTTGTTGCTGATCAGGACAAGACCATCATCAGTTTGCAAAAACAGATAAAGAACTTACAAATGTCAAAACCTTCAGCCTCATTGAAAAGATTGAAGAAAGTGGGCACTTTTCGGGTTGTTATTTCTCCTGAAGTCTCTACTCACTTGGAAGATGATGCTTCCAAACAGGGGAGGAATGAAGAGGCAATGGGTTCAGGGGAGGAAAATTTGGAAAAGGCTGATAGTGCTCTGGGTTTAAATGATGGAATGGTTTCAGGGGAGGCTCCAGTGATTGGTGATATGGATGTTGAAAGTCCTCAGGATGCTGGAGACTTTGTAGTTGCTGATAAATCAGGGAATGAGGTTGTTATGGAAGAGGTGATTGCTACACAAGACAAGGTGGTAGAACAACTTACAACTTTGGAGCCTGAGCAATTAGTAAAGGCAACAGGGTTGATGGGTGAAACATTGATGAAGTTGGGAGATTTAGAGAAAAGTCTTGACTCTGCTGCTCAAGAATCTACTGCTAAGGAAATCACTAACTCTGCTGCTAGTGGATCTGCTGATGCACAAGACTCTGCTGCTGGGTCTGGTGACAATGCTGCTGCTGAAGCTATGGTATTGCTGAGCAAGAAGACTACCCCATTACCAACTCCTTCACTATCACAACTAACAACAACAACAATCAAATCATCAGCCTCTAGAAAACCTGAAAAAGGGATTGTTATTAAAGAACCTGCTGCTCAACAAAAGAAGGTTATTTCTTCATCTTCTACTGATAAAGGAAAGGGCAAGCAAGTTGAAACACCAAGGATAATGTATAAGGGGATTGACTTCACTGATGTACCTTTCGATTCTTGGCCTAAGCCATTGCAAGTTGAACATGATACAGCTGCTGCTCTTAAAGCACAAGAGTTATTTAATATGGAAGATCAACAGTTAGCTGAGAAGGAGGCTGAAGGCTTAAAAAGGTATGATGAATGGGTAGATGAAAAGATCAGAATTGCTGCTGATATTGAACTAAATAAGCTGATCAAGATTGAAGAGAATGAAGTTCTAACTTTTAATGTGCAATCTTGGTATAGAGACTTTACTTCTAAGAAGAGAAAAGAAAATGCTACTGCTAGAAGAAAGATTAAGATATTCAAAGGTCCAACTGTTAAACAGCAAAGGAAAGAATATGAAAGGTATCTAAAGATTATGGGTGGATGGACATTGGTGCAGTTGAAACCTTATTCTGATAAAGAAGTTTTTGACTTGTATCAACAAACAAAGAAGAGAACAGATACTTTTTATGCTATGGAATGTGCTGAGGATTTGGAACAAATTGCTCGGATGAACAAGAAGTTGGTACCTGAAAAGATAGCTGAAGTAGAGCAAATTCAAGAAGCTAATGTTGTTGAACAGCTTGAGAGTGATGCAGCAAAGACTATTTCTTCTGTGCAAGGTGATAAAAGAAAAGGTGTTATTCATAAGTCTGTTGCAAAGAAGAAGAGAAAGATTGGAGAAGGAAGCAGTTCTATACCTGAAGGAGATATGTTTAAACATGATCTTGATCACATTCCTTCTGAGCATCTTAAAGAAAAATTGAAGGGGTATACTGTGGTCGGCAAGATGGAAGATCCTGAAGTAGTTGATGCTAAACCATTAGGAGTCAAATATCCTATTGTCAAAGTAACTACAGGATATGATACTAATATTGGAGCATTTCATGATGTTCAGAGATCTGATGGTAAGTCTTACAGATTTCTTAGATTTCAACAGATGCTACATTACTTTGATAAAGAGGATGTTGAAGACTTGTGGAAGTTATACAAGGCAAAGTTTGGAGCTAAGAAATTTGATGGTAAAAAGTATGAGATAGATCAAATTGATCATATCTTAACTTCTTCTGATAATGTTATGTGGAGAGCTCTTAAACTTATGTTTGAACCTTCAATGGATGATTCTGAATGGACAGAGATAGCTGATTACAAGGTAAAAAGATGGAGACTCTTTCAAGATTCTGGAGTTCATATGTTAACTATTGGACCAATTACTTTGTATATGCTAGCTGAAATGGATTATCCAGTGGTAAGATACTAGAAAATTGTCAATCAGATGGTTAATAGTGATAGACCACTTAAGTTGCAGAAAAACTATGATTCTGATGATCAAGCATTCAATTTGCTGTCAAAGTATAAGAAGATATTTGATCAAAAGAATTCTCAAGGTTTGAAGTGTTTGGAAGCATCCTCCAAGTGATTAATTGAGCTTAGAAGAAACTTACTTATTTAGAAATAAATAATAAGTTTAGGGGAGGATTGTTGGGTCTGAAACTGTTGCTGAGTAAAACTGCTGCTAAGTGAAACTGCTGCTAGTAGTAATGATTCTGCTGCTAATGTCAAAGTGCTGCTGAGGATAAATGCTGCTGACAGAATCTGCTGCTGATGTGATAAGGATGTATACGGTTTAGATAAATATAGAATAGATTGTGTAAATATTATATTTATCTAGAATATACTTATCTTGTAGAGAAAGGTATTGTAAACCTAGTAGGACTCCTTAGTCTATAAAAGGAGGATCCTAGGGTTAGCTATGTACGTGTTATTATTCACTTCAAGGTTGTAAAACCCTAGCATTGTTGAGTGCTCGTATTAATAATATTGAAGTGTTGAAAGTGAATCATTATTCTTCTTAAATTAAGCTTTTACATTCCGCATATTAGCTTAAGTGTTCAATCAAGTTAACTTCTATATAAGATCGTTTAAGCTCAACTAGGATCAACAGTGAAAAACCTTCAAACGCAGCTGATGTTTTTCAATCTATGGATGCTGATGATGATGCAAAGGTGTGTATACATGAGCAGCTGAAACCAACTGAGTATCATTCATATTCTTATATAACTGAAGTATTAAATAACAGCACTTATTTTTATAGGCATCAAATGTTCCAATTGAAATAGAAGAACCTTCAAACGCAGCTGGTGTTGTTCAGTCTATGGATGCTGATGATGATGCAAAGGTGTGTATGCACGAGCTGCCGAGACCAGTTGAGTATCATTCATACTCTATATAACTGAAGTATTAAATAACTAAATTTATTTTTATAGGCATCAAATGTTCCAAATGAAATGGAAGAACCTTCAAACGCATCTGATGTTGTTCCATCTGTGGATGTTGATGAGGATGCAAAGGCGTGTATATACGAGCTGCCGAAACCATCAAATGCAGTACATTCACCTTCAAACGCAACTGATGTTCTTAAACATAGTGCGGTTGATGACTATGCACCGGTTTGTATAGACGAGCAGCCGAGTCCATCAACCGTAGTGCATTCTTCTGATGTATCCTCTGAGAAAGTTACTTTCGTTCCAACAACCTGTGAACCCAATTCTATGATGGAACAGAAGGCTGTTGCAGATATGCAAAATGAAGAAGAAAATGCTTCTGTTGCTGAGCTGTTGAAAGTGCCTGAAAAGGATGCAAGAGAGTATGAGGAGGTTTCGAAGAAAAGAAAGTTAGAAGGAACGGAAAAGGAAGGATCGTTGGTTATTGGTTTGAAGTGTGATCCCATGAATGAGCACGAGGAGATTTTGAAGAAAAGAAAGTTGAAAGAGGAGAAGGAAGGACCGGTGGTTGCTGGTATGGAGTGTGATCCCATGATTGAGGATGCAAAGGTGTGTATACACGAGCAGTTGAGTCCATCAACCGCAGTGCATTCTTTTGATGTATCCTCTGAGAAAGATACTCTCATTCCGACAACCCGTGAACCCAATTCTGTGAAGGAACAGAAGGCTGTTACAAATATACAAAATGAAGAAGCAAATGCTTCTGTTGTAGATGAGATTCCAGATGACAAGGAGGTAGTTTCAGAAACACTCATTTTGAAAAGGAACAAGGAGCCGAGTGCCACTCTAAAATCAACATTTGAAGGATGTATTAAAGTTAATTCTGGAAATCAGATTCAGGTATAGTTTCTTATGTAATTATGAATTTTATTCCACAATGAATAGTACTTTGAAATATTTAAATAATAAATTCGTAATTTATTATATCTGACATAAGTAATTGCTAATTTCTTTTCAGGATTTACAGAAAGATGTTCTGTGCATCAGACAAAACCAAAAGATGCTAAAACGAATTACAAAACCATCCATCTATTTTGAATCTCCATATATGAACAAGCGAATGAAGACTATACCAGAATACACAACGCAACTTGAGAATCTGTTTGCAAGAATGTTTTTAACCTACAAAAAGGAATATGTAACGTAAGTTTTGATAACTTTGCTGTTAAGAAATAAAATTTTCATTTTTTATTACGTAATTCATGTTTTTTTTTTTTTTTTTTTTTTTTAACACTTTATGTCTTTTACTACATAGCGAGGAGGTATTCAAATATGGTGAACAAGCTAGCGCTACAAGAATTCATATGCAATCACTTGCTTCTGAAACACAGATTGAATGTGAAGTTATAGATAACTTTGTTAGTATACTGAATTTTGAAGATAAATTAACAAAGGATACTAACAAATGTTCAAGATATTACATCCGCACATTGATGGTGATGTCTGTAAGTTAATTTAATTTTTTTGTTACTTTATAGGGAAGGGATCCGGTACAGATTGGGTTTTTAGTAGGTATGGTGCAGATTAATATCATAGTAACATTCAAAAAAAAAAAAAAAAAAAAAAAAAAAAGAAAAAAAGGTAAAAAAAATTAAAAAAAACCTGAAAAAATAATAAAAATAAAGAGGACAAAATATAATTAAAAATCGCTTAAAAAATTGAAAAAAAAGGGATCGTTGTAATGGATAAAAGGTAGTGTGTTTTAAATTTTTTTAATATCACTGTAAGTTTTTTAATGTCCCAATGAAAAACCAATGATATTAAGTTTTTTACTAATATCAAAGTAACTTTTTCAATATCACGGTTCATTTTTACATGTAAAAAAGCTTAATATCACGCTGGTTTTATAATATCACCGTAACTATCATATAACACTTATAATATCCTTGATATCACGGTTGCACGCATAATCACAAAACAAAAAGTGCTTAGAAAAATCTGAAAAAAAAGAGAGTAAATAGAATACAACAATAGTAAGGATCGTTCAAAAGGAAAAAAAGTTAAAAAAATCATTTTAGTGGTCAATTGGTACCGTGATCGTGTCAGATCATGAACATTTGGTATTCTAAAAAGCGTGTTATAATAAAAGTGTAAAAAGTGTCTGATGCAGTAACTTTATAACTGTGATGCAGTTTGATAATTGTGATGCACTAATTTTGATGCAGTAGTGTTTATAACTGCAATGCACCTTTACAAGACTTCAATTGATGCAGTAATATTTTTTAATGTATTTTCTTGTTTATAAATAGTCAAAAGCTATGGATGAATTAAAAAGAGATCAAGTAGCCCAGAACAAATTGTTTCAATCCTATGTTGAAGATCAGTTCAATAATAATGAAACAGCTATGTCATTGACAAACGTAGAATTGGTAATATTATTAATTTATTATTATCATTATTATTATTTTTAATAGTACTGTTTTTATGTATTCTGATATTAATAATAAATTTTTATAAATCCTGTTTTATTTTTTTTAATGTCTTTTTTTAATTTTCAAATTGAATATTATAGGTGTTCTTTCCGATCCTTGCACATCAGCATTATTATGTAATAGTTTTCAATATACGGACTGGTCGTGCTGTTATTTTAGACAACAGTGTTTCAGGTGTTCATGCGAGGGACAATATGAAGAAATTTTTGAATTTGTGGTAAGATTTATATTTTCAATAACAATTTGTATTATATTTTTATTTTTATTTTTATTTTATTTGTACTCATTAATTTTTATGTCTTACAGAAAAGTTTGTTGATAAACTATTTGGTTGTGCATCAACATCCGAATACCGGTTATTTGTTGGATTTTGTGATACCTAAAGTTCTTGAATTGAAATGGAGTACTAGGAATGACAAAGTTAACAGTGGTTTGTACGCAATGATTCATATGGAACTTTATGAGGGTCAAAACGACAATTGGGAAACTGGAATTTTACAAGAAGATGACCCACAACATGGAATTCAGATGGATGTCATGAGAAATAGATATATTGCAAAGATGCTGTTGCATGAAGTTAACAGTTATAAAAAAATGATTGAATATGCAGAGGAGTGGATTGCAGAAAACCGTGATGAATTCGAAGAAGAAGGTTCTAAAGCTAAAATAAGAAGAATTCAACAAGAAGAAGCTTCTGAGTTTGGTATAGCCTTTGTTGATAGAAGGAAAATGGAAGTGGATGAATATATCCCAGAGATGCAAATACGGAAGAAAATAGAGCAAACGGGACATTTCTTGAAAGGATGCAAATATAGAAGAAAATTTCCATATAAAGGAATTTGTAATGTTGATTGTAAAGAAGTGAAAGGAGAATTAATATCAGTTACAGTGACACTAGATGACAAAACGAATCATACACTTTTACCTTATCAACTTCGACTTTTAGGATTTGAAGAGTGGAAAGAGGTTTTCTTCTGTATTCATCACAGTAATCTGAAGAAAGGATTGAAGAAAACAGTCAAATCTTTAGTTCAATTTCTTTTAATAGAAGCCAAGATGATGAATGAGATCACTGTGGATGAGTGTTATCAAAGTTTTATCGAATTAACTTCTTTTAGATCTCCAGATAAGCAAAGGAATTTTGTACGTTGTTGCAAAGAAGTTTTAGTTGGAAATGTCGAAGAAGTTCCAGATGGTATCATATTTGAAGACCTTAAGTATTACGAAGAACCTGTTCAAGGTCTTTGTTACTTAAAAAAGGGTGTTCAAAAATGCTTTCAAAGTTATGATGGTATAACTAATCTTCCGATTCTGCATATGGTTGCTTTATATAAGCTTTGCATAACTGAACAAAATGCAAAATTCAAAGAAAGAGTTTTGAGGGCATTACATTTCAAGAAGAATGCTCTATCTGAACACCCAGAATTTGAAGTGGTCAGGCAAGAGGCATTGAAGTTTAAAGTCACAGATTGAAAGGTCATGTTTAAGAAATTACTTAAAAATAAATGTAATTTTCTTTTTATTTTAACATATTTAAGAAATCACTAGTCAGAAATGTTTTTAAATTTTCGGAAATATCAAATTTTCTGAAAGAGTTGGAAATAATATGAAGTTACTTTCTCTGACAGATGACAAAAGAGAATTAGTGAAGGAGATGACAGACGTAGCTGAGCGTGCGGATCTTTTTGATAAGTTGTCTATAAAGTATGATAATAATGATTTTGCTGCAGATTATGAAGAAGTCAGTAATACGGCATTTTTTTATTATTTTTATTATTATTTTTGTATGAAATTACATTCACTGTAAATTAAATGGTTGAACTTTTTCCAAATTTGATTTTAATATGTGAATTTTCAGATCATGGTTGGTTATTGCTATTGGATGAGATTGTCTAATTACATTGCTTAAATATTTTCCTTGCCAGCGAGTCACCGTATGTTTTAGATGTGTCCTGTTAAACGATTGGAGATGACGGCATAGATATCCCGCTAGCAGGTTGGACCGAAGTATATATTTCTATCATCCTAAATACTTTTAATTTCAAAGGTTATTTAAACATTCCAAATCACACCCTAAATACATTTTTTACAATGTCGATGTCTTCAGGATATGATAAGAGAGCCTGGGGCGTAAAAAAGATTTGTAGTTGTCCCTGAGCAGATATTGGAATATCTGAATAGCGGTGGTAATCAAACTTTTAGGTTTCCTTGGGGTGACGAAGGTGTGTCCGTTGATAACCGGTTTTGGCTCGTTTTGTTGGGCTTAGGTACTGCTTACCTGGCTACGGGATGAGGTATATAATTGCTCAAAGAATTGGAAATATATGACCAAGTTTGTTTGCAAAACATGTTATTTTTTTCCGATTGGGCTATCGTCAGTCCATTTTTCCCCCCTCAACTCTTTCGTGAATCCCTGCCGTCTAGCCGTTTTGTCACCGACGAGAAGTATCCAAAGGGCTGGTGGGACGTAGAATAGGTTTTTATTGAGAATAAGCCTTACTATTATTTTAACAGTTCAATTGCTTGATTATCAGGGTTTTTTATGCGTTGTTAATATCACATTAAAGTAAATATTTCCGCCATTGTAGGTTTATTTTGCAGTAATTGAACCTGCAACACATTGGTGTGTAGCTGAGTTTCACATCAGTTCTGGTGTCATTACCTTTTACGATACCCTTGGATCAGTTAAGGAGCCTAAAAAGCGTAAATGGTGGTTGAATTTCAGGGACCGTCTGAGTGCTAAGATGCCAGAGTTGTTGAGGACATACGATGTGTTTGATAAAAAGGGGATAGATCCGACGCTTTACACCGACCATCACCTTTAATACCGCCCAAAGTGTACCAACAAAGGGTGGCAGACATCGCTATTGTGGCGTGTGGGTATGCATTCTTTTGTACCGACTTGCTTATAATAGATATGGGGTTTGTTTTATTGTATTCCAAGACGTGGTCTAGATAAAGGACTGACAATAGTTGTACGTAATTGTGATATAAAAAAAATGTAATACATGACTGATGTTTATGGGTTAATTGACTTGTATATTGCCTATAAACCTCAAAACTTGACATGTTTCTATTATGATAACTTGACTTTTGACTCGTCTGATGAGGACTTGGCCTCAAAGATAAGACACATGAAAAAAGAATGAAAATTGCTAGTTCTAACTCGTGTGATGAGTTCTTGGATGGTTGTCATTAGAGCATGCACCGACTTGCTTATCACATTAACCATTTCAAACACACATAAGCGCTAGTACTAATGTTTTCTTATGTAAATGTTTAACTAAGAGGGCTTCCAAAGTATTTAAATTTGTTATATATATATATATATATATATATATATATATATATATATATATATATATATATATATATATATATATATATATATATATATTAGCTATATATATATATACACACACACACACACACACATACATGAGCGCTAGTACTAATGCTTTCTTATGTAAATGTTTAACTAAGAGGGCTTCCAAAGTATTTAAATTTTATATATATATATATATATATATATATATATATATATATATATATATATATATATATATATATATAGGGGGCTATTCATGTGAGAAATCTAATTTTTATGTGAACGTGAGAACTAATCCTAGCCACTCATTTTATCCTCATTAAACTTTGATCTAATAACTATTATTAGCTAACTATTTTTTTTGAAAAATTTCAAAAAATTTTCAAAAAAATTTCGAAAAAATTTCAAAAAAATTTCGAAAATATTTTTGAAAAATTTTCAAAAAATTTTCGAATATATTTTTGAAAAATTTTCAAAAAATTTTCGAAAATTTTTTTGAAAATTTTTGAAATTTTTTTTTCACATGTGACGAATTTTTTTTTTTTCATATGTGACAGAATTTTTTTTCACATGTGATGAAAAAAAATTTTAATGCGACGAAATTTTTTTCACATGTGACGATTTTTTTTTCACACGCGACAAAAAAAATTTTGTGAAAATTTCCAAATTTTTTTGCACATGTGACGAAATTTTTTTTTCACACGTGACAAAAAATATTTCGTGAAAATTTCCAAATTTTTTTTCAGACGATTTTTTTTTTCACATGTGACGGAATTTTTTTTTCACATGTGACGAAATTTTTTTTTTACATGCGACGAATTTTTTTTTCACATGTGACGAATTTTTTTTCACACGTGACAAAAAAAATTTCATGAAAATTTCCATTTTTTTCACATTTAAAAAAAAATTTCAGAAAAAAAAAGTCGGAAAAAAAAAATTTTAAAAAAAATTTCCAGAAAAAAAAATTATCGAAAAACAAATTTTTGGAAAAAAAAAATTTCAAAAAAAAAAATTTCGAAAAAAAAAAAAAAAAATCGAAAAAAATTTAAAATTTTTTTTCGAAAAATAAAAATTTCTAAATTAGTTTTTTGAAAATTTTCGAAATTTTTTTTAAAATTTTTTAAGAAATTTTCGATAAGTTGATTAAGTAATATTAGCCATTAGATTAAAGTTAAAGGAGGATAAAATGAGTGGGTAGGATTGCTTCTCGCGTTCTCAAAAAATTTAAGCTTCTGTTGGAACCATAGTTTTACTATTTTATCAAGTCTCGGTCATTTGTAATAATGCTAGGTTGCTTAGGTATTATTCACTATCATTTACATTTTGTATTAAGTTTACTAGGCTTAAGTATAAGGTCCATGGGCCTCAAGCCCATACGTTTTATGTGAAGGGAAGGGGTAGGAGTGTTGCCCTAGCTCATTTCCTATAAATACTAGTCTTAGGCATTTGTAAACTTGGTTGGTTATTTGAAAACATTAAGGAAACTCCTGCATTTCACTTTCTCAAACTTCTCATAATCATCCCACTCTCATTCTCATCTTATTTCTCTTATCATTATACTTGTGTTTACTAAATGGTGACCTAACAAGTGGTATCATTCGCTAGAGGAAGGTGTAGTTATTATTTTTTCATTGATTTCTTTCTTAACAAATCGTTTTTTTTTATCGAATTGTTTGTAAAAATTTTAAACTTTTTGTTAGTTTCTTGGTTTTTCTCACATCTTTGCTTACAAACTTGTGTTTAAAATCAAAACAAATCAAAAAGTTCCAAACTTTTTACTAAATTATTCGATTTTGGATAGTTGTACTTTTATCGAAATCTTCTCAAGTTTGAAATCTTTCTTAAAGTTTTATACTTTCTTTAAGATCTACTCATTTTATACACAAAAGTACAAGTATCTTGAAATAAAAACGAGTTTTAGGATTGCTTTCTTTGAAAAACAAAAATTACACATTATCGAGAACCTACAAGTTCCCTTCTTCGAGATCTTCTCAAAGTGCACTACCTCGACTTCGTTTGTGTGGACTCGGTATTTTCTTTCTTGTATAAGAAAGTTAAGTACTTCGACTTTTGGGAAAGTTTTCGAAATTGTATAATTTCGAAAACTGTGTTTCGAAATTTTGTGTTTTTTCGAAAATATAATTAAGTTTTCGAAATCACAAAAGTTATAGAGAAACTGATCTTAAAGTTTCGAAATACTACTTTTTCGATAACCTGCATAATTATCGAAATCTTATTTTCTCGATAAAACTGATAAGTTTCGAAATCTTTTTCTCGATAAAATCCACAAAGTTTTCGATAACCGTGTTTCTCGATAATCTGCCAAGTTTCGCAAAACATATTATCGAAATCTCATATTTTGCAATCTGAAGCTGTGCTAAGTTTCTCGATAATTGGTTAATTCTACACTTTCTACAAGATCCATTTCTACACAAGTGTTCTAAGATGTCTCAACCACCGAATCACTACTTTCCTCATGTTCAACAACAAACACCTCAGCAACAACAACCTCAGCAGTATCAGCAACAACAATACCTTCCGCACATAATGAATCAACAACCTCCTAAATACAATCCACAACAACATTACCTAATGATGCAACAACAGCTCATTCCTCAACAACAACCATATCAAGTGCCACTACAAAACACTCAGTTTTCCTCCAAACAACCTCACTGGTTTGACAGAATGTGTGAAGTTATTACAACTCAACAATCCCGACATGAGGCAGGATCACTTGAGACACCTCCAATGCTAACACCTGGTAACTATGTGCAATGGTCAAGTCGATTCCTACGCTTTCTTGAACTAAAGAAACCTCATGGGCAATTCTTGAAGCAAGTGATACTTGAAGGACCATTTGAGTGGCCAACAAGATTTGAAGCTGGTGATCCAAATGCTGATCCTCCACGTCCTCCTGGTGATAGACCTCTTCCAGAATCTGCACTTACTGAAGAACAGAAACTACATCGTGAAGCTGATCAGTATGCAATGGCTTATATACTTCAAGGTATACCTAATCCGATCTATCGCAGTGTCGATGCTCAGAAAACAGCCAAAGCAATGTGGGAACACGTTCATCTCCTCATGGAAGGCACTCAATTGAACAAAGATGACATGGAATCCAAGCTTTACATGGAATACACTGACATCACAATTGAACCTGGAGAGTCACTTGAATCCTACTATCATCGTTTCACAAATGTGGTCAATGATCTGGAACGTCATAAAATCACAGTACCAAGGATCGCTGTGAACTCCAAATTTGTTGGTAGTCTTGGCCCTGATTGGCATAAATATGTGACATTTGTTCGTCAAACGAAGAATCTTCATGATGCTCCATATGGCTTGTTGTATGATTTTCTGAAACACCATGAACCTGAAGTGGAAAAAGATAGAGCTCTACGAGGAGGATACACACCAACATCAACACCAAATTCCTTGGCTCTCGTAGCTCAATCTCCCTATGCTCCACCACCAATGTCAAATCATGCATATGTTCAAGAGCAGAACTACTTCAGTTATCCACAATCTTCCACCTCGAACCAAATAGTCCCTTATGATTCATCTCCACAAGATTCTTCTACTCAACTTGTTCCGTCAAACAACAATGATGTTGTGTACTACTCCAACTCCAATGATGATGACGATGATGATTTTCATACGTTGAATCAGGGACTTGCTCTTATTGCTCGTGCTTTCAGCAAATTCTCCAACAAAACTAACAACCGTCAACGTTCATCTTCAAACACACGGAATCAAGCTGTTGTTAATGATGGAAGAGTGGAAATTCAGAATCGTAGTTATGGTCGATCTGGTTCGGGAAGCTCTTCAGGAAACTATGGGAATGGTCAAAGGTTTAGTAACAATACCGGGTTCAGGAACAACTCAGGATCTTCTCAACAAAGGTCTGACTCAGTTGCTACACGGAACTCCAGCTCAGGGAATGCAGTTTGGTGCTACAATTGTAATGAACAAGGTCATATAGCTACAGCATGTCCCAAACCGAGAACTCGGGGTAGTAAGTTTCATAAGCAAGCATTACTCATGGCTCTTCAAGATGAAAAAGACGGACATTTCCCTGAACAAGATAACAACTTCATGGCAAATGTCAACAATGATGATGACATGGAAGATCTGGAAGCTAATGCAGCTGTGATGCTTATGGCCAACATGCAGGAAGTTAAGCTCAATGATTCAGGTCCAGTGTATGACACTGACGGCTTGTCTCAGGTACATGACCTCAATGAATGCTTCATTAATGAAATAGTCTCACCTACTGCTTATGAATCAGATATGGCACAAGTTGTTCCATCTAAATCATCTTCATCATCTCATAAAGATGAACAAATAAACACAGTTGTCATATTCGATGATGACACAGTTGTTTCATTTGATGATCCTATTGAGAATGATAAACATGATCATTTCGAACAACATGAACCATCATTTGATCCAGACCCTGATCTAATATTGATTTCTAAACAACTGGATGCTCAACAAGTGCAAATAACTAAATGCAACGAGAAAAACAAAGTTTTGAAAGAACAAAATGCGTCACTTGCAAGAGATATTGAATGTTATAAAATTCAGCTTTCTAATCAGGAAGACAAGATTAAAAATGCAAAAAGTTTTGAAAAAGCTTTTCACGATTCATACAACAAAGAACAAGATCTTCAACGCAAAATGCAAGATTTAATCGAGTCAAACGGAAAGTTGATTTCAAAACTCGAAAGTGAAAAGAGTGAATTGAAAATGCAAGTCGAACGTCTTCATTCAGAACTTTCAAAAACAGAAACAGAATTGTCAAGTTGTCAAAAAGATTTTTGTGAACATAAAATACGAAAAAGGAAGTATATAGATGAATTACTCGGTAATATTGTTGATCTTGAAAAACAACTGAAAGAATTTCGTAACATTGTTTACAAACACGGGAACTCTGTCACAACAATTCAAAAATTTACTTTAAAACCGAGACCTGGTTCAGGATTTGCACTTGGCGATTACAATTCAATGTTTCTTCACAATGCATTCAAAGATATTCCTAAACTTTATAGTATGGATTATTTGCTTGATGATACAATTGTGCGTGCTGTTGTTTTTGATACTGAGGAAAAAGAAGAACTTGAAGACGAGAGTTGGTCTAAAATGAGTAATGTTCAATATTGCACACCATATGACTATTCAAAAAATCCAATTAAGTTTGTTACTCAAAAGGATTTACCCGCAAAATCATGGTTTATCGAAGAGTCATATGTTTCATCTCACAATGAGGCCCCTGTCCAAACTGTAGCACAAATAAATGGTCCTTTACCATCATCCGGTGAACTTTCACCCTTACCAAAAAGTGTTCGTGTCTTAAATTATTTCAAAACCTTTATGGAAGACATCGAAATTTTGGAGGAAACAATTGAACGCAATTCTGAAATAAAAATTGAAACGTTTCAATCCGCTTACGAGCGCGAAAAGAGAGACATTTTTCAAAAAAAAATGTTGCCAATTGTCAAACACCTCCGTCTCTGTGCTACACGTTGGGATCAGGAACTTCAAAAGGAGGTCAAAAATATGATAAACGTTTTCAATGCTACTGAAAATGACATTTTGATTCAAAAGCAAAGAAACAGAGTTTTGAAAAATGATGCTGATCGACTCTTGGAACAAGTTCTCAACGCTGATATTTTGTCTGTTATCATGAATGATCTCTATAATTCTGGTACTTATATGCTTAAGCATGATCATTGTGTTGATAATAATTTGTTGAATATGGAAATTGAGACACTGAAACATGAGAATGAAAAACTGAGAAAAAAGAATGATGTTGTGACAAAACAGTTTTCAAAAGAAATGTGTCTACTCAACCAGAGGATTGAATGGTGTCAAGCTCAAAGTCTTGAACGAGAACTGGAACTTCAAAACCAAAATATTTCAACCTCTTGTCAGCTTTGCAAAAACAATGAGTCTTTCAAAAGTTTGTGTCTCAAATACGAGCAAGAAATTGCGGATTTAAAAATTCAAAACGATGCATTTCTACAAAACCACATTGACATTAAATATTGCAATGGCATACTTGAGTCAAACATTCAGGATAAGAATCACATCATCATAGAGTTAAAAGAGAAAATAAAGATACTTCAAAAAGGAAAGTTTGTTGACACCACGGTAATAGCACCAGGAATGTATCATGTAGACAAAACTGATAAAGGAAAGGTTGTTCAAAACACTAATGTTGATAACTCCACTTCTACAGGACTAGTCTCCACTACTAGCGTTAGCAGACCCAAGCGTAAAAGTAAAAAGAAGAATAGGATCTTGCAACGTAAGAAAGGACAACTAGAAGCTCAAGAAGTATAAGATCAACTTAGGAACTCGAATAAGACTCATGTTGCATCAGATTTAGATTCTAATCTGGCAAATTGTAATCAAAATCTAAATGTAACAAATGATGAACCTTTGAATGTTTTGAATATTAATGCATCTTGTGTGTTTTGTCGTTTAAACGTATCATCTGGTGATCATACAAAATGTATAGCTAATTCTCTTCTCAATCGTCATAAGAAACGTAGGACACGCATTCCTTCTAGGCCCACTATTGCCTCTAAGTCTAACTTAGGAAAGCCGTCTTCTACGATTTCTAATGAAGTTGCAGTTACCCCCATAGGTTCCAAGAACAAATCTAGGGATGAGCCAACGACTAGTGCATTTAACATTAAGAAGGCAAAAACTAGTTGGAATTGGCAACGTTGGTTACAATACAAACCAGAATTTAAATGGATTCCTAAACTGTTGAATACATGTGTTTCTAACCAACAGGAACCCGCACTGTCTTTGGGTTCCACCCTTACTTCTGTTCCATCTGTGTCCTCTTCTTGTGATGCAGGTAGTTCAGATCGTTCTCTGGATTGTTGATAGCGGATGCACCCGACATATGACAGGCAATCTCAAACTGCTACACAACTTTGTCTCAAAGTTTATTGGTACTGTCAGATTCGGGAATGATCATTACGCTCTAATCATGGGATATGGTGACTTTATCAGCGGGAACATTGAAATCAGTCGTGTTTACTACGTGGAAGGCCTTGCACACAACCTCTTCTCTGTTGGTCAATTCTGTGATGGGGATCTAGAAGTTGCATTTCGTGAGAAAACTTGCTTTGTTCGTGACTTACAAGGAAACGCTCTTATGTCAGGTTCACGTGGCTCCAATATTTATACAATATCAATGTCAGATATAATTGCAACATCTCCGATCTGTCTTCTCTCCAAAGCAGAGTCAACTAAATCTTGGTTATGGCACAAACATCTTTCGCACTTGAATTTCAGAACCATGACTGACCTTGCTCGTTTTAAACTTGTCGATGGATTTCCAAGATTCCGTTTCACCAAAGATCACTTATGTCCAGCCTGTGAACAAGGAAAAAGTACTCGTGCTCATTTTCCGTCTAAACCTGAGCAAAGTACGAATCATGTTTTACAACTGCTCCATATGGATTTATGTGGACCGATGCGTGTTCAAAGTATCAACGGTAAACGCTACATACTCGTAATTGTAGATGACTTCTCCAGATGGACTTGGGTTTATTTCTTACGAAGTAAAGATCAGGCTCCTTCAATGATCATCACCTTTCTCACTAAAATTCAAGTTCAGCTACGCAACACGGTACGAATCGTCAGAACTGACAATGGAACCGAATTCAAAAATCAGACACTTAGGTCTTATTATGAGAAAGTGGGAATTGAACATCAAACATCTATTCCTAGAAGCCCAGAACAGAATGGTGTGGTTGAAAGACGCAACAGGACGTTAGTGGAAGCTGCTAGAACTATGTTGATTAATGCTCAATTACCAGATTACTTGTGGGCAGAAGCTGTTTCAACCGCATGTTATACTCAAAACCGTTGCATGATCACAAAACGCCATCGTAAAACACCATATCAAATTGTTCACAAAAGAAAACCAAACATCGACTACTTTCATGTATTCGGAGCACTTTGCTATCCGAAAAATGATCGTGATGATTTAGGTAAACTCAAAGCTAAGGCTGACATCGGAGTGTTCGTTGGATATTGTGAAAATTCCAAAGGTTTTCGGATATGGAATCGTCGTACAAGAGAAATTCAAGAAACGATTCACGCTAATTTCGATGAACTCACCCAAATGGCTTCTGAGCAACACAGCTTAGGACCCGTATTTAACCGTCTTAACTCTCCGGCATCTTCAGCTGAACCTTTACCACTTAACCGCAAAGAATTAGAAACCTTGTTTGCTCCACTATTTGATGACACAATTGAATACCGTCCTACTGAGGTCTCACCAAATTCCGCTGCTCAACCTGATCACATTCAAGTACCAGACTCATCTCAACAAACTTCTACAAGTGTTGAGAGAGACGGTCCTCCAATTGTATCACCATCTACAGCAGAACAAACTGGTTCTACTCCCTGCTATCCAGCTGAAGATCCAACACCACAATCAGTTCCACAATCCGCAGAGCATGATCCTGATGCGTTCATTAATCCGTTTGCACCAGCTACTACAGTTCCTGATATAGCTGAGTCGTCAACACGCAACTTGGATCCTGCCAACATGCGCGATACGTATCAACTACACCCGTCAACACATAAATGGACTCGTGACCATCCACTTGTTCACATTATTGGCCATCCAGATGCACCTGTTATGACTAGACAACGACTTCACACAGATGGAGAAACCTGCATCTACGCACTCACAGTTTGTCATGAAGAACCCAAGAACAATAAAGATGCAATGACTTATGACAACTGGATTGAATCTATGCAAGAGGAATTTCAGCAATTCATAAGACTTGAAGTCTGGGAATTAGTTGAAAGACCTGACGGAGTCTTTGTCATCGGGTTAAAATGGATCTGGAAGAATAAGCTTGATGCAGAAGGGACAGTCATCCGCAACAAATCACGTCTGGTAGTGAAAGGATACTCTCAACTTGAAGGTCTAGACTTTGCTGAATCCTTTGCTCCAGTGGCACGACATGAAGCTGTTCGGATCTTTTTGGCTTATGCTGCTCATAGGAATATGGTGGTTTTCCAAATGGATGTGAAAACTGCATTTCTGAATGGAGAACTCCGTGAAGAAGTTTATGTCAGCCAACCTGAAGGCTTCGTTGATCCTGAGCGTCCTAATCATGTCTACCGACTCAAAAAGGCTCTCTACGGACTCAAGCAGGCCCCACGGGCGTGGTATGACAAACTGTCCACTTTCTTACTGGCCAATATTCTGGTTTTGAACTAATTGCTTTTTCAGATGCTGATCATGCAGGATGTTTAGACACACGCAAAAGTACATCTGGTGGATTACAGTTTCTCGGAGACAAACTTGTGTCATGGCAATCTAAGAAGCAGGACTGCACGTCACTGTCATCTACAGAATCTGAATACGTAGCCATGTCTGCTTGTTGTGCTCAAGTCATCTGGATGAGATCACAACTTAAAGATTATGGCTACCTATTTAACAAGATTCCTATTTACTGTGATTCAAAGAGTGCAATTGCTATCTCCTGCAACACCGTACATCATTGCAAATCCAAACACATCGATCTCCGTTATCATTGTGGAAAGGGGTACAGTTGAACTTTATTTTGTTGGAACTGAGTACCAATTGGCGGACTTACTTACCAAATCCCTGGCACCATCAAGGTTTGCGAGTTTAGTTCACCAAATTGGTATGAGATGTTTGACACCAGAGGATCTAGAAAAGTTTTTAAAATACCACTGATCGTCAAACATCACAACTATCTTTGTATAATAGTTCGTTTTCTTTCTTTCCTATAAACTAATATATACACAAAAAGATTTTTCACATTTCATTTAAAAAAAAATAATAAAAAAAAAAAATGCAAGTATATCGCTTCCATTCAACACCTTGTTCATACTTTACAAGTGTTGAGGGGGAGTCACGCTTAAATCTTTTACCAATTTTAATTGGTATACTTGCATATTTCCCGTATTTTACGGCTCTTCAGAATGTGTGGACGATTTCCTTTACATTTCTTTGTCTCATTTGTTTTAAATCTTCATAAGTTAGGATAACTTATGCATATCTCAATGGTACTTATGTTTTGCAAGAAACTTCAGGACACTAGTTTGTTTTATTTAAAAGACTAAGGACCAAAAGTGACAAAACTTAAAATCTCAATACAAATAAACAAACAAACCGTACCAACATAAACCCTCAAATTTCAAAACTCTTAAACCTCTAAAACCTTTTCTTAACTCACGGCTCAAATTTAATCTAGAAATCCAAGTCCTTGATCAACAATCTGTAAGTTCCTATGTCATCACTAGGATATTACACTAATAGGATCTTGGTTAATTGATTTTTCAATGGTTAGATCTCTTGATTTCTTGATGTCGAGAACTAGGGTTAGGATTTCGAAAATTGCTATTAACGTGTTGTGGTGTTTAATTCTTGATGGGGTTTAGTGACTTAGCTTGTTTCTAACACTTTCTCATCATTTATTTTCTCATTCCATCATGTTTTCTTTGTTTTCGAATTCGTTAGATTGGGTCGAAGTGGGTTTATATGGTTCAATGCTTAGTTGTTTGATTTTATTGGTGGGATTTGCTTCTTAGGTCTCATACTTGCATGTGTAAGCTAGCTATGTTGATTCACACAACTTGTACATGATTCTCGATAATACTTGTATACTTCGTTCGTTAAAATTATCAAGATATATGAGTCTTATATGTTGTCTACTGTGTTATGTGTCTTGATAAGCATCATACAAGTAGTTGTGATATGATAAGAATCTGTGATACTCATTTGTCTCAAATTCATTAAGTTATCGAAAACATGATTCTTGAATATTATCGAAATCTTTGTGTTTTTGCCTAAGTTATGTTTATCTATCTTGGTGACAGGCCAAAATCATTGGAAAAGTTATCTGTGAAAGAAATGTACGTGTAACTTCATCAAAATTCGAATAAATTCTTGTATAAGAATTTTTTCGAGAAAATGAGTTTTATCGAAATCTTTTCAAATTATCGAGAAACTTAAGTTTTTCGATAAATATTGTTCAAAGCTCAAATTTTTCGAAAAAAAATACCATTTTTTCGAAATCTTTCTATGAACTCTATTTTTCGAAATCTTCAGTTTCTCGAAAAAAATTATTTTATCGAAAACAATTGTTTTTTCTCGATAACTTTAGTAGGAAAGATCTCGATATTTTTCAGTTTCTCAAATAAAATTGAAAAAGATGTTTTTCTCGATAACTTAAGTTTTTTCGCAAAAACCTAATATAGGAAAGATCTCGATAACATCAGTTTCTCGAAAAAGTTGAAAAAGATGTTTTCTCGATAACTTTAATTTTTTCGAAAAGTCACTTTCTCGATAAAGTTTCAAAAACATGTTTGGCATTGTCATGTTTTATCTATGTTGTGATTCATTATTGTTGTGTAATGTGATGATTATTGTGAATTGTGATTGTCATGTTGTGCTTATTTGCAATATGCATTATTTGGCTCATAACAAAATGACGCATTTGTGCTTAACTGTCTCAAGTAGATATCTGTATCCAAACTCTAAACTGTGCTAACACATAACAAATTTGGATGTTTGGTTTATGGTGATACTTTTCAGATAAACATGGCTGAACACAATGAGAACGTCGCTGTACAAACTCTTCCATTACTCACCTTGGATGACATCACTCCCGAGAACTACAATGTCACAATTGGCAACAACAATCCCAGAGTCGATTTCAACAAATTGAATATCACAGAGAAATCATGCATGATTGTGAAAGAAATCCTACTGGCTCATCCTTGCAAACCTCTGCTCACCTGTTCTACCTCAGTTCCACTGTTCTACCTTCATCAGTTCTGGCTTACTGCTCGGGCCAACTTGGATGATGTGTCTTTCACTGTTACATTAGATAGCCAAGATTACTCTGTAGACCATGACGTTCTTCGAACAGCCCTTCTCATGCCACAAAATGACAACGAATTTGCTCCGATACTACCTGACCTGGAACTTCTTGACTTCTTCATTGAATTAGGATATGAGGTTGATGATGATGAACCTCTAATCAAGCTTTCCAAATTTAATGTCAAGTATATCCCTCAGCCTTGGAGAACATTCTGTCTGTTGGTGGTAAGATCTATATCTGGAAGGAAAAGTGGTCATGAACATCCAAGGCTCGAACACCTGCAAACATTCTGGGGTATGGTGACTCTGACATCAATTGACTTTGCAGTTCCGATCATGAATGATATCGTACACAGTATTCAGACTGAACGTGTGAAGACGATAATACCATTCACAAGATTCACCAATCTTATCATAGAACATCTCTGCAAAAGCTCTCCAGAATTCATCAAGAGGATGGCTGATCCTAATGAGCCGAAGCACCTCTTCGAGGACGACTTCACCACCTCATTCATCAAATCGACCACTTCCTCAACCAAGATCAAAGGAATGAGGATTCCCGAATACCTTCTGAATGACAGTATTAAGAAAAGGGCGAACTTCAAGTTGTATGATCTGGCTTACAAAGGGGAACAGGAAGAAGCCACAATTAAGACTCGTAGCAAAGGAGGTGTAAAGTCTGGGAGTACCACGAGCACCACTGGATCACCTCATACAAGATCTAAGTCTGCCACAATGGCAAAACCCAAGACTACTACCACACCTATAACTACATCCAAACCTAAACCTGCTACCAAACCAAAGAAGAAGGCAACTCCTGAGTACTTTATTCGGGATGAACCTACTCCTCCACCTTCTGACACCGAGTCCGAGTTTGATACAGAATCTGATGAAGAAGAACCAGACTATGAACTGAGATACAGAGCACCTGATGAAGGATTTCCTGCAACAGAGATTGCCATACAACAAAGTCTTGAAACTTATGAAGAAGAGACAAGGAGAAGAAAAGGAGTCACTATCAATGAGCCGAATGATGATGAAGACGAACCAATCGTTGAACCGTTGGTCGATAAACGCAAACTCAAAAGTATAGTTGTCGACACTAGAGCTGAAGAAAAGCGGCTTAGGAAAGAACAGAGGAAAGCAAGTCTTGAAAGCCGACTTCTATCACACCCTCCAACACCACCACCTATCGATCAGTCAGAACATGTAGGGGCTACAAGCAGCATGGTTCCTCCCTCAACGTCAGAATCAGCTCCACAACCTGATGACAACGTTAAGGATACTGACAAGGCTGAAGATGTCCACATGACAGAGACTGCTACTTTAGAGGAGAATGTTGGCGGACAAGAACACACTGCTACGGATCAGGAACACGAATATCTCATTACTCCAGAGTTTCTTGCACGAGAAGCAGAGGAAGCAGAGGAACGTCGAAGAAAGGAAAACGAAGAGAAGAACGCATTCGACACCAACATATTTCTTAAGTCATCTTCTCAACAGACTTCCTCAGCACAACCTCCACCTCCTCAAGACTCTCCACCAAAGGATCCGACTCCTCCCGCATCTTCTTCAGATTCTCACAACGAGTCATCTTCCGAATCATCACCAGAGCACTCATCACCCACACCTTCTGAAACCGCATCTAAACAGCATTCGATCAATGAACCAAAACAACAAGTTGATCTTCAGGAGCAAGTGAACAAACTCACCGACATGGTTACCAAACTTACTAAACAAGTTGAGGAATTCCAGGATTCAAAGCAGCTGATCGACAAGTTCTTGAACTCTGATTATGAAGGATTTATCAGAACTGCAACACAAGATTTTCTCACTGATAATCTGGTTGATATGATCACTCCTGAGGTGGCAAACCTTCTTGAACCAATCAATGACAACTTGGATCGCAGAATCAGAAGTGTTACAAGGAAAATGTTGTCTACTACACCATTCACACTTCACACCGCAAAATCTTCTACTGTGACTCCAACGGTCCCTGAATTGTCCTTCAACGAAATGCTTGCCAAACTCTTCGACAATGTTGCCTCCAAAACCACACAAACTGCTGAAGAAAAAGCACTTTATGAGGCTATGGCAGCTTACATATCAAAGGAGTCATGCAAAGATGCTGCTGGAACCCGTAAACGGACTAGAAAAGATGACGATCCTGACCCAAACTCCAAAGGCAAGAAACCTAAGTCTGGAACAGGTCCCTCATCCTCTCTACAACCACAAAAGGACTCCACTCCTCCTGGATCTCAACAACAACCCTCAACTACTGGTAAAGGTCAAACCGAAGATGAAGAAATTTTCATGGAACACAATGATGACTTCCAGGATCAACCTTACACCGATTACCGTGCTCCACCAACTCATGATTCTCATGCTGGACCATCGTCACCGTCCAAAGCTAAAGACAAAGATGCTCCATCTAAGTCTAAGAAATCCAAGAAGAAAAGCCGTCATACATGGCTCGACAATGACGATACTCCTCTTAATGACTGGTTGACAGACATGGTTCAAGCACAACCTCCTCTAGAAGATGAAGAACCCCTTCCGGGCAATACTCTACAGTTTACCCAAGTTATCATGAAGGATCTTCAGATCAACAAACTTACAAAGACGGAGCTGAGAAGAATCAATAAGGACGCACAAGATTTTCTCAAGAAAAGATCTGGGAACAAAGTTGAATATGAATTTCATTTGCAGAATATAGCCAGTGCAATGTCTGCCGAATTTGACTGGCTAAATCCTGAGATGAATATCGATTTCAGTTCTAAGAACCATGAAAAACCTTACTTCACCGACTGGACAAAACCATTACCGTTGACAGGATTTCCAGATAAGCCCAAGTTACCCTACAGCTATTTCTTCAACAAAGATCTTCAAAATATCAAACTCACCCAAGAGAAAGCCAAGAAGAAATATGCTTCATCACTCACAATCTCCGTACCAGCCGCCAGATACGAAATTCCTGCCATCGAAGAAACAACTCGTATTTTCAGCAACTCCATCGTAGCTTACGACAGAGATGCTCTACACGGAATTCAACATTGGCCTGAACGTCGTCGTCTCGGTTATACAAGCAGATTAGGAGAGACATCATTGGAAGATGTGAAGCATAAATCTAAGATCATCGCCATCTTGGAGATTCACGAGTCACAACGGTTTAACTACAAATTCATGCGTGAAATTGTGGTTAAACGACAAGATGAAAAGAAGTATAAGTTCTCCGAAGCAGACTTTCCAAACCTCTATCTGAATGACATCGAAGATATGTATCTCGAAAAGGTTAAAGGAAGAATGCGGGGTTTCAACAGAGATGTACAGTACAACTTTATGGCATCACTACTTCTTTACATCCGACGACTGATTGTTCAAGAAAGAGTGGAAGATTGTAACAATTCGCATTTTCAGGTTAATTACTATTCTTGGAAAATTTCACTATTCACTTTTACTATTCATTTTTCCCGAAAATTTTTCCCGAAACTTGATTTTTATTTCTTGGGCTGAAGTGATAAATCATTTCCATGACAAATTAAAAGTTTGACATTCATAAGCTCATTTTCGTGAAAGTTATTAAGGAATTACACGGAATTACACGTTTTAGGGTAAAACGTCATTCAAAAATTCTGCGCACAACGAAATTCGGTCGCGTTAATTTTCCCCGTATCAGAAAAATGTTTGACACACTCATGATTTATTTGAGAATAAATCATGACTGAGAAAAACATGACCAAAATAAACCTCAGCCGTGAAAAAACTGGAATTTTCAGTTTTAAGCGTTTTTACTCAGCCGTAACCTTAGCCTATACCTGCACCGCATTTCTAAGACTATTTGAGTTTTCAACTTATTAGAAAAAGTCAACATATTTTTCCCTCCTCCATTGACCAAAAATCATTCCTTGATTTTATAAGTCATTTCGTGATTTTTAGGCTTACGGTTTGATGTCTAAAAGACATTTAATACCAACCGAAATTAGACTGAGCTCAGTCTAGACATTATAAGTCATTTTAAATCAATATTATCCTATTAGAAAAGTAACATTTTACTTTTCTCAATTTTACGCAATATTCGTACATTTTACGTATTACGCGTTTTAGACCCGTATTTCCAGTTTTTAGCAGGGTTTTACACCCAAATGGAACCTACCACTCATTTTATATTTTATTATGGAACATATGGACATGTTTATCAATACTTTCAAGTTCCATAATTTTATGACACCCGGTTTTACGTTTTGAGGCTTAATCATTTACGATTGGCATTTCCCGGAGTCAAAACTAACCAAGTATCTTGGATAATACCAAGCAAAATCCAACCCTTCCTCCCCAAGTATTACAAACCGCCTCTAGGGGGGGGATTCACACTAGGTGTCATGATCCTATGCTTAGAACTCTTAGATTTCATCCATGTGTTAAACTTGCTCACCAAGGGTTGACTAGTCCTAGTTCTAACCTCCTCAAGACCTTATTTAATCTTTCTCTTCCCCTCCTTGGCCATACCAACGACCCAAAACAACCTTAACTCACCATTTTGATCATTAATCTTGCTCATTCAATCCATCACAAGTTCAAGTCATAATTCCTAGTTGATCCTTAACACCTTTCAACCATAAAACTCTATAAAATCACCACAAAAACTCATCAAATTTCCAAGTGTTCTTAGTGAAGATTTTTACTAAGGCTTGTTTTTGTGATAGATTAGTGTTTATCAAGGGATTATAAGATAGGGTTTTTGGTATGGAAGCATGGCTATGGTTGGAAAGGTTTTTGGAAGATTAAGTAGTGGTTCTTGGTTTTGATCTTGGTTCTGGTTAGTTTCTTCACAAGTTGTAAGCAAACTCTAAAACACTTCCTCGCTTAAATAATCATGTTCATGTTATTTACCTATTATTCTTGCTATAGTATGTCTTGTATGCAAGTCCATGATGTATAAAAATGAGCAAAACAAGTTGTTGTAATTGATTGTTAATATAAGTTCATAAAACAAGTGAACTAGTGACTTTGTTGGTATAACCTGATCAAAATGGTAAAAATATGATATTGGATTATTACATAATACAGTAGAGGACTTAACAAGGAAACCATAGCAATTTGAACCACCTAAAACGAGTATACGAGTCAAAAGTTACGACGATTTGAAGTTACCAAAACTTTCCGGCAAAACTGCCAAAACTTTCTGTTACAGAAACATTAAACACGCAAAAAGAGGCATTTCTGGTACGATTCATCAAAAAGTTAAAACACGAAAGTTGTCCGGAATCACGTTTTCCTTCCGGATTAAAGAAGCTCGAGCCTTGAAAACACTTTCTGAGTGAGATATTTCTCAATTTCTTAACAGCTATTTACATATATATAAGTCACTAGATTATGGTTATACTTTAAAAGAAACAAGAGGTCTTATGACCAATAATCAAGACCACCACCATGGCTAGAGCCAAGGTTGTGTCTCATGACCTTGAAACAAGGACTAAAGGTCATGGCTAGGCCATGACGAAATGACCATAACAACTTACATAGGCGTAAACATGAAACAATGAATTAGACGATAACATGAACAAGCAATTTGGATCTACTTCACCTAAAAGGAAACCATGAGATATTACCAAGAGAAAATGGTCATTCAAGACTTATGAAACTACCCCTAATAACAATCTTCATGTACTAATAAACTTTCCTAAGTTTATTCAAATATCGGACATGTAACTTTTCGGATCAAAACTTATATCTATATATTCTATCAACTACTACAATAGTAGGGAGCCTCATGTGAGGAGTTCATTATGTAAGCCGTCGAGATGAGTTGTGGATTTACGAGTTAAAGTGTCCTGGCTCCTCGAACGCTTACTAACATGACTTCTGAATTATGTCGGCCCGAACGGTAGTAAACGATATATAAAACATACATGTTTCATGAATCTTTTCTTTCTAAGACTTACAATATACATCATACCACATCATGGACTAAATGCAAGATATATATATTGGCATGTTTATGTTTCCTTAGACATTATTCCAAACCTAAGTTACAACAATTATTCTAGGTTGCTCGTAGAAGTTCTTACGGCATATCCATCATTCTCATTATACATCATCCAACTCAAGGTGAGTTCATAGCCCCATTTTCCATTACTTAATTGTTTTACAAACCCTTGGGGGGAATACATGCTATTATAACCGAGCACAATGTTTTTAAATTGTATGCTTGCCTGATTGTTTTATTATCACTAAGTACCAACCTTGCTAAACCGAGATCCCTTATTATGAACCATTTAATCACTAGCAATAGTGAGCGCAAATATTGTGAATAGGCCTATTGGGATTGACGAATCCCATTTGTATTGACTAAGTTTCAAACAAATGCATTAATATTTGAGATTTAGGTATGTTAGCAAAGTACCTACCGGGATAAATCTGCCGATCGATATTGGTACACGTTAACGTTATGGTGTCATAAGCTTGGTGTATAATAACTGTTCCGGGCGTATAATAACGTAGCCTACCTGTTTTGTTTTCCAAACATTGGTGTGAGCCTATAACTCACACTACCAACATATTGTGTTCAAACGATTTAACAAACTCTATGAATATCACTCAACCTTTGTGTTGACCTCTCAAGCATGTATTTCAGGTTCATGACGATTAAGGATGGCACGGAAGGACACGGATACTCAAGAGGGCTATAAATTTACTTATCATTCAAAAACTCACTTAATGTGATTTGTAAACATGGAACCAATTGGGACCTCATTTTGTAATCTCTGATATTTATATAATTTGAATGATAAATCTTTTAAAACGACTAAATTGGAGTTCGTTTTCTATTATTGTGACTATTGTGCCGTCAAGTAACACCCAGTTCGAATTCCGCTGCAACCATGAATTGGGGGTGTTACAAAGATCTTCAACTGGGTGTGGAAAGTTACCAACAGAAGATCAATTTGACAAAGCCACAATTCTACTTTGAAGGAATCTATCAAACACCACAGTTCACTCTCAACCAAGAACCGTTTGGTTTCACCTACGTCAACAGCAAAAGGCTTCAAAGCTTCATGAGGTTCGATGAGGTCCACAAATTCTGTGATGTTACACTCAAATCTGTTCGTGATGGGCTTGTCAGAAGGTTGAATGATGATCGACGTAAGATAGCTAAGGGGGAACCACCTAGATGGAAATCCAGCTCCAAAAGACAAGTTCGTAACTTTGTCTTAAAGATTGAAGAAAGGTTATTTCGACGGGAACAAATCAGACGATTGGAAAGCTATATCGGCGTCAGACCTTCGTTTCCTGTCAGACTCTTCGAAAGACCAGAACCTCAGTTCACTAACTTCGATGCTCCACTACCTGCCGAAGAGTAACTTGGTACATTTGATTCAATTTTTCATTATCAATTGTTTCATTTGATTGAATCATGTTTCATAATGGTTTGTGCACACATATCAGTGTTCAACCCGAACTTGTAAAGAAAGGACCCTGAGGTACGCATCAGTGCCTCAATCCTAACATAAGGAGCGAAGGCTTCTTACTTTTGAGTAGAATTAATCAAACGTTTCTGATTTTTCATAATTCTGCTCAAAAGGACAAGTATTTCACCTCAATAAGACCTAATCACTTGTTGAGGGGGAGCACTTGTCATAACAAAATACTTTGCTCAATTATCAAAAGTTCTTGGTGAATCTCCCCATAAGACTCAAAAGGCATATTTTAATCTAAAAGATTGTCAAAAACATCATTTTATATGCTATTTTTGAGGGGGAGAAAATGTAAAAGTGATTAAAATATACGAAGTCAAAGCTTAAAAGTTGTATCACAAGCGAGCTAGACTCAGTATTGACCCACGAATTGACGAGACAATACAAGTTAGTTATATCGAAAAGACTTATCCTCGACGGGTAATAACATCAAGTTAGTTACTAGAGCTAGTTGTCACCTAAAAGCTGACAATGTATCTCTTTATCTAACCACGTAAGCGTGTCTCGAAAAGGATATGTCTTAGTAAGAATGTACCGTCTCGAGAAACTTTCTGTGAACTTGACCAGGCCGGGTAATAACTTCAAGCTAGTTTAACTAGTGATGTAAGCGTGTCTCGAATCGGTCTTGCTCACGGAAAGTGGATCAATTCAAAAGTGCTTGCTCCTCCCGCATGTGCAAATTTATTTAAACACTTATGAGCACATGTGCAGGGGGAGCCCTTCAAAAGTGTACACAAAACTCTCAAAGTGTTAACCAAAATATTTGATTATCACAAACACTTTGAGAGATTTTCAATCAAAGGTTTCTTGGCTACTGTCGGAGTTATAAGGTGATTAAGATAGGAATATCCGTCCTATGATCCGCCAGAGCCGGAGGGATCTACCCAAGGACATCTCCCATAGTTAGAATTAGAAGTCCTTAGGTATGATACGAAAAAAGGAGAAATGAATGAAAGGGAAAGAAGGAGTTGAAGAATTAAAAAGAAAAGTAAAGTAAAGGGTGAAAAGAAATAGCCCTCCATATGTTCAACCTTAGGGCAGACACCGGGTTCAATACATATGCTACTGGTCGTTGCAAAAGACAACACCGGTATTGAAGACAAAGTCGTCATGGACCCAATGACGCAATGCACTAAACCTTCTTAACCACTCAAGTTCTCTTAAAAGGATTTGTTTCATTCTCACGGGGAACCTGCGTAATCTATCGACCTATCTCTTAGAGACGGTTGATATTGAAGCAGGAGACACCTCCCCAGTCTCCGCATAGGAAACCTAGGTGTGCACTTATAGAGTCTAGAGCCTTGAGATACATCAAAGATCTCTTAGGAACACTTAGTATTTCTACGACTGGTGTCCTACATCAATGGGCATCTGTTGTAAACTATCGAGTCCTTCGCAGATCTTAGCAATCTGCCGAGAACGTTTATGAGAGGATTACGTAATTATTTCTCAATGATTGAACGGAAATCCTGCCAGGGTCAACATCAAACAGCCCTGACAGCAGGTCACTTCGGTAACCTCACAAGGGTTACGCTTAGTGTTTGCGGTGGTTCCATTACGGTCTACAGTCGTGGAGTGATCCCCAGCGACTCACCCAGTCATTGAGCTACTCAGTAGGTCTAGTAAGCTCCCTCGAGAGTATCTGATATGGGAACGGCCTGGATAAGGATTAGAAGGAGTCTTCACACTATGCTGTTGACGAGCCCTAATTCCTTATCCGTAAGTACCGGATGTTTTATTGCTAACTGTTTACATGCAGGGTTACATCATCTCCATGGCGACGGATTCCACATGCTCATACATGCATCTTGCAGTCATCAAAAGCTCCCTCAAAGATCAAAGCAACACAAAGTTCAAAGTAAGATTCTACGCCTAAAAGAAGAATCTACAAAGTATAAAGACCAAAGATCTTATGAGAAAGAAAGGGACTACGTGCATGTATAAGTCAGAACTCAAAGATGTATGAGCATGTTGGAATGGCGGACAACCACCACAGACGCAGGAGTGACGAATGGCAGATTACTTCATAACATAATCACTACAACATCATCAAAGAACAAAGACAAAGAGCAAAGTATATCCATCATTACTCTAATCATTTCTGAAGACGTCTGAAGCTATGAAAGTCAAAGATTACGACAAAGACGTCAAGCAACCATGATGACCGACCCTTAGGGGGAGATTGTTGGAACCATAGTTTTACTATTTTATCAAGTCTCGGTCATTTGTAATAATGCTAGGTTGCTTAGTTATTATTCACTATCATTTACATTTTGTATTAAGTTTACTAGGCTTAAGTATAAGGTCCATGGGCCTCAAGCCCATACGTTTTATGTGAAGGGAAGGGGTAGGAGTGTTGCCCTAGCTCCTTTCCTATAAATACTAGTCTTAGGCATTTGTAAACTTGGTTGGTTATTTGAAAACATTAAGGAAACTCCTGCATTTCACTTTCTCAAACTTCTCATAATCATCCCACTCTCATTCTCATCTTATTTCTCTTATCATTATACTTGTGTTTACTAAATGGTGACCTAACAGCTTCTCATTTGAACGCTTCACTATATATATATATATATATATATATATATATATATATATATATATATATATATATATATATATATATATATATATATATATATATATATATATAAGATCATTTGAGGACCAAATATTTTTTACATACCAAGTGACTAATCTCTACCCTCCATTTTTATTTGATCTAATGGATGAGATTAATCCCAACAATTTAAAAAACCCACTTTCATCTTTTTTTTTTCAAATATTAATATCTTTCAAACTGTTAATCGTTAATCGAAAAAAAATATACCGTTATGACGAGCATTTAATTATCTTTCTATAGATAGGCTATTTGATATGTTTTCGACAATTTTTTTTTCGTTTTTTTCACGTTTTTTTTGTGGCCGAAAAAAATCATATATGATATTACATATCATATCATATATGATATTACATATCATATAATATATGATTTTTTCGGCCACGAAAAAAAGTTGAAAAAAACGATTTTTTTTTCGAAAATATATCAAATAACCTATCTATAAAAAGATAGGTTGTCGAGTTGTTTTGCTTGAGTCTGTATGAAATGTATGTGGTTGAGAACTCTTGCGTGTTTTAAATAAACGGGTTGCCTTCGTGTTTTTGCATAAGTTTTCACAACAACAACACCAGTTTATTAAACGACAACAACATTTTATTAAAATTGATGTGACAAATTTATTAAAGGGAAAGATGCAAAGGTGTAAAGTCTTAAATGAAAAATGCATGTTTTTATATGTGTTACACATATCTATAATTCATATAATGCATGAATGACATTTTCGATAACAAATTTATAAGATCCATTAATGCATTTTTAAGCAATACAAGTGTTAATGCATCGTGTACACACTACAAATGTGTGTACTAAATTATCTTGCACAACATTTTAATTGCTATATATTTCAAATTTGTATATTATTTACAGAAAAATACACAAATAAATTGATAGAATTTGAAAATGTTTGAAAATGTAACGTAGTGCGAAAAATATGATTTAATCGTATGGGTGACATAAAATTTACATCGTATTTATTAAATTTTAAAATATCAATCGTATCAAATATCAAATTCTATCACTGAGGTTATCCTTGGGCTTGTGGTCTAGTGGTAAAGGCTTAAGTAGTTAAGCCAGCCCAACTGAGAGTAGTACGGTAGTACCGGTTTAGGTGACCGACCGGGAATCCTCACTTGGGAACCATAAGCTCTAATGATATCAGGCGAATCAGGAATAGGAGTGGGGTTATCCCTTAAGGAGTGGCTTGCGGTTGGTATCTCTGCCCGAGGATGCGACACTAACTAGAGCCAACAACTAACAACTAACATCTAACAACTAACTCGCCGTTCAAAAAAAAAAAAAAAAAAACTATCTCTGAGGTTCAACAAATAAAGTGAAAAAATAAAATAAAGAAAAATGGACGTCGCCTAACATTTGTGAAAGAAAATATTAAATTGCAGTCTGTGAGGAAATTATATTATAATAGTAGACAAGAAGTTTGATTTGTGATTGACAAAGAGTCACCAGTGTAAATAGCAGGTTTGAACCCACAACCACAAAAATTAAAACCATGTGGCCACTAAAGTCGTTTGCAGATTGAACTTGAGACCTCAAACATTTTAGAGTGACGCCACTAGGTTTTTTTATTAACTGTCACTCTCTGACTCTTGAAAAGACCCAACTGTTTAGTGACAGTATTATTTTGCCTACACGAAGTTTGACATGACCTCAACTATGTATTCGTTCCAATACTGCTCGTATCGAAGTAAATTGATTATTGATATACACTTGCGAAGACGAAGTAAACATATATCGCAAATATTAAATGATAGTACGTATTATTATTTATTATTTTCATTAGTTTTGTTAGGTGGAATCAAAGATTACATTGATATATAACCAACTGGTCGGGCTTGGGGAGGGGAGGTTTGGCTAAGGGAGGTCTCAAGTTCGAGTCCCACTCGAGACTTTTACCCTTCATACGGAATAGAAGAAACTATAGGCGGAGTTCAGGGTCAGCATACTGCCGAATTGGATGTCACTCTTACCACTAACAATTAACAAGCCGTAAAAAAAAAAAAAAAAAAAAAAAAAAAAAAAAAAAAAAAAAAAAAATACTTTGATATATTGTATTCCCAGACGTATGCACACTGCCTAATAATACCGGTCTTGAAAGCAAAAATAAAATAAAATAAAATGCTTAATAACATATTTTTATAAGGGTTTTTCTAACTTGTGCCCTAGGGGTGCTTAACTTGTGCCCCCACGGCACAAGTTAGAAAAATCCTTTTTATAAATGGGCTAATAATGGATTTAAATTAAACATATATATTTTCTAATTGTTTTATATTTATGACATAAGCATTAACAATATTTTTTTCTGTTGGTCAAAAGTTTACAACCAGTCAAAGATTACTTAATCAATGAAAAGTTTAAACCTGTTATTAATTAATTATTTTAAGAAATGAATTTTTATTACAACTTGTTGTAGAAAACTAAATCATCCAATCAAAGGCAAGTGTTTGTTGTAAATCCGTATATTTAGGGATTGTCTCTGCTTTTTCCGGAATTTTCATCCAATCATAATCATTCATTTTAATCATGTAAAAAAATTTACTTCTTAACAACAACCCTCATGGCTGTTATTAGCAAAAACCCATAAGTTAATGGTTAAATAGATAAATAGATTCCTTTTTTATAAGAGCATCTCTTATGGTAAACCTTTTAAAAAGGTTTATATAATTTCCATGTCATATGCTTTTAAATTTCTGATTTTATAAACCTATTATTACTATGTTTAAACTTGTTAAAACTTTATAACTTAATGAGGAATTAAATGAATTACATGTATTTAGTTTCAATGAAAAGGTCTATAAACTTAGACATATTTCATTCTATGTCATCAAAAACCTCACCTCAATATGCTGACTCAATTTATAAACTTCTTCAAATTTTATAATTCTTTTCATGAACATGTTATAGAGGATGCCCTAAGTTTGAAGAAACCTTGCTTTGTTCCCCTTTACCCATTTTCCTAATTTATTTTCAATTTAAGAGCATCCACAATGATCAATTTTTTATAGAGGTTTATACATTAATAAATCAATAAATTTTAGACATTTTGATTTTATAAACCTACATTCACTATAGTATAAACCTTTGCTAGTTCATAAAATGACTTTTTTAACAAATAAGTTAAATGTATTGAACTCATAAATAGGTTCAAGAATTAGGACCTCTTAATGCTACATAGACATAAAATGAGTGTCCACTGTCGTTGAAATAAACATAAACCTTTTCAACATTTTTAGACGTTTTCATAAACCCGGATGCCCTAATAGTATCAGATAGACATACATTTATGTATGTAAAGTATCTGCTACAAGAAACAAACAAAAATATAGACTCTTGATGGGTCTTGACTCAGTCCTTCCATCCACACACCCTGGATTATTTACTTCAAGAATGTTGTAATAACAAAGCATTGTCAAAATATTCAAATCTTGCTTTGTGTTACTATGAAGTCCATGACTACCAACAACAACAATGATAACAATGAGATCAACAAAAACAGTGACAACAATTGGTTGGGTTTCTCTCTTTCTCACCATTCATCAGATTCTGCTCCCACTTTCAACTACCAATACATTTACTATGGTGGTTCTGATGGTGTAAATAATAGTGGGATCTACTCTTCTTACCCTATTATGCCCCTCAAATTTGTTGGTTCACATTGCTTAATAAACAATATTACAAAACCACAAGGTATGTTCTTTTTTTCATATATATATATATATATATATATATATATATATATATATATATATATATATATATATATATATATACTTTATTATTACTCCTATTATTTTTGCTTAAATGTTTTTATTTTGTTAGTGATAGTATATTTCTTTTAGGGATGATGTCAACGTCACCAAAACTTGAGAACTTTATTTGTGGTGTAACAATGGGGAACCCTGAGTTAGATACCAGTGCAATGTACTACCACCAAAACTATCAAATACAACCACAACACCACTACTCAGGTTTCTACTCATCAGTACAGAATCATGAAGCCAGGATAGCCGAGCATGCTACTAGTGCTCTTTACCTCCAAACTATTGGTGAAGGTTGGATTTCAAACAATTGTCATACTAGTGACACTAATGGTTTGCAGCCAGTAAACCTGCCACTGAGCCCTGGCTGTTCACAATCAAGTTCATGTGTCACTATTTCACCAAAAGTGACTCATGCTTCTGCTAATGTCACTGCAACTGTTGTTATGGAAACAAAGAAAAGAGGGTCTGAAAAAGTTGATCAGCAAAAGAAGATTGGTCAAAGAACATCTCAATATAGGGGTGTTACAAGGTACATTTAAATTTTAGTTTTTCTTAGTACTATTTGCATTTTTTTTGTTGTACATTTTACTTAAGAATGTACAATATGTGAATCTTTATTTGCACCAGGCATAAATGGACAGGTAGATATGAAGCACATTTATGGAATAAGAGTTGCAAAAAAGAAGGTCAGAGTATGAAGGGAAGACAAGGTTTGGAGTGTTAACATTTGTCATTTTGCTTATTTTTTACTACGTACTAATTATAACACTTCAAATTCTTACTATTTTTTATGTTTGCTGTTTCATGCACTGTAAACTATGGTTCAGTGTATCTAGGTAAGCTTCCTAATTTTTTTTAGGTGCAATGTCTCTGACTTTATTTAAAATCGAGATTTACTAATGAGTACTTAATGTTGACTTTTAGGTGGTTATGATATGGAGGAGAAGGCTGCTAGAGCTTATGATTTAGCAGCACTTAAGTACTGGGGAGCTTCAACTCATATTAATTTTCCAGTATGTTGTCAATATCATGTTATATAAATTGTGTTTCTTTTTTCCGACTCGAATCCATATTAACCGGCAAACTGTTTGTCTAGGTTGAAAGCTATCAACAAGAGCTTGATCAAATGAAGGATATATCTAGAAAAGAATATGTTGCTCACTTGAAAAGGTAACTTTTTAAAAACGAATTACACACTTTAAGATCATACCAGTTCTATTGTCACACACTCCCTTACTAACTTGTTGATTGTTATTTTTATAAATCTTTTTAAGAGAAGCAGTGGTTTCTCTAGAGGGGTTTCAGTTTATAGAGGAGTAACAAGGTTCAAAATCTAGTATTTAAAAATTAGTCGTACTAACTTAATAGGAAGACTTATCGTTTTTGAGAATATTTATGATGAAAATAAATTTGTAAATATTCAGGCAACATAATCATGCTAAGTGGCAAGCTCGGATTGCACGTGTGGGCGGAAACAAGGATGGCGGAAAAAAGGATCTACATCTGGGCACATTTTGTGAGTTTTCTTTGAAGTACTATGGATTATTTAAATTATTAGTCCAATTTTTGTTCTAAATCTATGGTATTATTCTAGGCACTGAAGAAGGTGCTGCCATTGCTTATGATGTGGCTGCTATCAAATTTCGTGGAATGAATGCAGTTACAAACTTTGACATGTTGAAGTACAATGTGGAAACGATCATTGCAAGCGACTTTGGATTGACGAGCAGATACAATACAATGAATATATCAGCCTTGTTGAATATCATGTAGAATGTACTTTATTACCTGACCTTGAAAAATGAACCCACTGATTCGTGAATGAATCTTCAATCTCACATGATGGTTGTGCTTTTTCATTTTCCTTTTGATGATGACTTATGCCTTGAACGTTTTCCTGCAAATAAAATAAATAAATAAATAAAGTATGAATACGTACAACAACTAAGGGTGCGTTTGGTATCCCACTATAGGAATGAGGTTATGACTATGAAAGTGATTAAAGGTGTTTGTTTAAGATGAGAGGGCCCACCACTATGGTAATGAACGATAGAAAGGCTCCATGTTTCATGTAGGAACCCAGCACTCCTTGATCGTTGCGGGCTCTAGACTTGATAAGTCTAATGTTAACTATATCTAGGAACACATAATAACGAAAGCGGAATATTCAAACAATGAATTAATCATTATTATGAACAAGGTTTTTCATTATCATTAACTTTAACAACTACTAACTAACAAACCCTAGACGTTTATAACTTACGTCTAGGTTACACACACACACACACCTTTAGTCGACTACATTATGGAAGACTTGTATTAATCTAATGACCCATGTCCTCTTTATATACTAGAGGATTAGGGTTTACAAGATACTACGAAGGACTAATAAATAAAACTTATTTTGCAAGCAAGTCCTTCCCATCTTTTGTAGAATTCCTTCTTGTCACTTCAAGCCCTTCATGTTTCATTCTTCTTGTTTTGTATCATCAAATCAATAAATATAATTCCCAACAATCTTCCCCTATTTGATGATGACAAAACAAAACACCTTCTTGTACGAACTTCCCTAGACGAAGTAGAAAAGTTGAGATAATTCAATCTCGCCATGAATGAAACAATCTTGTCTTCCCCTTAAGCCATGCCATGGCACTCCAAATCTCTTCTAACATCTCTTCCCCTTTTGGTTATCAATAAATACGGAACATATAAGCAATAGAAACTTCCCCTTGAGTGGTGCATGTACATCAAATGATTAAACATATAATAAGATACTTCCCCTGAAATTAATGTGTTAACCATCTTCATGATTCTTCAAATCTGTAAGCTTCTTGTAATGATCATTGATGAAGAAAATCAAGTATAACGAATTTGATGAAGAAGTAGAATTTCCCAAACTTGTGTCTTAAATCTTTACTACCCACGTAACTCCATACTTATACCCAACCATAAATATAAGTAGACCGCAATCCCTTGATAAAATCCTCAACTCATATGAGACACTGAGCACTACAATGTAACTCCTTTAAGTGATAGCCAATGTGCGCATAAAGCATCATAAGAAAAATCACACATTGCTAGATTCATCAAGCTATATGATAAGAACACAAACCTGTGAAACTCAACTACAACATCAAATAAATGATATTCAACCTTCTTCGTAATCAATTAATCCATAAGAACCAAATACGAGCCTTTTAAAAACTTTTAACAACATAAACTTCTTCCTGTGTGTGAACCAAATAACCTGTGTGTGTAATCTAACAAATCAAACTCAGCTAGACTTCCCCTTACTGCTCGTAAACCATGCATATATATTGAACCATAAAGCTCTTTACGTATCTCCTTAAATCATTCAAACAAACCAGTACTTTGAATCAAATATCATAGCAGAACTTTGAATGAGCAAGCAGTACTTTCGAGATAAACAAGCAACAGTACCTTTTTGAAATAATACGAGAAGTACCTTTGAATAACCAATAACTCCACTCTTGCTAAGGCATATTCACGTCCAAATCACAAATCAAGCAGCAGCAGTATTCGAGCAGAGCAGTACTTTCAATATATCGAGAGTAGTACTTTGGTTATAAGAGCAGTACTTTGAAAGTATACGAGCAGCAGTACATTGAGAATAACAGCAGTAGTTTACAAGAGCAGTACTTTAAATAAAATCAACCCACGTGACTTGACAAATCTTCAAATATTAAATATACGTGGTTATCTTGAGCATATCAGACCCATAATCTCACATACCAACCAATAAAGCCTTGAATATTAACTCGAATAATCTGATCCTTGTAATTGATTCGCAAAAGACGACAATTCAAACCATTAATAATCTCTGACAATGATTAAACAATAAGTACCGAATACCACGAGAATAGTCATCATCATAATACAAGGTTATGAGATCATTCTTCACTGTACCACATGCTCTTGTAAAATACGACAACCTCCATAAATATATTCAACAGCAGCAGCATTCGTTTAACTCTTCTCCACCAATTGCAAATCTTATACACATGAATTAAATTTGAACCACCTGCTTGTACAAAGCAACAAGCAATATTAATAGCGAATTCCCTCACCACCAAATCATAATAAATTAGTACGAGGTTACTTCATGCTGAAGAATCAGTCCATGACAACACAGCATCTCACACCGACATCAATTAATCTCATATTCCTTGAACAATGACAACCACTAAACGACAACAGTAGCATAAATGAATCAGTGAACCCCACGCAATTGCAATATCGATTTAACCATTATTTGTGCACCGACCCAATTAATAAAGAATCATTAACTATACGAGGTACCTTTGCATCGACCAATTACGTAGTAATAAACAACAATTAATTTAATATGATAACCTTTTTGTTGCCTTTTGCTGCCACGTAAAAACCAAACAGAAAGGTCAATGTCGATGAACTTAACTAACCCTTTTAAAAATCGATCGTAAACCTTTATTAAAACTCTCTTCGACAGTAAATAAAAACCTTGAAAATCACAGATATCACGAGCCCCATGCTCTGATACCACATGTAGGAACCCAGCACTCCTTGATCGTTGCGGGCTCTAGACTTGATAAGTCTAATGTTAACTATATCTAGGAACACATAATAACGAAAGCGGAATAGTCAAACAATGAATTAATCATTATTATGAACAAGGTTTTTCATTATCATTAACTTTAACAACTACTAACTAACAAACCCTAGACGTTTATAACTTACGTCTAGGTTACACACACACACCCCTTTAGTCGACTACATTATGGAAGACTTGTATTAATCTAATGACCCATGTCCTCTTTATATACTAGAGGATTAGGGTTTACAAGATACTACGAAGGACTAATAAATAAAACTTATTTTGCAAGCAAGTCCTTCCCATCTTTTGTAGAATTCCTTCTTGTCACTTCAAGCCCTTCATGTTTCATTCTTCTTGTTTTGTATCATCAAATCAATAAATATAATTCCCAACAACCTCAAAAGGCTAAGGTATGGATATTTCATACCGAGAGGCCCACCGCTACTATCAAAATCATTCCCATTGTGATTGATGGCGGCATACCAAAGCACCCTAATGGGTGTATGAGCCTCTCTCATATTAATTATTATAAGACTACCAAAAATAGATTTTTAAGCAAATACTACCTTTTTTTTAACACAAGCAAATACCACCTTATAAACATTATTTACAAGTATTTAAAGCATTAATAAAACTAAAAAAACACTACTCATCTAATACACTTAATACACGATTAAAATCACCCCTTCACCAAAAACAATCTAATTAAGTTTCCAAAGATAAATCTGAAATCCAGCAGCCCAAATCAAAATAACATTTTCTTTTGAAAATCCAGCAGCCCAAAACAACTATATAAGGATAGTTTATATAAAATGTTTATGAAAGGCTTTGTTGCATTGGGGAAGGGTCCCGTTGGCATCAAAAGATGCATGAGATCAGGGTGTTCACATCGATTTAAACCTTTTGGAGAATGTGCTTTCTGACACTTTCTTAACTAATTACACAAGTAACACAATAACCTCGCCAACATGTAAATGTCGGGCACTCATTCGTTCGACCGATGGCATGGATTTTGTGCGAATTACATAGCTAGAATAGGAAGATTAGTGAAGTATTTGAATGTTAGCCACAACTCTACAAGAAGGTTGTGCTTTGTCACTTGTGTATCTTTAATTGGTTAGGCAAGAGACACTTTTTGTTTGTACTCCGTAACAAACTAGATGATCATCTCAGTTGGTTTTTATTTGGGGAATATATACAATTGCATTGTATCTAATTCTCTACAGTTTTTCCGACAAATTGTCGGTCATTAGTCATTAGTGAAAGATTGTAGCCATTTAGTTACAATAATCATTTAAATTCCATATGAAGAAATTTTATTTTAGAAAGGTAACATTTTATTTTAGAAAGGCAAGTAGTTCTTACATAGTCTGGGTATGTGGTGGATGAGGGCTTGCCTATGGCACGTGTGACTCTCTAAACCAAAAATTGAAAGTCACATTCCAAAAAAAAAATTAGTCTGGAATTTCAACATACCTTTCCATTCTGAATTCCCATATAGTTCCTTTTGTTTTTTCAACAATCTAGCAATGCGTAACGTGGTTACCAATATAGCATGTTTATCAGAAAGGCAATATATTTTATTAGAAAAAAATGTTTATCAGAAAGCTAACATGTTTATCACAAAATGTGTCTTTAATGTATCAGAAATGCATTAATTTGTATAGCAACGTCTGAGGCGAAAATTTTAATATAAGAAAGCGATTAGTTATGTGGGTAACAGTTTGGGACACATATTAGAAACATATTTAGTTTGTTAGAAACGTAAAAGTTTGCATTTAATGTATCAGAAACGTACTATAGCTAACGTGTGAACGATTATGATCGTTGCTATTTAGTCCTCGACTTTGTTGGTTTTTATGTTTTTGTGAACAACTTATAACAGCCAGGTACAAAAGACTATGTGTGTCGATACTTCAGGTGGAAAGATGAATTTGAAGAAGAGTACTTTAATCAAGCCTCTTCTTCAATAGCCTGTTCTTCAACGCAGTGCTCAAACTGCGTTGCTAAAGATAATTAGAACAAGTTGTCCCTGCCAATCTATGACATTTTTGATCCAAATGTCGAGTAAAGTTGTCAGTTTATTATACTATATACTGAAGTATGGTGGTCAGGTGGTGGTAACCTGGTAACCTATAAATCGTCTAACATTGCAACTAAAAAAAGTTGGGTACACTAAATTGGTAAAAAATAAGTGTAGTACCTTAAATTGAAATAAGGTATATGTTGAGCCACGAAATGGACTTTGGCGGCTGATCTAAGCGCGGCGAAAAAAGGCGTCAAATAAGGCTAGAAAAGGCACGCCTTTTGGTAAGGCGTGGCGCCACTTGAGAGAGAGGGTGACTGCTGTTATTTATTTTTTCTGCGTATCTTTTGCGCGACATATGTTTTAGCTGATAGCCTGATACAGTTAAAATTTCCCGACATGTACCAGTTTTCTAGGTTTATGTGTTATCAGTTTAGAAGACAGTGTCAATGACGTGTGCATTACTTTTTGCTCGATCTGTTGCAGGAAAATGGATACGGTATTTATTTTGTATTGACATTCGTTGCAAATAAGTTAAAAAAGAAAAAGAAAAAAGAGAGAGAGACATTAAGTGCAAATATTGGTTTAGATGGAATCAAATATTCATTAAAAACACATTGACTTTTTACCTATTACCAACCGATTTTAAAATTAATGCGCCCTTAAACTTTTCTCTAATCCGAATCTAATTCCAACCCTACTTCAAAAACCAACCACCTAAATCTTTAAAAGGATAGAAATCAAAAGGGCGGCAAACCCTAACCCCCATTTTCTCTCCGGCAATTCAACTTCCCTCACTCTCCGGCGGTCACCGCCTTCCACGGCTGCTTTTATACCGGTTCATTTCTCATACATTCTTTTTTGCTCCCTTTGCTTTTATTTTTTCAGTGATTTTCATTTCAATACTACTCCGTATTAAACCAAAATGTGTGCAATTAAACTTTTATTGATAAATAGTCACTTAGAACATATATAATCCAAAAAGATTCAAAATAAGCCACAAAAAGTGAGCTTATCAAGCCCTAGTCTTTTTAGTATGAGAACTCATCTATCTACTACTTTTGAGTGGTGTACTAATCTTAATATTTTTTTAGGTGCATAATAATCTCATAAATATACTCTATAAACTGTTTTGTGCTTAATATATTTTATCTTTTCTCATAAAATGTTTCTTTATCATGTTTTTGTACATTTGACTGCTGTTTGACAATTGACAACTGATATGTTCTATGTCAAAACTCGTAAGGATGCTGGACATCAGCTGTATTGTATTGTGCTTCTTTGGTTTGTGTATTAAACTGATTTTATCCTTTTTTCAGAATCTTGTGAGATGGATAGGATCAGCAATATTCCTTTAAGTATAATAGAAATCATTTTATGCTTTTTACCGATTGAAGAGGCGGTAAGGACAAGCATCCTCTCTAGGGAATGGAGGTACCGTTGGAACACAATTCCTAAACTGGTATTCATCGAGGAGACGTTTCAAGTTTCAACTGATAGGGATGATTCGACTGATGAAGCTGAGTCATCTGACGGGGCTGAGTCGTCTGATGAGGATGAGCCGTCTAATGAGGAGCAAACAATAGCCCGAGCAAGTAAAAGGCAGAAGATGGACAAAAGGAGTACATTTTTATATGATATCTGCCAAGTTCTGTTAATGCACATGGGTCCAATACATGAATTCTCCCTCAAAATGAACACCGATTATGACTCACGTGCTGAGATTGACCGCATAATATTTTATCTGTCAAGGAAACATGATATCAAGAAATTAACACTAAATGTGTTTTATAGCCTACCCTTATCTTTCTTCTCGATGACTCAATTAACCGACCTTTATCTTAGTGGTTGTATTATCAACCAACGACCAGCATTCAGTGGATTTGGTAGCTTGACAAGCTTATATGTATACAATATATGGATCTCTACAAAGACACTTATACATCTCCTATCCAACTGTCCGATGCTCAAGACCGTGACTATGGTAATTTATTCTTAAAGTTCAATATCCATATTCATTAACTTTCATAACTTATCTGAATGTTTTTTGCTGCAGAAAATTGATTATTGTACTATCACAAGTAGTGATGATTCCACGATTACTAACCTATTTGAGTGTTTAGAGACTGTTGAAAATCTATCTTTACGCTTTGGCATCATTGAGGTAATACTTTCCACAATTTACATATAATCTGATTCAACTCTTGAGATTTTTTATTTGCGTTTAATTAATCTATGTTTTGGCTGTTGTTCCAAGTGTTTTGCTCCAGACGGAGTACCAAAAAAGGTTCCAACCGCGTTAGTCCACCTCAAATACTTGTGTGTTGAATATGTTTGCTTTCTTCACAATGCGGGTCTACCTAGTCTTTTTCTTCTGATCAGAAGCTCCCCAAACTTGGAAAAACTTAGGGTGGAGGTAATTACTTTGCATCATATTTGTGTTTTATTCTTATATCAAACTACAGTCATGTGAAAATTTTATACTGAATGTAGATTGCACATGCTAAAATATGTCTTGGGAGACCTAACCGGGGCCCTGCATCCATCGGTACACCATTTGAAAAGTATTCAGATATTTGGTTGGAGCATCTGACTGAATTAGAGGTTACAAGCTTTGGCAATGCAACAACTGAAATGTATTTTCTAGAATTTATCCTTGCCAAGTCACCAATGCTAAAGAAGGTGACTATATTCTTCCACAGGAATGCAACAACTGAAATGGATTTTCTAGAACTTATCCTTGCCAAGTCACCAATGCTAAAGAAGGTGACTATATTCTTCCACAAGCTCCAATGTAACGAAGAGTATGTGATTGAAGAAATCCTTTCATGCTCCCGACGTGCATCACAGGTGGCAAAAATCATTGTATACCGATAAGTGGAAATGAATGGTAGTAACACATGGCGCTCTTGCTATCCGTTTGCTGAAAGTTATAGGGACGAGGCTTGGGTATTTCAGAAAGTTTAACTTCTTTCGAATGTTTAACGTCTAATATTATGATTGTTATGATAATAAAGTTTATATGATAGGAATTATCAAGATTGATATTATGATATGCAGTAAATTTACCTCAGATGCATAGAGTTGCCCATGGCTCTTATACAGGGCATCATATGACACGTGTCAACCCACCCCCGGCCGGAAAAAAAAATTCACGCCATAAAGAAAATTTTGGGCAAAAAAATTTTTTTTTACCGGCAAAATTTTTTACTGTATCATTGTTATAAATTTACTGCATCATAGTTATAAAGTTACTGCATCACGGTTATTGCATTCATCGTTATAAAGTTACTGCATCATAGTTATAAGAAACTGCATCATCCTAAGTTTTCTGCATCATATGTATGTAACTGCATCACGGTAACTGCATTCATGGTTATAAAGTTACAGCATCATAGTTATAAGAAGCTGCATCATCCTAAGTTTTCTACATCATATGTATGTAACTGCATCACGGTTACTGTATTCATGGTTATAGGTTAATGCATCATAGTTATAAGAAACTGTATTCATGGTTATAAGTTACTAGTATAAATGGTCTTATATTCGTATTTAAAGAAGTTGTCCTCGGCCTTCTTGGTTTTTATGTTTTTTAGAACAACTTTATTTTTTTTTTTTATTTCTTACTTTTTTAATTTTTTTTCTATCTTTGAACGACTCCATTTCATTTTTTTTAACGACTAATATATTGTTTATATTTTGAACGCCTCTTTTATTTTTTCAATATTTTTTTTATAACGAGATATAAATTGCGAAACTTTATTTCATAAAATATTATGTTATTAAACACGTTTTTCTAAAAGTAAAAAACGTTATTGTTAAATGACCTTGTTTTGTTATTTAGGGGCCAGAACAAAACGCCTTACGGAATATACTTGTGTTGTTTCTCGTGGGAGGTATTTTTGCCGGCGTAATCTCAGATTGGCTATGGTTGATTGGCAAAGGTTGGTAAGTATGCTGTAATTTCCTCAATTTGTATTTATAATTAAACTCGTCTGTTGTTGAATACGAAGAACGTGTATTATAGTAGTATTTAATTTTATTGTGTGAACTTTAATCGATGTCCTAGTTGCTACCTAACCATCGCTCCTTTTGGCCTCAGCTGATAAGACTTGAATTAATGGAACTCGATTACAGATTTACAATGTCAAAGACGTGTGCATTACTTTTTGCTCGATCTATTGCATATCTGTTGCAGGAAAATGGATACGGTATTTATTTTGTATTGACATTCGTTGAAAATTAGTTAAAAAAAAGAAAAAGAAAAAGGAGAGAGAGACATTAAGTGCAAATATTGGTTTAGATGGAATCAAATATTCGTTAAAAACACATTGACTTTTTACCTATTACCAACCGATTTTAAAATTATAAAAACTATTTAAAGACCTTTTGGTCAAGAATATACTCGACGCCTTGGGTTGTTCCGGGTCCACTATGTGCGAATCAAATAACGGGATTTTTGTAAGCACATCTGTTTGTAATATGGTAATTCTATCTTCTTTGATTTCTTCTATGTCTTTAGCTCGACTAGAATTAACATTTCTGCGCGTCGAGACAGGTTTTTTGAACTACTCGAATACAGTATTGTATTTTCTTTTCTTGAGCGACTCTGCTTCTTTTTTTTTTTAAATACTCAAATATTGTTTCTTTTTTGAACGACTCTGTTTATGTTTTCGAAAAAATATTTATAATGAGATATAAATTGCAAAACTTTCTTTCATAGAACATTATGTTATTAAACACGTTTTCTGAAAGCAAAAAAAGTCGCACAATGGTCAAGACAAATGTCGAGCAAAGTTATAAGTTTATGTTATGGAGCTAAATGAATCCTTTAAGAGTCAAAAAGCCAGCAAATAAGTTAGTCTACCATAATCAACATAAGCTATTATTATTATTATTATTATTATTATTATTATTATTATTATTATTATTATTATTATTATTATTATTATTATTATTATTATTATTATTATTATTATTATTATTTTATGTAGTGTGATATTATTATTATTATTATTATTATTATTATTATTATTATTATTATTATTATTATTATTATTATTATTATTATTTTATGTAGTGTGATATTTAAAGTTTATTAATCAAAATCATATATGCGATGATATTAAATAATAAAGGGTATCAACTTCTTACGAGTGCTAGTCAATTAACCAAGTGACTTTCACCCATTTGACTTTCATGCCAAACATCACCTATCAAATACTTTGTGCATAAGCTGCATAGGAAGTACCCACAGATTTCAAAAATGAAACATAAACATAAAGATACAAAATCGAAACACAAACATATCAGTAACATAAACATCGAAACTTTAATTGATCATAGGAGTTCACAACCATTACAAATTTCCAAAAATGATATCTAAACACACACTTGGTTAGTAGTTAGAACAGCTACCTTCCGCACCACCCCTTTTCTTCCTTTTCTTCATTTTTTTTTTCTTTCTTGTCCTTCTTATCCTTTAGATGCTTAAACACAACTTCAAGATGGGAAATCCTATGTTCCAACTCATCAAACTTTGGTAAAACGGTATCCATAGTCTCTTGCTTCTCCTCCTCCTTTTCCTCCTCTGAATCACCCAAAAGCGCTTCATAGTAGCCATCTTGTTTCCTCAGATAGGTCAAAATCTGAGTTCTCAACTCCTTCGGTATTTACCTATAAGAACCATACTCATCAATTGGTTAAGCACCATATCCATCAAGAAGTAAATCATTGAGATAATAGTTTCTTAATACTTTGTCAAATTCCTCTTCCTCTGTACCAATGTAGATAGACTTCCTTCTACCGTTATTTGCCATCGTCGGTTGTTTTGATCATTGGAATTATGTGTTTCGGTGGAATGTGTGTGTGGTTTGGTGCGTTTAAATAAGACGGATAGAGACGGAAATGAATAGTCCCTGTGCAATCGCTTCGGTTACCGAGTTACTTTGGGAGGGAAAGGTTAAGACTATGCAAATTTATTCATTGAAAAAAAATCCCGAGCCAATTTTTCGGTTGCCACGTGTGTTTTGGCTGCAAACTTACTACTTTACAAAATTGGTCATTAAAATTAAGTGTGGCTAGTCAAAGGCGGGAAACGAGTGAAATGACGATAATTCCTTGACTGATGGAAAAACTAATGGGCGTTAGGAAAAAGTAGCTCTCGGTGGCTTTTTAGCAGTTATCTGTAACGTGGGTGGCATTTTTGCACGTCTTTATGTCTCGGTTTTTGCACTTTCGCGATACTTGAGGGATTAAATTTGCAATTTACTGTTTACCCTTGAATAAACTATTACTAGGGTACAAAACTTCAAACGCTTGATGACTTGATGTATAAGAACTAACAAGTCTTTCCAAAAAGCTTTTGAAAAAGGTCAAGATTGCAATGGTGAAAAGTCTTTTAAAGACTATTTGAAATAGTGAAAAGTCTTTTGCATTGCAGATGCTCTACCAAAGTATTTGAATTTTTGAAAAAGGAAATAGACAGAAAAGATGGTGAATATATTCGTTCGACCGATGGCATGAAATTTGTGCTATTACGGCTTGTTACAGGTGCTTCTCTCTCTCTCTCTCTAACCTTAAACCAAACCAAATCCGATATGATCATTAGCTTTCATTAAAAAAATCAAGCCGGGACTCTTTCTTAAAATCTTGTTCTTTTATATCCCTTTCATAAGATCGTCTTCCTTTTGTTAGGTTATAGATTGTATGAATAATAGTGTAACATTTTATTTCATAAAATTATGTATGTAAATCAGCACTATAAATTATACAGATATGTAACGAACTCCGAAAAATTTCCAATGTTAAGTAACGAACTTTCAAAAATATTAATATAGCCAATGAAACTTGTTGTAACCTTCAAAGTTATGCAATATGACCGTCTAAACTTGTGGGTCCCACATGTGGCCCCAGAAAACCGCATATATCCTCCCTTTCCCTTTTTCTTCCACCATTTTTACATAAGCCCTAATTCTAAACGGTCATAACCTTTTCATATCACAAATCAAATCTAAACCAACCCCAAATCAAAATCAATTACAAATCATGTCTTCCTCAGCTTATTTATGCAATGATAACTGCAATTGTGGAAGGCGTTCAATGGTTGTTACTTCATGAACAGCAGACAATCCTGCTCGTCGTTTTGTTTGCTGTCAAAATCGCTGGGTAAGCATACAAGACCTGTTATTTTTTTAAAATGTAAGGTTTCTAAGTAGTTAAAACATTTTATTTGATTGTAGAGACCTGGCACCAAGAGGTGTGAAAATTTTGATTGGTATGACCCTGAGGAGGAGTGTGACTGGTACCGAATGCATCTGTTTGAGATGTACAATAAACTTAATCCAAACCAAAGGCGTGAAGTTCAGAGAGAAGTAACAAGGCAAAGGAGGATTCAAGAACTAGAAGGTGAATTGCATAAAGCTAAGAAAAAAGCCACTGCTTGGAAGTATGCATTCATGGTTGTCATTGCAGTTGTTGTAGCTTTGGTCCTTGGCCTAAAGTAGTGTTAAGGTAGTATGCATCCATGGTTGTGATTAGGATTGTGTTGTTTTGTTGTTTTAGGGTACTATTTAGTCCAAGTTACACCCTTGTAAACACAATCGAATGTATACTGTTCTCATGGTTATATGCAATATAATTATGGTTATGTACATATCTATGTTACTAAAGCAAAGTCATTGTCAATTTTTAAGATTATGGTTATGTACATATCTATGTTACTCCCTCCGTCCCAAAATATAAGTCCATTTTGACATTTTTAAAGTCTTTCTATTCCAACTTTGACCTTAATTATTTTTTGTCGTGTTATATAATACTTGACGCAAAATATATAAATGGAATTGTGTTTTAAATGCATTTGCATTGGTATACTTTTCATCAAGTATTATATAACATGAAAAAAAAATAATTAAGGTCAAAGTTGAAATGAATAGACTTTGAAAAATCAAATATGGACTTATATTTTGGGACGGAGGTAGTACTAAATAGAGTGGGTGTAATACCTTTTGCAGTGAGATTGTGGTCATTTTAGGTAGATGGTAAAAGCAGGAAAGCTTTTGCAGTTAGCATGTGGTATATAGGTTAGGTATTGCAGGAAAATGGATACAGTATTTATTTTGTATTGACATTAATTGCAAATCTTTTATATAAAAAAAAAACCCCAAATGGATACAGTATTTATTTATTACTAGTACATTTTTTTTATAAACGTTAAAATGCTTTAATTTTTAAATAAATCTTTAAATGTATACCAAATGAGGACATATTATTATCAAAGTTTTACAGATGAGGATGGAATAAGTTTAGATATGCTTAAAATTACGTTTGACTAACTATATTTATAGCCTTAAATTCTATCAAGTTCCTATGTGAACTTTTAAAAATATTAAATAGAGTGATAAATGTAATAATTTTAAAAGTCTAACGGTCGTTAGTATAAAGGACTAACGATGCAAATATTGTTAGTATAAAGGACTAAAGATGAAAATATTAAACGGTCGTTAGTCATCAGGTACACTGAATAAAATAACGGTTGAAAGTTTGTTACTTAAAAAAAAAAAAAAAAAAAAAAAAACGCTACATAGAGTTGGAAATGGTGACAAGTTCACTACATTTTGGTGATATTTTCCCTAGATTTTACTCTAAGATTTTTAATGTCCTCATTAAGTATAATTGTGTTTTAATCATGCCGAGCTGGACAAAATTAAAAAACATAAAAAAGCCAAAACCTGAAGAGAAAATTACATTAGTTGCTATTATTTACACGCTATCTTCGAATGGAGCGCACGTGCTTGAATGATTTATGTGTATTGAATGATCGATGGTAGGGGCGCAAAAGCGTAAAATTATGTTGAGTAACTCAAGCTCGAACTCGACTTGAACTCTATCGAACCGAGTTTTGTCGAGCCTCAAGCTCGAGTCATCAAACAAATCACTACACATAATTGGGAATGGTGACAAGTTCACTACATTGTGCTGCTAAAATTTATTCTGCTGCTAGTGCAAAATATTGTGCTGCCTCCACTACAAAATATTCTGCTGCTAGTGTATTTTATGTTTTCATAAGGTTTATGAAATTATGATCTTGTTCTGAACAAAAAGATAAACTATTTTATGTTTTCATACACAACACATAAACAACAGAAACATGCATTTTTTACTAACTATATTTATAACCTTAAATTCCGATGTGAACTTTGAAAAAATTTAAATAGAGTGATAAATGTAATAATTTTATTTAAACGAAAATATCTATCGCTTCAGAAACATTATAAAACTTACATTCTATATTTGAGAACATAGCATTATCTCTATCTTCGAAATCATATACATTTAGTCATCCAGAGTGCAACGGTTGTTATTCTCATGGATTGTCAAATAATGTGACTTTTACTATTAGTAAATACGATTCTCATAGTATGAATTGTATTTTCATAGTGTTTATATGTTTTTGATACATAAAATATGGAGGCTTGTACATTGTGATTAAATGATTGTAATATTGGGTGTAGGGGAGTATTAATGTAGAATGAGGGTTGTACATTGTGTTTAAATAATTGTAATATTGGGTGTAGGGGTGTTTTTAATGCTATTAATGTAGAAATTAAGGAAAGTGGAGCATGTGACGTAGATGGTTGCGAGGTTGACTCGTGTTGGAAGTTGAGTTTCTGACAATCGAAACCGTTTAACCATTAAGAAACATCAAATTTATAATGGAATTTCTTGTTGGGCTCGTATCTCATTTTTTTTGTTGGTCCGTTGGAAACAAAATGGACATAGTGAATTAGTGCAATAACACTAAACTTGGCTGCACCTATTGATGGGTTCAGTGGACTTGTTTCGTCGGCTTTTCTCGGGGTTCAATAATTTTTTCAAAATTCATTTTTTTTGCCTCGATGCTCCAAATAAAATTTATAGTTGACCCCGTAATTTTGTGCGCTATCCAAATCTCGTGCTCGGTTGACTTTGACAAGGAGTATGCAAATACTCATCATTTCATGCCCACTTTGACACGTAAAAATGCTAAAAACGGTCAAATGCAATACAAATATCCTTGGTTTTGTGTTTTTATGCGTTTCAGGTACAAAGGTTGAAAACTGAGCGAAAACATGCACTTTTGAACGACTCATTGACAAATTGCACGTACTGTGATATTAAAGATGGAGTCAAGCCAATCCCGGGATGTTGTATGCTTGATTATGATATTAAGCCTTAACCAAATCCAATCCATAGTATCACCCAGGCCCAACCCAAATCCAAACATTAGCCCATTCCATACCATTTTTAATAAAAACCTGATAAATCCCAGCCTCCATCTCCTACACCCCTCCCCAGGATATCACGAACCAAACAAAAAACCTACACATCCTCCAAATAAATCCAGCATATCTTACAACCCCCAAGCTTCTTGTCTCCCCTCAACATCCACCTGCTCCAGCCACTAAATTGTTCCCTCAAAGATCCTATAAGATATTTTTTTTACAGCTAGAGATTTACCCCATCTGTTGGCGCAAAATTCCAATCAGTGGCTGTGATCATTCTAAAGGTATCCAATGGGTGGGATTTGTTCCACAAGCACAAGTGAAGACCCCCAGTTAGTTTGTAATATAAATAAGAGCACTTGTAAGCCTTTGATGGCGTCTTTATCCTTGTTTTGTCATTTTTTAATAATGTTTTGTATAATTGTATTTTATTTTTTATATGTATTAATGTTTTGTATATGTATAATGTTTTGTATAATAGCACGTTAAATATTACCACATTAAATAACTGCAACAACAACTGTTATTATTAAACTAAACGACAACGTTATACATATTATTTAAAAACAACAACATCTACGACATACGAAGATTATTCATTTCATTTAAAAGATCATGGAGCCTTGCACCCGACTCACAAGCGTGATTCTCAGGATTTCTTGCCAATTCTAACTCCATCTTCAGCGTCTTTATTCTTGTCTTCAACAACTTGTTCTCATTATCTTTAGCAACGCAGTTTGAGCACTGCGTTGAAGAACAGGCTGTTGAAGAAGAGGCTTGATTAAAGTACTCTTCTTCAAATTTATCTTTCCACCTGAAGTATCGACACACATAGTCTTTTGTACCTGGCTGTTATAAGTTGTTCAAAAAAACAAAAAACCAACAAAGTCGAGGAATAAGTTGAAACCTGTCTCAATAACAGGTGGATAGCAACGATCATAATCGTTCACACGTTAGCGATAGTACGTTTCTGATACATTAAATGCAAACTTTTACGTTTCTAACGAACTAAATATGTTTCTAATATGTGTCCCAAACTGTTAGCCACATAACTAATCGCTTTCTTATATTAAAATTTTCGCCTCAGACGTTGCTATACAAATTAATGCATTTCTGATACATTAAAGACACATTTTGTGATAAACATGTTAGCTTTCTGATAAACATTTTTTTCTAATAAAATATATTGCCTTTCTGATAAACGTGCTATATTGGTAACCACGTTACACATTGCTTGATTGTTGAAAAAACAAAAGGAACTATTTCCTGTATGGGAATTCAGAATGGAAAGTTATGTTGAAATTCCATACTAATTTTTTTTTGGAAGGTGACTTTCAATTTTTGGTTTAGAGAGTCACACCTGCCATAGGCAGGCCCTCATCCACCACATACCCAGACTATGTAAGAGCTACTTGCCTTTCTAAAATAAAATGTTGCCTTTCTAAAAAAAAAATCTTCATATGGAATTTAAATGATTATTGATATTTATTGGGTTATCATTCTTGTTATTTTGCATTGCATGGGTCCTGAGGCGGTCCAAACCTGTCATCGCTTCTAAAATAATTTTTGTAACTTATACATATTAAAAGATTACATGTGAAGAGATTCTTTTCAATGTAACATCTTGAAAAGTCTCTTCATATATACTCTTTTAATGGCAATAAACAATTTTAAATGTGTGTAATGCTTAGAAATGTGATATCATCACAACTTAGATATATAATGGCGAAAATAGGTGCCGAAGATTACTTTATAAAAACTTATATACAGCCGACGTGCAACTCGATAAAGTATATTAAATACGTATGAAGGTTAGCAAATGTGTGACATCATGACAATTTAAATATAAAATGACCAAAATAAATGCCGAATATTGCCCTATGAAACTTCTATACCGCCCATGCGCATCACACATATTTGAAATCTATGAAAACTTCTATATAGCCCATGTGCATCACACAGGCATTATCGACTATATAGGAACACATAAATTAAAGCACACATGACATTGACGATGATTATATGGTCAATTTGGAAATTTCAGAACTCATAAATTAAAGCACAAACAATATACTTATGACATTGTTGAGCATCTACAATGGCTCAAATCACATAAATGAATTCTCACAGAAATTCAATATAAATTCCAGTGTTTGGTAACACCAATGAATTGACTTAAGAAATCAGTATTATTATTATTATTATTATTATTATTATTATTATTATTATTATTATTATTATTATTATTATTATTATTATTATTATTATTATTATTATTATTATTATTATTATTATTATTATTATTATCATTATCATTATTATTATTATTATTATTATTATTATTATTATTATTATTATTATTATTATTATTATTATTATTATTATTATTATTATTATTATCATTACTATTATTATTATTATTACTATTATTATTATTATTATTATTATTATTATTATTATTATTATTATTATTATTATTATTATTATTATTATTATTATTATTATTATTATTATTATCATTATTATTATTATTATCATTATTATTATTATTATTATTATTATTATTATTATTATTATTATTATTTAATTTACATATATGCTTCAAATTTCGCTAAAGGTAAATTTGTTTTCCTCCAAAAGCTGGATTTATTACACAAAAACCAATGAAACAAAGTTTTGCAATTTGTAAAAATTAGATAACAATTAACAATGGCGACATTTCCTCTCACTATGCTTAACAAGATAGTTTCATTTAAACCAAAATCTTAGTTAAAAGATTATTTATTTTATTTATTTTATTATTTTTTTTTCCAAAAGGCATATTTTTGCCTCACTAACTGAGCGACTTAATGCTATTGATCGACTTCCGGCGTAGTAATGATTATTTTTGTTCGGTCGGAGTGCAATTAATTTACAAAAATGTGTATTTAATGTTTTCATAAGGTTTATGAAACTATGATCTTGTTATGAACAAAAAGATCAACTATTTTATGTTTTCATACACAACACATAAACAACAGAAACATGCATTTTTGGTTTTCATGCACAACACGAAGAACAACTTCTTGAATTGGTTTTTGCTCGACGTAGAGGTCATACACCAAGATTGGTCTATTAATTCAATCTGGATCCTTTTTACTCGACCTTTTGCATATCCTTTGCGCGACATTTGTTTTAACTGATAATAGTTCCCCGACGTGTCATTAACATCTGTTGGTAACGTATCCAGAAAAGCCAGCTGCATGCAAAAAAGAGAATGAACTAAACCTATTGGTATGTTAAGAATTAACTAAAAACATTCCGTATGAATGGGTCAATTAAATATCAAACTTTAAAATACACATTTACATACCAAAACATTACAATATTTTTTTAAAACATGTTACTGTAATATGAAAGGGCAGTCGGGGTATTTTTAAGTAGACCTTATGAACGTGCCAAATTAAATAGCAATCCATAATTTTCGGATATTAAGACAATCTGTTTATATTAATAATCTGATGTTGTGAACTTTTTTCTTTTTCTTTTTTCATTTTTTTTTCCATTTTGTACTGACTTTGATATTTAAGTTTTAAAAAAGTGAACTATATTTAAGTAGAACACATATTCTGTGATATTTAAAGAATATAATATGGGAATATTCTATTTTAGCGGTTGAAAACAAAAGTGACCCTACTTTTATTAAACTTCATGACCATAATTTTGAGACGGAGGGAGTATGTCAAACGATTAAAACTTTCAGGAAAACGGAAGATTGATTGAAAAAGGCTGTGGTACAATGTAAGTAATGGGGGGACAAAGGGGGGACAAGTGACACGGCCTTTTTCAATCAATCTTCCACAAACCCTCACTACTTTAATTACGAATGTAAGACCATTTATTCTAGTCGAGGACTAAATTGAAACCTGTCTCGATGCGCATAAATGTTAATTCTAGTTGAGCTAAAGACATAGAAGAAATCAAAGAAGATAGAATTACCAGATTACAAACGGATGTTCTTACAAAAATCCCGTTATTTGATTCGCACATAGTGGACCCGGAACAACCCAAGGCGTCCAGTATATTCTTGACCAAAAGGTCTTTAAAATAGTTATTATAATTTTAAGGGATTTGCTAATGACAGCCCTAAGGGCTGTGGCTAAGAAGTTAACTTTTAATACTTTGTTTTTATACTTTTAATCATTTTAAACTTATCTATACATTTTAAGTAAATACAACAAATTAAGCTATATGTACAATCAATTTAAGCATTAGCACCTACACACATTGACTGGTCAACACTTATAATTAATACTACGTATATATTATGACACACATCACTTATAATATATATTATTTACAAAGCTTCTCAAACACACTTCACACACAGCTGCCTTGTTCTTTATTTCTCTCTCTCACTACTACACCCTAAGTTTGACCCTAAGTTAGATCGGAAGCATATGGTAACATACTTAGATCGCTTCTATATTGACCCTAAGTTTGATAGATGATTTGGTTTATCTGATTATTTAGTTGTTTTTTTGGTTTATCTGATTATTTCATTGTTTGTGCTTATTTAATTAGTGTTATTTAGTGTTAGGGTTTACGTATGGAAGAAGTATCAATGATGGATGAAAAGACACCACTTTCAAGTATGAACATAAACTTGTTCTGGTGTTGTTCATCCATTATTGATTCATTTTTGTTCTTTGTCAAGGATGGGTGAACCGACACCACTTTCAAGTATGAACATAATATGTATCTGTATCAAAGATGGAAGAAGTATCAAGGATGGATGAAAAGACACCACTTTCAAGTATGAACATAAACTTGTTCTGGTGTTGTTCATCCATTCTTGATACATCTTTCCTTTTTGCCAAAATACAGAAACAATGAAAATATTTTATCTTAGGATTAGGTTGAAGTACCATAAACATATCAAGAACTTAGAGTTTTTTCATGTATTTAGTTACAATGAAAATATTTTCATTGCATTGTTGATATAAATTAAATATGATTTCATTGATTCATGATTAGCACTCTAATGTCGTAGGACCTACATAACTAATATGTATGTTCGTCACATTAAAGTGAGCAATATAAATGATAGTAAGAATTTGGTTCCTAAGAACTTAAAGCTCAATTATCAGGGAAGATCTATCTAACGATGTTGATGGGTTCCATCGCTTTAACGGGACCCCATTTTCTAACGATGTTTTATGGTTCTTTCAATAATCAAGATTAAACATCGTTAGAAAACGGGGTCCAATTAAAGCGATGGAACCCATCTACATCGTTAGATAGATCTGGCTTGATCATTGAGACGTCTTCAATGCGGTGATGATATAGTGTGTATTGTTCATGACAGGCCACACTCCTTCATTATCACATTCGAGATGAGTGATGTTACTTAGACTCTATTCTTTACTCAACATTTGTAGATTGATTGTTCATCCATTGTTGATTCATCTTTGCTCTTTGTCAAAATCCAGAAACAATTATCAAGTATAATTTGTAGGTTCGATACTTGAATTTAGCGTCTTCGTCTTCAATGAATGTTGGTAGGTTAGAGATTCAAGGCTGAATAATATGTTGTTGTTGGCTAGGGTAGAAAGGATGGTAGTTCATTGCATTGTTATTATACGTTTAATATGATTTCATTCATGCACGATTAGCTCTCTAATGTCGTAGAATCTACATAATTAATATGTATGTTCGTCACATTCTAAGGGAGCAATATAAACGATAGCAAGAATCTATTTTCTAATAACTTAAAGCTCAATGTTAGGGCAAATCTATCTAAAGTTGTAGAACGGTTCCATTACTTAATTTGGAAAACCTCTACTACCGTTATTAGACAGTGTCCAAAAAACAAAGCAATGGAACCTTTCTGCAACTTTAGATAGATCTGGCCTGATCATTGAGACGTCTTCAATGCGATGATGATATAGTGTGTATTGTTCATGACAGGCCACACTCCTTAATCATCGCATTCAAGATGAGTGATGTTACTTAGACTGAATTCTTTACTTAACATTTCTAGATTGTTTGTATCACTCTGTTTGCATTCAAATCTTTTTTATGATCTAAATGAGTCTGTAATTTCAACATTCCTTTCCATTCTCAGTTCCCATACAGTTCCTTTATTTTTTCAACAATCTAGCATTAAAATAAACATTATGAATGGGCCAATTAAATATCAAACATTAAAATAAAAATTTACAATCTTACATAAGAAAACATTAAAATAAACATTATGAATGGGCCAATTAATGTACGTATTTTTACTATTACTTTAACAATAAAGCAAGAAACATAACAAAAAACACTAGATATAGTTGCTTTTAACAAGTACGGAGTGTTACACACTAAATCGCCAACATTTATAGGAAATCTATTACATTAACATGTGTTGGTAACGTATCCAGAAAAGCCAGCTGCATGCAAAAAAGAGAATTAACTAAACCTATTGGTATGTTAAGAATTAAGTAATTAACTAAAAACACGAATCACTATCAATGTATTGAAACTTTAAAAAAAACAGAGAAACAATGAAACACGATACATGTTAAATGGGTAGTTGGCAATTGCAAGCAGCTAGTTTTTTCAACGAATACATTACGTTACCATATTTGAAAAAAAATGCATCATATTATAGGAAATGACATGAATCGATCTGCAAGGATGGACTAATAAACAGCTAAGGAATGATTGTAACCCATAATACAGTCGATTACAAATCTACTATATGTCCGCGTGTATGTTAACGTGGTCTTGTATGTTAGATGGTTTGTGTGTGTATTTTTCATTGAGTTATAGATCTGCTGTGTGTCCGACTCTCTTATGAGGAGGTGTTTGTTTGAGGGAGGTAAATGTGGGTTAACCGATGAAACTGATTATATAGATCTATATATTCTTAAAAGTAGATCTTAAGTATTAACATTTCCACGTAACATATGTAGTGTGCAAAGATCTATGACAAATAGAGTAACATTATCATCAAATCGAACTTAAAAAATGTACAAGCATTTCTTATAAGATACATCCCCACAAATTTATTTTTCCTCAACTAAATGATTACATTATAAAGTATCATCAAACCTAAAATTTAAGACTATGCAATTACCACCGCCAAAAGAAAATGTACTCGCTAAAATCACATGTATTTTTTATTTTTTTAGTCATCTGCCAAATATTCTTTATAGTGTTTTTCAAGATTCTTTCTCAAGAAGCTTTCCCAATATTTTTATATTCTTCTTCGGATTTTCCATAATCGGCCGAACCCATCAACTCCTTCCCCAACTTCTCCAAATCCAAAACCCGAACATCAAAAGCCAAACCCTCTTCTCATAAACCCTCCTAACTTTAAATACTACTTATACTACGTAGGAATTAAAAAAGGTACTTATATTCCCCATAGTTTTACAACTTTAATTTTAACACGTTCCCAATAAAATTAAAAAGGAGCGATGTTTAGGTAGCAACTAGGACATCGATTAAAGTTCACACAATAAAATTAAATACTACTATACTACGTAGGAATTAAAAAAGGTACTTATATTCCCCATAGTTTTACAACTTTAATTTTAACACGTTCCCAATAAAATTAAAAAGGTGCGATGTTTAGGTACCAACTAGGACATCGATTAAAGTTCACACAATAAAATTAAATACTACTATACTACGTAGGAATTAAAAAAGGTACTTATATTCCCCATAGTTTTCTCTGTCCGCTTAATTTTGTTATAAAACCTCTATTTTTCTATAAATGTACCCGGTCCCAAAAAGTTATGCATGTAGTCTTGTTTGATTTCTCATAAATGCACCCGGTGGCTTTGTCTTCTGGTTCCGTCCCTGCCAATGGTATGTTGCCTCCTAGACCACATCCACTAAACTGCACACCACAAACCAATCAAGAGAGCAATTACACTATTAATTAACCATTAATTAAAATACTTTTGGCCCCTTTCCTAATGGGTTTTAGTATATATTATAAAGTGTTTATATATATCACACTAACAGGATTTTTTTCTGAATATTTTTCAGTGATTCTTAATGAATTGTTGTCATCTTTGAATAATTACTCTATTTTTTTTAATGGTAGTGTGATATTATGGATTTTGTTAATATCACCGTAACTTTTATTAATATTTTATATAATAAAAGAATTACATCATTTTGGAGTTTTTTTGAGAAAATATTTGTAAATATTTGTAAATGATAGTTTAGCTTTCCCGACCTGTTTCGTAATGGTCAACTTTATGTCGATCGGAGCAAAAACAACACGATTCCTCGAATTCCAAAGGATCCAAACAGCAATTTGGAAGACACAATGAAGAACCTTTGTTAGAGAAGCGTCGCCAATAACAGGGTGCGTGCACGGGTATTATAACTAGTATCGTCATAAAAACTAGTGATATTTATTTATTTACTGCTATCAGAGTAACTGTGTAAGTAAATTTTTTAATATCACAGTTACATTCTATATGTTTTATTGTTATATCAGTTAATATTTTTAATATCACCGTTAATGCTCTTAATATCACCGTTTAATTATTAACTTTGGGATTGGAGATTAAAAAACGGGGGTTTTTGCATATATATCCTTCCGAAAATGTATAATAGAAGAATATATATATATCCGAAGCATGCATAACTAAAAACCATTGTATTTGTGCAAAGGATATATATGCAATTATTCACTTTGAGAGGGATATATATGCAATTTAGTGGTGGGGGTGATTTGTGGGGCGTGTAACACCCCCAAAATACCGCAGCGGAAGACTGTGTCATTGGGGGTGCTACTTCATAATACAAAGTACAAGTTATAGAAAACGAACTCTAAATGAGACGTTTTGAAAAGTTACCATTCGATTAATGAATTCAAAGTTACAAACATGAGATTCCAAAGTATGATACATAAATGCATACAAAATGTTTTGAATGGTAAATGATAAAAGCGTAAGTCTTCAGAATATGCAGCTTGACTCTAAGTTCCACGCACTAGCTATCGCCTTACTAACCTGAGATAAACATGCTAAAGTGTCAACACAATGGTTGGTGAGTTCATAGAGTTTGTCTTAAAACAGTTGAAAAGCCTTAAAGAATGATCACACAGCAAAGGCATCGTGAATCCACTCAGTTGCAAGTCCCGCCATAAGAGACTTGTAACCTGTGTGTTCACAACCCACTGCTAACATATAGTATAATAAAGACATGTATAAGTTCATCAAAACAGTTAAGCAATTAGTAGTGAGTCTCTACTTCATCTCCGAAGACCTCACTTGGGTATGCTGCTCACAAGGAAGGTAATAGCATTGGTTCTACTTCATCTCCGAAACCCAATGCGTGTGTTATCCAAGGAGACTTACAAGTACTGGGAGCCACTTCCCAAAGACAACTGGGAGCCACTTCCCAAAGATAACTGGGAGCCACTTCCCAAAGATAACTAGTAGTCACTAAATAGAATAACGCAATTTAAGTATAACACAATCATGTATGCATGCAATCACGTATAATATAATCAAGTATAAGACCATCAAGTATAAAACAATCAAGTATAAATGTTTTGAGTATTTGTACAAGTAAGCAAGTAGTTAAGCATGTATCCCCCCCAAGAGTTAAAACAAGTATGAAAAGAGTAGGGGCTATGACTTACCTTAATGTTAAGTAATGAGAAATGAAAGTGGTAGTCGAATCGCGAAAGTCTCTAAGAGCAGCCTATAATAGAACGTTGCAACTTAGGTTTGGAGTAACGTCTAAGAATATGAAGAATTGCCTATATATGTCTTGCATAATGTTCATGATGTAGTACTTAGTATATAGTGTAAGTCTTTAAATATAAATGGTTTATGAAACATGTATAGGTTGTATATCTCTTACTACCGTTCGGGCCGACATAATTCAGAAGTCATGGAGTAAACGTTCGAGGAGCCAGGATACTTTAATTCGTAAATCCACAACTCATCTCGACGGCTTACTTAATGAACTCCTCACATGAGGCTCCCTACTATTGTAGTATTTGATAACATATATATATATAAGCTTTTTGATCTTTAAAAGTTATATGGTCTTTAGCCGTGGCTTTGCTGTGACCTTGGTCATTGTTCCATGGTCTTGAGACTCAACCTTGGCTTTAGCCATGGTTGTGGTCTTGGATTTAGGTCATTTGACCTCTTGGTCTCATCTAATTATAACCATTATATAGTCACTTGGTACTTAAAACGGGCTGTTAAGAATTTGATGAAAACTATCACTCAGAAAGCGTTTTTAGGGCTCGAGCTTCTTTGTTGCTAAACGAAAACGTCGTTCCGGACAACTTTCGTGTTTTAACTTTTTGATGAATCGGAACAGAAGGATGACTTTCAAAATTGGCAGAATGCAAACAGAAAGTTTCTAGGCAGATTTGCCGTTTTGGTTTTGCTAGCTTCAAATGGTCATAACTTTTGACTCGTGTACTCGTTTTAGGTGATTCAAATTGCTATGTTTTCCTTGTTAAGTCCTATTTAACAGTAAGTAAATGTCAAATATCATAGTTATACTATTTTGGTCGTGGTTCTCCATAAAAATCACTAGTTTGCTTGTTTACTTGTCATAAGTTAACATATGTATACCAATACTTGTTTTATCCATTTTTAAACATCATGAACACAATAACAAGAACATATATAGCATGAAAGGAACACAAAGAGCATGAAAATGATAATTAAGCAAGGAGTATGTTAGGGTTCTTACAACTTTTGGCCTTAATGAAAAGGGAAACTAGGACAAGAACTAGGAACTAGGACTTTGATTGAATAAGATTTCCTCCACTTTAGCAACCCTTCTACCCTTATATTCTTGAATGATTTGTGATGAAGGTTTAGGTGACTTGAGTGGATCTAAACTCAAGAGAATCACCAAAGTTTCTTGGGTTTGGAAGTATTTTTGGTGAATCAAAATTAAACTAGGGTTTCTATGTTGTTATAGCTCTTGAATCTTGGATAATACTTGGAAGTAATTTTGCTAGGGTTATGGTGTTGGTGTGGTGTGATGATGAACGAACTAGGAGGGGGAGGGGGGTATTTATATGGTTTTTGAGGAGGTTATAAAGCATTTAGGATATTTATCTAACCTTGGAGGCCAAGTTCTACACTTGTTAACATCTAATGGCTCTAAGCATGAGATTAAGCCACCTATGGGATGACTCCCCCCCCCCTATGGCGGTTTGAAAGACTTAGGGAGCAAGTGTTGGTCCTTGGATGATATTATCCTAAGTATGTAGCTAGTTTTGACTCCGTAAATTGCTAACTGTAAGTCGTTAAGTTACGAAACGTAAAACCGGGTATCCTAAAAATATGAAACTTATAAATATGCTAGAACTTATCAATATACTCCATAATAAAATATAAAATGAGTGGTAGGTTCTATCGGGTGCTAAAACCCTGCTAAATACTGGAAACACGGGTCTAAAACGCGTAATTCGCGTAAAACGCTGAACTGAAAAACGTAAAATTCCAAAACTTTTGGAATTGTCCTAAAATGAGAGAAAATCATATTTCTATTGTTTATAATGTTTTATGGACATATCGGGATGCTGGAATGACGTTTAAACCTAAAAGTAAATCTCGGACACGGCTTTGTGATTTTTGCAGAAATGATCCGACGAGCGTCAAACTCTCGGATTATCGTTAAAATAGTTTAACTTACGAGAATATGAAATAAAAATTTCTGAGATGAATAGTGAAAAGTGAATAGTAAAAAGTGAATAGTAAAAAGTGAATAGTGAAATTTTCAGGAATAAAAGTTAACCTGAAATTGCGAATTGTTACAGTCTCTACCCCTTAAGGAGAACTTCGTCCCGAAGTTCAGTTGATGTTAACTACTTATGATGTGTCTAAGAGAATTCGGGATTTCAGGTTCTCTAAACTAGTGGTGTTCACTCTGATTCGTCTAAGGTTGTGGTTAAGGAGTCGTATCGGATGCAAATAAGCCCACTTATTTATAACTCTTTACTTACATAAAGAAGCGTCCAAATTTATGTAAGTAAGGGATCATAAACTCATGGTTCGGTGATTTACAATTTCTTTATTTAAATAAAGAGGCGTCCCAATCCATTTAAATAAGGAGATTCTAAATCATCCTACTTAAGAATTTCCGACACAAACTTGATTTCTGAGGTAGATAATAAAATAATCAAGTCATCAAATCCCTAAAGCTAAGTAATAATATTATTTAACTCAAACCTTATGTCTCATAAAACAAGAACTGTCATAAGATCAAGTTAAACAATTAGTTATTACTGAGCTCTAAATTTTTTAATGACTCGACTAATCTCTGGGGTCCCTTACAATACTAAAGTCACATCATCTAACAGCGTGGAACTAAACCAACAACTAACAAAAAGCATATGCGTATGTAGTGTGTGTAAGGCAAATAAAGAGGAGAGTCTTAACGTATATAGCAGTTATAGTCTAGGCACTAAATGCAACCTAGTTCTCTATAACCAATGCTCTGATACTAATCTGTAACACCCCCAAAATACCGCAGCGGAAGACTGTGTCATTGGGGGTGCTACTTCATAATACAAAGTACAAGTTATAGAAAACGAACTCTAAATGAGACGTTTTGAAAAGTTACCATTCGATTAATGAATTCAAAGTTACAAACATGAGATTCCAAGGTATGATACATAAATGTATACAAAATGTTTTGAATGGTAAATGATAAAAGCGTAAGTCTTCAGAATATGCAGCTTGACTCTAAGTTCCACGCACTAGCTATCGCCTTATTAACCTGAGATAAACATGCTAAAGTGTCAACACAATGGTTGGTGAGTTCATAGAGTTTGTCTTAAAACAGTTGAAAAGCCTTAAAGAATGATCACACAGCAAAGGCATCGTGAATCCATTCAGTTGCAAGTCCCGCCATAAGAGACTTGTAACCTGTGTGTTCACAACCCACTGCTAACATATAGTATAATAAAGACATGTATAAGTTCATCAAAACAGTTAAGCAATTAGTAGTGAGTCTCTACTTCATCTCCGAAGACCTCACTTGGGTATGCTGCTCACAAGGAAGGTAATAGCATTGGTTCTACTTCATCTCCGAAACCCAATGCGTGTGTTATCCAAGGAGACTTACAAGTACTGGGAGCCACTTCCCAAAGACAACTGGGAGCCACTTCCCAAAGATAACTGGGAGCCACTTCCCAAAGATAACTAGTAGTCACTAAATAGAATAACGCAATTTAAGTATAACACAGTCATGTATGTATGCAATCACGTATAATATAATCAAGTATAAGACCATCAAGTATAAAATAATCAAGTATAAATGTTTTGAGTATTTGTACAAGTAAGCAAGTAGTTGAGCATGTATCCCCCCCCCAAGAGTTAAAACAAGTATGAAAAGAGTAGGGGCTATAACTCACCTTAAGCTTAAGTAATGAGAAATGAAAGTGGTAGTCGAATCGCGAAAGTCTCTAAGAGCAGCCTATAATAGAACGTTGCAACTTAGGTTTGCAGTAACGTCTAAGAATATGAAGAATTGCCTATATATGTATTGCATAATGTTCATGATGTAGTACTTAGTATATAGCGTAAGTCTTTAAATATAAATGGTTTATGAAACATGTATAGGTTGTATATCTCTTACTACCGTTCGGGCCGACATAATTCAGAAGTCATGGAGTAAACGTTCGAGGAGCCAGGACACTTTAATTCGTAAATCCACAACTCATCTCGACGGCTTACTTAATGAACTCCTCACATGAGGCTCCCTACTATTGTGGTATTTGATAACATATATATATAAGCTTTTTGATCTTTAAAAGTTATATGGTCTTTAGCCGTGGCTTTGCCGTGACCTTGGTCATTGTTCCATGGTCTTGAGACTCAACCTTGGCTTTAGCCATGGTTGTGGTCTTGGCTTTAGGTCATTTGACCTCTTGGTCTCATCTAATTATAGCCATTATATAGTCACTTGGTACTTAAAACGGGCTGTTAAGAATTTGAAGAAAACTATCACTCAGAAAGCGTTTTCAGGGCTCGAGCTTCTTTAATCCTGAACGAAAACGTCGTTCCGGACAACTTTCGTGTTTTAACTTTTTGATGAATCGGAGCAGAAGGGTGACTTTCAAAATTGGCAGAATGCAAAGAGAAAGTTCTAGGCAGATTTGCCTTTTTGGTTTTGCTAGCTTCAAATGGTCATAACTTTTGGCCTTAATGAAAAGGGAAACTAGGACAAGAACTAGGAACTAAGACTTTGATTGAATAAGCTTTCCTCCACTTTAGCAACCCTTCTACCCTTATATTCTTGAATGATTTGTGATGAAGGTTTAGGTGACTTGAGTGGATCTAAACTCAAGAGAATCACCAAAGTTTCTTGGGTTTGGAAGTATTTTTGGTGAATCAAAATTAAACTAGGGTTTCTATGTTGTTATAGCTCTTGAATCTTGGATAATACATGGAAGTAATTTTGCTAGGGTTATGGTGTTGGTGTGGTGTGATGATGAACAAAATAGGAGGGGGAGGGGTATTTATATGGTTTTTGAGGAGGTTACAAAGCATTTAGGATATTTATCTAACCTTAGAGGCCAAGTTCTACACTTGTTAACATCTAATGGCTCTAAGCATGAGATTAAGCTACCTATGGGATGACTCCCCCCCCCCCCTATGGCGGTTTGAAAGACTTAGGGAGTAAGTGTTGGTCCTTGGATGATATTATCCTAAGTATGTAGCTAGTTTTGACTTCGTAAATTGCTAACTGTAAGTCGTTAAGTCACGAAACGTAAAACCGGGTATCCTAAAATATGAAACTTATAAATATGCTAGAACTTATCAATATACTCCATAATAAAATATAAAATGAGTGGTAGGTTCTATCGGGTGCTAAAACCCTGCTAAATACTGGAAACACGGGTCTAAAACGCGTAATTCGAGTAAAACGCTGAACTAAAAAACGTAAAATTCCAAAACATTTGGAATTGTCCTAAAATGAGAGAAAATCATATTTCTATTGTTTATAATGTTTTATGGACATATCGGGATGCTGGAATGACGTTTAAACCTAAAAGTAAATCTCGGACACGGCTTTGTGATTTTTGCAGAAATGATCCGACGTGCGTCAAACTCTCGGATTATCGTTAAAATAGTTTAACTTACGAGAATATGAAATAAAAATTTATGAGATGAATAGTGAAAAGTGAATAGTAAAAAGTGAATAGTGAAATTTTCGGGAATAAAAGTTAACCTGAAATTGTGAATTGTTACAGGGCGCAAGAATTAATTTTTGGGCACCAAACTATAAATGCATGACCACTTTTTGACTATCAACCCCAAGTCCCCAACCATGAAGAATCAACTTTATTAAATATTTTAGTGCGCAAGGAATGGGTTTTGGGCACCAAAGTATTGGTGGCACATTTTCATTCAGTGGCGGAGCCACAATATACAAGTATGGGGGGCGAAATCAATTCAACGTGTCAGTATCAGGAAAGGATTGGGCCTTATGTGAATTTGAATTCAAAGTTGATCTTTTATCGTAGGTTACAGTCATTCCTTAGCTGTTTATTAGTCCATCATTGAAGATTCATGTCCGTTTCTATAATATGATGCATTTTTGTTTAAATATGTTAACGTAATGTATTCGTTGAAAAAAGTAGCTGCTTGCATTTGCCAACTACCCCATTAACACGTATCGTGTTTCATTGTTTCCCTGTTTTTTTAAAAGTTTAAATAAATTGATAGTGATTCCTGTTTTTAGTTAATTCTTAACATACCAAGAGGTTTACTTCATACTCTTTTTTGCATGCAGCTAGCTTTTTTGGATACGTTACCAACAGATGTTAATGTACTGTAATAGATTTCCTATAAATGTTGACGATTTAGTGTGTAACACTCCGTACTTGTTAAAAGCAACTATATCTATATCTATCTAGTGTTTTTTGTTATGTTTCTTGGTTTATTGTCCAAGTAATCTAATATAGGAACGGGGTGAGCAGGAACCGCACTGCACCCGCAAAAAATGTTCGTGGACTAAAGTAGTCCATTCTTTCATCCCAATCCTATAAACGGTCTTTAGTATAAAGGACTAACGATGCAAATACTGTTAGTATAAAGGACTAAAGGTGAAAATATTAAATGGTCGTTAGTCACCAGGTACACTGAATAAAATAACGGTCGAAAGTTTGTTACTTTTTTAGGAAAAAAAGAAAAAAAAATCACTACACAGAATTGGGAATGGTGACAAGTTCACTACATTGTGCTGCTAAAATTTATTCTGCTGCTAGTGCAAAATATTGTGCTGCCTCCACTACAAAATATTCTGCTGCTAGTGTATTTTATGTTTTCATAAGGTTTATGAAATTATGATCTTGTTCTGAACAAAAAGATCAACTATTTTATGTTTTCATACACAACACATAAACAACAGAAACATGCATTTTTGACTAACTATATTTATAGCCTTAAATTCTACCAATTTTCGATGTGAACTTTGAAAAAATTTAAATAGAGTGATAAATGTAATAATTTTATTTAAACGAAAATATCTATCGCTTTAGAAACATTATAAAACTTACATTCTATATTTGAGAACATAGCATTATCTCTATCTTCGAAATCATATACATTTAGTCATCCATAGTGCAACGGTTGTTATTCTCATGGATTGTCAAATAATGTGACTTTTACTATTGGTAAATACGATTCTCATAGTATGAGTTGTATTTTCATAGTGTTTATATGTTTCTGATACATAAAATATGGAGGCTTTTACATTGTGTTTAAATGATTGTAATATTGGGTGTAGGGGAGTATTAATGTAGAATGAGGGTTGTACATTGTGTTTAAATAATTGTAATATTGGGTGTAGGGGTGTTTTTAATGCTATTAATGTAGAATTTAAGGAAAGTGGAGCATGTGACGTAGATGGTTGCGAGGTTGACTCGTGTTGGAAGTTGAGTTCTGACAATCGAAACCGTTTAACCATTAAGAAACATCAAATTTATAATGGAATTTCTTGTTGGGCTCGTATCTCATTTTCTTTGTTGGTCCGTTGGAAACAAAATGGACATAGTGAATAATAACACTAAACTTGGCTGCACCTCTTGATGGGTTCAGTGGACTTGTTTCGTCGGCTTTTCTCGGGGTTCAATAATTTTTTCAAAATTCATTTTTTTTTACCTCGATGCTCCAAATAAAATTTATAGTTGACCCCGTAATTTTGTGCGCTATCCAAATCTCATGCTCGGTTGACTTTGACAAGGAGTATGCAAATACTCATCATTTCATGCCCACTTTGACACGTAAAAATGGTAAAAACGGTCAAATGCAATACAAATATCCTTGGTTTTGTGTTTTTATGCGTTTCAGGTACAAAGGTTGAAAACTGAGCGAAAACATGCACTTTTGAACGACTCATTGACAAATTGCACGTACTGTGATATTAAAGATGGAGTCAAGCCAATCCCGGGATGTTGTATGCTTGATTATGATACTAAGCCTTAACCAAATCCAATCCATAGTATCACCCAGGCCCAACCCAAATCCAAACGTTAGCCCACTCCATACCATTTTTAATAGGAGTGGGGTTATCCCCTAAGGAGAGGCTCGCGGTTGGTATCTCTGCCCGAGGATGCAACACTAACTCGAGCCAAGAATTAACAACTAACATCTAACAACTAACCTGCCGTTAAAAAAAATATAATAATAAAAAAAAAAATTGCTCTTGAGCCTCTTGTATAAACATATGGTTGGATATGATGTCATGATTGTTATCCATTATAAATCATCAATGAGTATAGATCTCTACCTAATCTTCTTATAGGCAGAGGCAAAAAATTTAAGGATTAGAGTTTTTAAATTAAAGGACACGGAGCAAGTCAGTTCAGACTCCTCCTTGGGTAGCTACAAGAGGCGCGAATGAATACATTAATATTCACGAAAAAGTGGGTTGAAATGAAACACAAAGTATAAAAAGTGTCTCTCTCATATTTTTAGGTTCATGTTTAAGTCACTTAAGTAGGCTTCTTTATCATTTCTCTTTTCTTAATTTGTTTTCCTACAAAACCGGGATTTGTTACACAAAAACCAAGGTAGTAGTACAAGTCCAGCAAATTACCTGTCACCAGCCGTAATTCGCACAATTTCACGCCTTCGGTCGAACGAATAATTGGCCGACATTTACATCCACCACATACCCAGACTATGTAAGAACTACTTGCCTTTCTAAAATAAAATGTTGCCTTTCTAAAAAAAAAATTTCTTCATATGGAATTTAAATGATTATTGATATTTATTGGGTTTATCATTCTTGTTATTTTGCATTGCATGGCGGTCCAAACCTGTCATCGCTTCTAAAATAATTTTTGTAACTTATACATATTAAAAGATTACATGTGAAGAGACTCTTTTCAATGTAACATCTTGAAAAGTCTCTTCATATACACTCTTTTAATGGCAATAAACTATTTTAAATGTGTGTCATGCTTAGAAATGTGATATCATCACAACTTAGATATATAATGGCGAAAATAAGTGCCGAAAATTACTCTATAAAAACTTATATACAGCCGATGTGCAACTCGATAAAGTATATTAAATACGTATGAAGGTTAGCAAATGTGTGACATCATGACAACTTACATATAAAATGACCAAAATGAATGCCGAATATTGCCCTATGAAACTTCTATACCGCCCATGCCGCCATGCGCATCGCACATATTTGAAATCTATGAAAACTTCTATACAGCCCTTGTGCATCGCACGGGCATTATCGACTATATAAGAACACATAAATTAAAGCACACATGACATTGACGATGATTATATGGTCAATTTGGAAATTTCAAAACTCATAAATTAAAGCACAAACAATATACATATGACATTGTTGAGCATCTCCAATGGCTCAAATCACATAAATGAATTCTCACAGAAATTCAATATAAATTCCAGTGTTTGGTAACACCAATGAATTGACTTAAGAAATCAGTATTATTATTATTATTATTATTATTATTATTATTATTATTATTATTATTATTATTATTATTATTATTATTATTATTATTATTATTATTATTATTATTATTATTATTATTATTATTATTATTATTATTATTATTTATTATTATTATTATTATTTAATCTACATATAGGCTTCAAATTTTGCTAAAGGTAAATTTGTTTTCCTCCAAAAGCTGGATTTATTACACAAAAACCAATGAAACAAAGTTTTGCAATTTGTAAAAATTAGATAACAATTAACAATGGCGACATTTCCTCTCACTATGCTTAACAAGATAGTTTCATTTAAACCAAAATCTTAGCTAAAAGATTATTTATTTTATTATTATTATTATTATTATTATTATTATTATTATTATTATTATTATTATTATTATTATTATTATTATTATTATTATTTAATCTACATATATGCTTCAAATTTCGCTAAAGGTAAATTTGTTTTCCTCCAAAAGCTGGATTTATTACACAAAAACCAACGAAACAAAGTTTTGCAATTTGTAAAAATTAGATAACAATTAACAATGGCGACATTTCCTCTCACTATGCTTAACAAGATAGTTTCATTTAAACCAAAATCTTAGTTAAAAGATTATTTATTTTATTTATTTTATTATTTTTTTTCCAAAAGGCATATTTTTGCCTCACTAACTGAGCGACTTAATGCCATTGATCGACTTCCGGCGTAGTAATGATAATTTTTGTTCGGTCGGAGTGCAATTAATTTACAAAAATGTGTATTTAATGTTTTCATAAGGTTTATGAAACTATGATCTTGTTATGAACAAAAAGATCAACTATTTTATGTTTTCATACACAACACATAAACAACAGAAACATGCATTTTTGGTTTTCATACACAACACGAAGAACAACTTCTTGAATTGGGTTTTGCTCGACGTAGAGGTCATACACCAAGATTGGTCTATTAATTCAATCTGGATCCTTTTTGCTTGACCTTTTGCATATCCTTTGCGCGACATTTGTATTAACTGATAATAATTCCCCGGCGTGTACCTGTTTTATAGGTTTGTGTGTAATTAGTTTAGAAGACAGTGTCATTAACTTCTGTTGGTAACATATCCAGAAAAGCTAGCTGCATGCAAAAAAAAGAGAATGAACAAAACCGGGATTTGTTACACAAAAACCAAGGTAGTAGTACAAGTCCAGCAAATAACCTGACAACCTGTCACCAGCCGTAATTCGCACAATTTCACGCCTTCGGTCGAACGAATAATTGGCCGACATTTATACGTTGTTTAGGGTATCATGTAAAAAAAATAGTCGATTGCATATAGAAGTGCATATCTATTCAAAGGATTAAAAAAATCAATCCCACCACGTGTCCACTTCTAATTAATCATAAAAAAATGTGCGTTAGTAAAAAAAAAAATAACCTTTGCGAAGAGCTTTAAATTATATAGAAGTGCATATCTATTCAAAGGATTAAAAAAATCAATCCCACCACGTGTCCACTTCTAATTAATCGAAAAAAAATGTGCGTTAGTAAAAAAAAATAACCGTTGCGAAGGGCTTTAAATTAAAAAAATCATTCCCACCACGTGTCCACTTCTAATTACCTGCAACAACATACTATTTCGTGCCTTTAATATTTCCCGCAACTGACCACTCAATGTGGCGCCAACTATTCCCGCCAAACTATATTAAATATTAAACTTCATAAAATAATTAACATTATAAACCAAATAATCGGTTTATTCTTTGGAAGAACTGATCCAAAAAAAATATGAGTGTTCCTGATTCAAAATTTGTATTTTTATTTTCTTTTGGAAATATAAATAATCGGGTTTTACTTGACAAAACTATTAACTATGGTGAGCTAGTTGATATTGTGAAGAAAAAAATACTCGATTAAAGATGATTTCTGTACAAGTTACAAAATCCCAACAGAGAGTACCAAGTAAGAGATGACGATGATCTGGAATGTTTTAAAATACAACCGGCAAGTCCCAAGGGAAAAGTGATCAATACATTGGTCATTACTCAAATGCGTACTCCTAGTCCAAGCAACACTCCACAATCTGAAGTAACTCATTCGTCAAAGAAACGTTTTTATCAAGATCTAAACAGTCCAACATGTGGCCATATGCATCAAAGACCACGCGTAGAGGTTAATAAGGGTTTTAATCATGCATGGCAAGCAAATACACAGGACTATGATATTCCTGATGTGCCAAAAACATTCGCTATAGGTCGTGGGTGTGTACTTTCAATTGGCGATAAATTTGATGATAAAGGAAAATGTATAGAGGCGATCGGTAGAAAAGCACTTGCAGAAGGTTTTGAGTTTAAACGGAGAAATTCTAATAAAATAAGGTTAGACGCGGTATGCGCAAAAGAGGGATGCAAATGGTCAATACTAGCACGTAGGCTTCCAGGAAGTGAGAAATTTGTACTTAAAACTGTTAACGACGTTCACTCTTGTCCTAGGACGCTTCTCCATCCTAATCATCGTAATGCAACGGCAAATATCTTGAGTAGCCTTGTTGTTGACAAGGTTGCAGATTACGCACGAATCTATAAGCCCATGGACATGCTAAGGGATCTTAACCAAGAATTTAACCTAAACGTCTCTTACAAAAAAGCATGGAGAGGGAGACAGAAAGCATTTGACACGGTCATGGGAACTCCGGCGGCATCGTTTGCCCAATTGTCGTACTATTGTCATAATTTAAAATTGGCCAACGCAGGCACCGTAACTCATATTGAGACCGACACTCAAGGACGTTTCAAGCTGTTATATATAAGATTTGGGGTAGCGGTAAGTATCTAATTCACTTTTATTTACTTTATACCCTTTTGCGAGTTTTATCATATACCTAATAACTTTGTTAATCAAATAGATACGGGCTTTCTTAACCTCTATACCGCCGTTGATAATAATTGATGGGGTCCATCTTAAGGGGACATACAAAGGAACAAATTTACTCGCCCTTGGGATGGATGGAAACAATCAAACTGTACCTATCGCGACTGGTGTGTGTCAAAGTGAGAGTACAGAGTCATGATGGTTGTTTTTGACAAAATTGAAAGACTCCATAGGTGAAGTTGAAGGTATGACCATCATTTCCGAACGAGACCAGGCTATCGTGAACGCATGTACAACTGTTTTTCCAAATGCATTTCACGGGTGTTGTTGTCGACATTTGATGATGAACAGTGAAATCAGAAATAGAAAGCACAGGGCTGTGTATTGGAAGACTTGCAAAGTGTACACCATCCCTGATTTTGATAGATTGTTTGCTGTTCTTCAAGGGTTAAAACCGGGAGGTTTTCTAAAACTTAAAGACGCCGGTTTAGATAAGTGGTCCAGGGCACATTGCCCTGCTAATCATTACAATTATACGACTTCAAACGGTGCAGAATGCATTAACTCGCTAACAAAAGATATTTGTAAATTGCCAATAATCAAGTTAGTGGAGCATCAGAGAGCGAAGTTACAGAAGTGGTTTACCGACCGTCGCGAAAAATACGCAGGTAATGGATTGTGTTTAGCTGGAAGTATATATTGTTATGTAAGAAAGTAACACGTTTTATTTTGTAATACTGGCAGACGCAGGCTGGGATGAACTTACGGAATGGGCCGCTAACAAAATACAAGGCCGAAAGTTAAAATGCGTAAAGTGGATTGTAAACGAACTTGAAAAGTCCAAAGTTTACAATGTGGAAGACCAACAAAACGTCGAGATTGTCAAGCTGGAAGAGCGTCATTGTACCTGTCAGAAGTGGCAACTATCCGGATTACCTTGCGGCCATGTCATTGCTATTTCTATCTCTTCAGGAATGGGTACATGCTTTCCATGGGACCAAAGACTAGTTTTGGAAAACTACCCTTAGAAATACATATAATGTAACACCCCCAAAATACCGCAGCGGAAGACTGTGTCATAGGGGTGCTACTTCATAATACAAAGTACAAGTTATAGAAAACGAACTCTAAATGAGACGTTTTGAAAAGTTACCATTCGATTAATGAATTCAAAGTTACAAACATGAGATTCCTAAGTATGATACATAAATGTATACAAAATGTTTTGAATGGTAAATGATAAAAGCGTAAGTCTTCAGAATATGCAGCTTGACTCTAAGTTCCACGCACTAGCTATCGCCTTACTAACCTGAGATAAACATGCTAAAGTGTCAACACAATGGTTGGTGAGTTCATAGAGTTTGTCTTAAAACAGTTGAAAAAGCCTCAAAAGAATATTCGCACAGCAAAGGCATCGTGAATCCACTCAGTTGCAAGTCCCGCCATAAGAGACTTGTAACCTGTGTGTTCACAACCCACTGCTAACATATAGTATAATAAAGACATGTATAAGTTCATCAAAACAGTTAAGCAATTAGTAGTGAGTCTCTACTTCATCTCCGAAGACCTCACTTGGGAGCCAATTCCCAGAGACAACTGGGAGCCACTTCCCAAAGAAAACTGGGAGCCACTTCCCAAAGATAAAAGTTTACTGGGAGCCACTTCCCAAAGATAAAAGATTACTGGGAGCCACTTCCCAAAGTATAAAACAGTCATGTATGTATGAAATCAAGTATAATGCAATCAAGTATAAGACAATCAAGTATAAAACAATCAAGTATAAATGTTTTGAATATTTGTACAAGTAAGCAAGTAGTTGAGCATGTATCTCCCCCAAAGAGTTAAAAAAAGTATAAAAAGAGTAGGGGCTATGACTCACCTTAAGCTTAAGTGATGAGAAATGAAAGTGATAGTCGAATCGCGAAAGTCTCTAAGAGCAACCTATAATAGAACGTTGCGACTTAGGTTTGGAGTAACGTCTAAGAATACGAAGAATTGCCTATATATGTCTTGCATAATGTTCATGATGTAGTACTTAGTATATAGTGTAAGTCTTCGAATATAAATGGTTTATGAAACATGTTTAGGTTGTATATCTCTTACTACCGTTCGGGCCGACATAATTCAGAAGTCATGGAGTAAACGTTCGAGGAGCCAGGACACTTTAATTCGTAAATCCACAACTCGTCTCGACGGCTTACTTAATGAACTCCTCACATGAGGCTCCCTACTATTGTAGTATTTGATAACATATATATATATATATATATATATATAAGCTTTTTGATCTTTAAAAGTTATATGGTCTTTAGCCGTGGCTTTGCCGTGACCTTGTTCATTGTTACCATGGTCTTGAGACTCAACCTTGGCTTTAGCCATGGTTGTGGTCTTGGCTTTAGGTCATTAGACATCTTGGTCTCATCTAATTATAACCATTATATAGTTACTTTGGTCTAAAAATGGGCTCTTAAGAATTTGAAGAAAATTATCACTCAAAATGCGTTTTCAGGGCTCGAGCTTCTTTCTTCCTGAACGAAAACGTCATTCCGGTCAACTTTCGTGTTTTAACTTTTTGATGAATCAGACCAGAAGGATGACTTTCAAAATGGCAGAATGCAAACAGTAGGGTATAGGCAGTTTCGGCGTTTTGGTTTCGCTAACTTCTTATGGCCATAACTTTTGACTCGTATACTCGTTTTGGGTGATTCAAATTGCTATGTTTTCCTTTTGAAGTCCATTATAACAGTAAGTAAGTTTCAAATATCATAGTTATGCTATTTTGGTCATGGTTCTCCATAAAAGTCACTAGTTTACTTGTTTGCTTGTCATAAGTTAACATATGTATACCAATACATGTTTTATCCATTTTTAAACATCATGAACACAATAACAAGAACATATATAGCATGAAAGGAACACAAAGAGAATGAAAATGATAATTAAGCAAGGAGTATGTTAGGGTTTGCTTACAACTTTTGGTTTTCTCTTAAGAAAGGAAGTCAAGTATGAACTAGGACACTAAACCTATGCTTGTAAACCCTTCACCACAACTCTTGTAACCCTTGCTAGCCTTGATCTAACCCTTGTGAAAACCATTTAACTTCAGCCCTAGTAACCTTTTGTAGCTCCTAATTCAACCATGGAATCACCAAACAAACTTAAGAACTAGGTAGAGAATACTAAGACATTGAACTTTGTAGTGTAACTTGTATATTGAAGATCAAAGGATCATGGTGCTAGGATTAAAGGGTGTGGCGTTTTTATTGATGAAAAGATGAAGATCAAAGTGTTTCTAGTTGGCTATTTATAGCATGAATGAGGAGGTTAGGAAGCTAACAAGGAAAGTGCTTAAACTTGGTGACAAAGTTGTAAATAAGTATGATCTAATGGCTAAAGTCATGAGATGAAGCCACAAGTGTGAAACCCACCCCCCCCCCCCTAAATGGCGGTTCAAGATGGATAAGGGTGACTAGATGATGACTCTTTGTGCTATCTTGCTTAGTTTGTGTATTTAGACTCCGTAAAATGCTAACCGTAAGTTGTTAAGTCACGAAACGTAAAACCGGGTATCCTAAAAATATGAAACTTATAAATATGCTAGAACTTATCAATATACTCCATAATAAAATATAAAATGAGTGGTAGGTTCTATTGGGTGCTAAAACCCTGCTAAAAACTGGAAACACGGGTCTAAAACGCGTAATTCGCGTAAAACGCTGAACTGGAAAACGTAAAATTCCAAAACTTTTGGAATTGTCCTAAAATGAGAGAAAATCATATTTCTATTGTTTATAATGTTTTATGGACATATCGGGATGCTGGAATGACGTTTAAACCTAAAAGTAAATCTCAGACACGGCTTCGTGATTTTTGTAGAAATGATCCGACGAGTGTGAAATTCTCGGATTATCATTAAAATAGTTTAACTTACGAGAATATGAAATAAAAATTTTTGATGTGAATAGTAAAAGTGAATAATAGTGAATAGTAAAAAGTGAATAGTAAAATTTTTGGGAATAAAAGTGAACCTGAAAATGCGAATTGTTACAGTCTCTACCCCTTAAGGAGAACTTCGTCCCGAAGTTCTGTTGATGTTAACTACTTACGGTGTGTCTAAGAGAATTCGGGATCTCTAAAATAGTGGTGTTCACTCTGATTCGTCTAAGGTTCTGGTTAAGGAGTTGCATCGGCTACAATTAAGCCCACTTATTTATAACACATTACTTACATAAAGAAGCGTCCAAATTTATGTAAGTAAGGTCTCATAAACTTATGGTTCGGTGATTTACAATTCCTTATTTAAATGAAGAGGCGTCCCAATCCATTTAAATAAGGAGATTCTAAAACATCCTACTTAAGAATTTCCGACACAAAATCCGCCTTCTGAGGCAGATAGTAAGATAATCAAGTCATCAAATCCCTAAAGCTAAGCAATAATATTATTTAACTCAAATCTTGTGTCTCATCAAACAAGAACTGTCACAAGAACAAGTTAACTAATTAGTTATTACTGAGCTCCATGTTTTTAATGACTCGACGAATCTCTCGGGCTCCTTATAATACTAAAGTCACATCATCTAACTGCGTGGAACTAAACCAACAACTACCAAGAAGCGTATGCATTTGTGTGTAAGGCAAATAAAGAGGAGTCTTAACGTATATAGTAGTTATAGTCTAGGCACTAAATGCAACCTAGTTCTCTATAACCAAGGCTCTGATACCAATCTGTAACACCCCCAAAATACCGCAGCGGAAGACTGTGTCATAAGGGTGCTACTTCATAATACAAAGTACAAGTTATAGAAAACGAACTCTAAATGAGACGTTTTGAAAAGTTACCATTCGATTAATGAATTCAAAGTTACAAACATGAGATTCCAAAGTATGATACATAAATGTATACAAAATGTTTTGAATGGTAAATGATAAAAGCGTAAGTCTTCAGAATATGCAGCCTGACTCTAAGTTCCACGCACTAGCTATCGCCTTACTAACCTGAGATAAACATGCTAAAGTGTCAACACAATGGTTGGTGAGTTCATAGAGTTTGTCTTAAAACAGTTGAAAAAGCCTCAAAAGAATATTCGCACAGCAAAGGCATCGTGAATCCACTCAGTTGCAAGTCCCGCCATAAGAGACTTGTAACCTGTGTGTTCACAACCCACTGCTAACATATAGTATAATAAAGACATGTATAAGTTCATCAAAACAGTTAAGCAATTAGTAGTGAGTCTTTACTTCATCTCCGAAGACCTCACTTGGGAGCCAATTCCCAAAGACAACTGGGAGCCACTTCCCAAAGAAAACTGGGAGCCACTTCCCAAAGATAAAAGTTTACTGGGAGCCACTTCCCAAAGATAAAAGATTACTGGGAGCCACTTCCCAAAGTATAAAACAGTCATGTATGTATGAAATCAAGTATAATGCAATCAAGTATAAGACAATCAAGTATAAAACAATCAAGTATAAATGTTTTGAATATTTGTACAAGTAAGCAAGTAGTTGAGCATGTATCTCCCCCAAAGAGTTAAAAAAAAGTATAAAAAAAGTAGGGGCTATGACTCACCTTAAGCTTAAGTGATGAGAAATGAAAGTGATAGTCGAATCGCGAAAGTCTCTAAGAGTAGCCTATAATAGAACGTTGCGACTTAGGTTTGGAGTAACGTCTAAGAATACGAAGAATTGCCTATATATGTCTTGCATAATGTTCATGATGTAGTACTTAGTATATAGTGTAAGTCTTTAAATATAAATGGTTTATGAAACATGTTTAGGTTGTATATCTCTTACTACCGTTCGGGCCGACATAATTCAGAAGTCATGGAGTAAACGTTCGAGGAGCCAGGACATTATAATTCGTAAATCCACAACTCATCTCGATGGCTTACTTAATGAACTCCTCACATGAGGCTCCCTACTATTGTAGTATTTGATAACATATATATATATATATATATATATATATATATATATATATATATATATATATATATATATATATATATATATATATATATAAGCTTATTGATCTTTAAAAGTTATATGGTCTTTAGCCGTGGCTTTGCCGTGACCTTGGTCATTGTTACCATGGTCTTGATACTCAACCTTGGCTTTAGCCATGGTTGTGGTCTTGGCTTTAGGTCATTAGAATTCTTGGTCTCATCTAATTATAACCATTATATAGTTACTTTGGTCTAAAAATGGGCTGTTAAGAATTTGAAGAAAATTATCACTCAGAAAGCGTTTTCAGAGCTCGAGCTTCGTTACTCTTGAACGAAAACGTCGTTCCGGACAACTTTCGTGTTTTAACTTTTTGATGAATCAGACCAGAAGGGTGACTTTCAAAATGGCAGAATGCAAACAGTAGGGTATAGGCAGTTTTGGCGTTTTGGTTTCGCTAACTTCTTATGGCCATAACTTTTGACTCGTGTACTCGTTTTGGGTGATTCAAATTGCTATGTTTTCCTTTTGAAGTCCTTTATAACAGTAAGTAAGTGTCAAATATCATAGTTATGCTATTTTGGTCGTGGTTCTCCATAAAAGTCACTTATTACTTGTTTGCTTGTCATAAGTTAACATATGTATACCAATACTTGTTTTATCCATTTTTAAACATCATGAACACAATAACAAGAACATATATAGCATGAAAGGAACACAAAGAGCATGAAAATGATAATTAAGCAAGGAGTATGTTAGGGTTTGCTTACAACTTTTGGCTTTCTCTTAAGAAAGGAAGTCAAGTATGAACTAGGACACTAAACCTATGCTTGTAAACCCTTCACCACAACTCTTGTAACCCTTGCTAGCCTTGATCTAACCCTTGTGAAAACCATTTAACTTCAGACCTAGTAACCTTGTGTAGCTCCTAATTCAACCATGGAATCACCAAACAAACTTAAGAACTAGGTAGAGAATACTACTACAAAAAATCTCACAGAAACCGGTCAAAATGGCCCATGAAAAGTGGTTTTGGAACCACTCTCTGAAGGGGGGTATCTCCATGATCGTTACATATAGAAACCGGTTTGGCAACCTATCTCTATTAGAAGTATCAAGACCGGTTTTCTCCTTAAAATCGGTCTCCATTATAGAGTAAATAAACTTATTTTTATTGGACATTGATACCGGTTCTCCCACAACCTGTCTTTATAGAAGCATCCAACCTAATTTTATATAGAGTAAAATGATATGTTTTTAATTGAAAACATGTCTTTTTGGTAAATCTATTTTATTAAAAAAAATCATTCCTAAAAATTTCCAATAAAAATTGGAAAATTTTAGAAATGATTTTTTTTAATAAAGAAATATATATAAATGCAACAAATATATACAAAGTGACTAATATACACCACATACATCGAAATCAACAAAGTAAATTAAGATAATATAAAGAAATATATATAAACGCAACAAACATAAATCCTAGACAAAATCCAAATCAAAACACTAGAATTCAACAAACTATAAAGAAAAACACTAGAATTCAACATAACTGAATATCATTATCTGGGATTACTCAGCTTCTTTGCTGCAATCCATTTGTTAATGGTACCGGGTGTGCCGATAATCACTTGTGTTGTCGCAGGTGATCTTTTGGCTATTGGTATACAATTAGCTTTATCAGTATGCTATCCCACTAAACTTTCCCATCATTAGTAGCACTTCCATATTCTGTACCATCATTAAGATATTATTAATTAGCAAGGTATTTACATAAGCATGGTATAAACAATCACAAACATATGCAGAGACAGTGTTGCTGCAACTACAAAAGTTAGAAAGTAGGAATGTGTCATAAAATACCAACATCAAGAATATTTGTATAATCATTCAATCGTTTTGCTTCGGATAACTAAATGTTCCAGCATATCTTCCAACATGTTTAAGTACGCATATGTCCCAAAAAAACAATAAGACATCACCTAACAGACTTGCATCCTCATTAGAAAACAATGTAAATCTAGGGGTGTTCATCAGTTCAGTTATCGGGTTGTTCGGTTTATTCGATTCGGTTAGTTCGGTTAATTTTTTTCAGTAAAACCGAACCGAACTAGAATTCAACCGAACCGAAGCAAAAACCAAATTTGAATTAGGTTCGCTTTTCGGGTTAACCCGAATAACCCGAATTACATCGATTATATATATATATACTTTAAATTTTAATTATATAGAATTTTGGGGGAAAAAATAATTCAAGCATAGAAAGTTTTTTTTTTTTCTTTTTTTTTGGATAAAATTGTAATATTCTTTTTGTATATATAAATATAAAAAATATATATATTTATATAAAATCGGTTTTCGGTTCAAACAGAGAAAACCATATCCAAACCAAAAACCAAATTTTTAGTTTGGTTCGGTTTGGTTTTCAAAAATTCGGTTCGGGTTTTTCGGTTCGGTTTGGTTTCAATTTTTTGTTTATTTGGTTATTACCCAAACAACGCACACCCCTATTAAAATATTATTATATGAAATTTAATATACAGTTAATATTATAAAAGTGCAATGTTTTATCTTGGTGTTTAGCATTTGGTCATCATCATACTTTGATTCATATCAGTTTAGTCATTAAACTTAGCACAATATTCCATCTTCGTCATCTTCGATAAACGGTTCAATATCCAATATCAAAACTCTTTAAAAATCACAATGCTATCATTTGACATCAAAAATACAAAAATATAAACCAGACGTAGTTTGATGACCAAATTAGTACATACTTAGTAAACTATAGTGACAAATATGGAACATCGAGATAAGCAGTCGCGAAGTTAATTACATTAACCATATACTAAGTTTTATGTAAAAGTGTCACTAAGATGTTGTGTTTTATAGTCCAACAAACTAATCATAACCCCTTACTTCTTATATAAACAAATGACAATACTAAACTGATAATCATGACAACTTGTAACAAAGCTTCATAGTTTGAGTTATACCTGAATAGCCAACTCTCTTGTCAGACAAATACAAACAGCTTGAGGAGCAGCTAGCTTGGGATCAACACGACTCAGCATTCCAAGGACAAAACAAGTCGTTTTACCAGAGCCGTTATGGGCCTGGGCGATCAAGTTCTTGTGAAGAGGAGTTAGTATCATGGGAAGACTGATGGACTAAATCTGTAGTCATAGTTCAATTCAAACAAAAAACTTTGATATTTTAGCCAAACTGTACGAACTTATACAACATATCACTAACAGTAAACGCTAACGACAATTCACGCGTATGCCTTTCAAACAACCGCTTCATGAAAATCTATAGGACGACTTAAGAATAACAAATTCTTCTCAAATTCAAACATAAACTCACAATGATATGTTTCTCAATTACCACTTCTCAAAAGTAAACAATACACCTTATAATAGCATTAAACAGTAACTTCGACTATTTAATCTCTAATTACATTCAAATTTAAACAATGTATCACAAAATAACTCCCACTTATGCATTGTTCAACATAATGTGTCGTTCAGTCAATGGCTTCTCAACACCATATCGAAACAACTTAAATCGCCGTCAAACAGTAAAACTAACAACCAAGCCCTAATTGCATTCAAATTTAAACAACACATCACAAAATAATTCACACTAATGTATCGTTCAGTCGCTTTTCCAAAACTAATCGAAACAGTAAATTTAACATCCAAGAACTAATTTAAATTCAAATATTCAATAGATTAACTCATGCTAATATGACGCCCAATCAACCGGTTCTCGAAAAGTAAAAAAAACAACAAGCAACTCCGGCACCTCGCCGGCAACTGTACAAAAAATAAATAAATAAATAAAGCAAAGCAAAAAAACAGATCAGGTATAACAATAAACACATATATAAAACTCATAATGAGTGAATGAATTAATGCTTACTTGAACGGATCATGATGTGTGCGTCTTTGTGTGTGATCCTTAATAAAATATCAAAGTTTCGTTTTCTATTAACTAAACTTTGCTTGTCATCATGCCAGTTCTTGAATGATAGTAGGTGATTAAATCAAATGGTAACCCAAAATTATTAATAGACCTTTGACTTGTCATCACACGCAATACATTGACATTAGGGTTTTGGTTTAGAGAGTGGAGGCAGTGGATCTGTAGATGGATCGGGTTTTATATGGAGATTAAAAAGTAGGAATGAGCATTTCGACCCGAATCCCGGAACCGAACCCGATATACGGTACGGTACCGGGACTAGGAAATAAGCTGAAAAAAAATCGGGACCACAAATTCGGTACGGGACCGGTACCAAATCGGGAAATTCCCGAATAAAAACGGGAAAAACCCGATTTCCCGGTACCGGTACCGAAATTGGTACCGGTACCGGTATCCGAATCCCGTTCGGTACGGTACCGCCGTACCGGTACCACTATTTATGCTCGGGAAAAAATCAGTACCACTTATTCGGTACAGGATCAGTACGGGACCGGTACCGTGCTCATCCCTAATAAAAAGTATATAAAGTGGTGCCAAAATTTAACTATCACTGAAACAAATGAAATTTTTAATGTGTTTGTTTGCTAAGTAGATCAGCTTAGTCAGGTTTGGTTTAATTCAAATCGGGTCAATGTTAAAATGAACCGGTGGTTTTAATTTATTATTTTAAAAGTATTTATGGTGTGTTTTTGCTTTATTCAAGGTTTTGAAACCCGGGTCGATCCGGCTGGGTTAACCGGTTCGACCGGTTCTGGTCGAAAAAATAGGTCAAAGAAACCCGGGTTAACCGGTGTGACCCGCCGGGTTTTAATTGACCCGGGTCAACCCGGTTCTCGAAACCCGGCCGGGTTTCATTTTTTCAAAAAATTTTAATAAAAACCCGGGTTGACCCGGTGGTCGAACCGGTTGACCCGGCGGTCGAACCGGTTGACCCGGTCAAAAAAATAAAATAATAATAAATTGAAAACCGGGTTGACCCGGCGGTCCAACCGGTCGAACCGGTTGACCCGGTGCCCGATGACTCGACCGGGTCAATTTCAAACCCGGTTTTCAAAACATTGGCTTTATTCAAGTAAACGACCATTTATGGTGTGTTTTTTATTCAAAAAAAATTAAACGACCAGTTTTCTGAAATAGTTATCTCCACATTATTTTTGGAATTTAGGTGTACAAGGGGGTGAAGAGTTGTTGAGAGATGGAAGTTCAAAATAGAGAACATTCACACCGGTTGTTTCTTCAAAAACAGTGTCTATAACATAAATGCATAGAGAAATGTTTTTACCTAAACACCAGTGTCTTTAATTGTGTAAAAAGACCAGTTTTTACCAGCAAACCCAGTATTTATGCGTTTTGTATTATGAAAACTGATTTTTTCAAGAAAACCAACCTCAATGTCTTCCTTTCGGCTAGTTTTTTTTTATCATAGGAATAGGGTTTTATATAACCAATCTCTATTCGGGGGTGTTTATAGCCTTTTGTGTAGTAGTGATACTAAGACATTGAACTTTGTAGTGTAACTTGTATATTGAAGATCAAAGGATCATGGTGCTAGGATTAAAGGGTGTGGCATTTTTATTGATGAAAAGATGAAGATCAAAGTGTTTCTAGTTGGCTATTTATAGCATGAATGAGGAGGTTAGGAAGCTAACTAGGAAAGTGCTTAAACTTGGTGACAAAGTTGTAAATAAGTATGATCTAATGGCTAAAGTCATGAGATGAAGCCACAAGTGTGAAACCCCCCCCCCCCCCCCCCCCCTAAATGGCGGTTCAAGATGGATAAGGGTGACTAGATGATGACTCTTGGTGCTATCTTGCTTAGTTTGTGTATTTAGACTCCGTAAAATGCTAACCGTAAGTTGTTAAGTCACGAAACGTAAAATCGGGTATCCTAAAAATATGAAACTTATAAATATGCTAGAACTTATCAATATACTCCATAATAAAATATAAAATGAGTGGTAGGTTCTATTGGGTGCTAAAACCCTGCTAAAAACTGGAAACACGGGTCTAAAACGCGTAATTCGCGTAAAACACTGAACTGGAAAACGTAAAATTCCAAAACTTTTGGAATTGTCCTAAAATGAAAGAAAATCATATTTCTATTGTTTATAATGTTTTATGGACATATCGGGATGCTGGAATGACGTTTAAACCTAAAAGTAAATCTCGGACACGGCTTCGTGATTTTTGCAGAAATGATCCGACGAGTGTGAAATTCTCGGATTATCATTAAAATAGTTTAACTTACGAGAATATGAAAAATAAATTTTTTGATGTGAATAGTAAAAGTGAATAGTAAAAAGTGAATAGTAAAAGTGAATAGTAAAATTTTCGGGAATAAAAGTTAATCTGAAAATGCGAATTGTTACATATAACGAGTTGATGTATCCTTTGAAAGCGAAATCGTCGTGGGAAATGCCAGAAGACTTGCAAAAAGTGCTTCCACCATCAATGGAAAAGCGGAATTCGGGATGACCAAAAAACAGTGATTGTTTTCCGTCGCGTGGGGAGTCGCGAAACAGGACATCATGTGAAGGACCAAAAAAGATTCCACTTAAGGGACACGAAAAAATCAAAAAGGTCAGTTTCATATTTTTATTCAACGTACAATTCCATTATAAATTTGATGTTTCTTAATGGTTAAACGGTTTCGATTGACAGAAACTCAACTTCCAACACGAGTCAACCTCGCAACCATCTACGTCACATACTGTACCCGATAAACAGCCACAAGAGGGTTCGCAAAACCATTCTGTCCACTTAGATGATTTGTAGGTGTTTCCAGTGGCTTCTTTTGAGTCTTTGGTACCTTATTTTGTGTTAAAACATGTATGTTTCTAAGAACTTATCTACTGATATAACATAACTATTAAATTAAGCTGAAGGAAAAATTTGGATCTGGGTTAAGGTTTATGAATTGTGATCTTATCATGAACGCAAAGGTTTATGAATTGCCAACTTTTTATGAACACGAAGACCATGACAAAGACGTACATAGCGTAATAACACGCACTTTATGAGTTAAACTTTCTTGATTCTTACATTGATTTTGAAACATTGTTTTCTACTCTAGCGAAGAGAAAATTGTCAGGTCAATTGACCTTAAAGTTTTTGATTACAAAACACCTTTTCAATATGTTGGGTTTTAATGGAGTTTTAGTTGGTTATTATGCTACGTGATGCAGTACCATGTTGGAAAAGAAAAGGAAAAAAATTGAAAAAAATCTGTACTTTTGCAAAAAATAGTTAAATTGTCCACGGGTAAAATTATGAAGTCTACACTTTGCAATATGCTGTAGTAACGGGTGGACGAATTTTGTTTGGAACAGGTCTTGGTATGTATTCCTTATAAAATTCCCAAAATTCCGTGTGCAAGTCAGAATTATGTTCCGCACTTGTTGGTTTCAGATCATACTTCGGCTTTGATTCCTTAGAAAAATAAAACATGATTCAGGTATATAAAAATATTTAAAAGAAATTCGAAATTTATAATAAAAAATGATTTACCTTTCCAAACAACAAACTAAAATCTGATCTTTTAAAAATTTGCTTCTTAGTCCATGCTATTGGTGGTATGACGTCTGGGTCTTTATTCCACCAAAGAAAGCTTCTATCGAACGACTCCAAAATCCATATCTACAAAAAAGGATATGATTGCATCATTGTCAACATACAATATATAGAAAAATTTAACTAATTTTTTTTTAAGTAATAAAAAAAATAAAAAATACAATTGATTCTAGTTATTAAATATAACTAACCTTGAAAGCCCAAACAAAACCAGAAACCGTGCATGTGGGAAAATAATTCCTGTATTTGCTCAGTCCTTCAAGGTTACGCCAGTTGTGCTTTTGAAATACATCCAATATTTGGTCGTATAAGTGCCTCCATATGTGCTCACCCCATGGGAAGGCATTCCACGATCTGAGGTTTTCAACTAACCTCAGATATGCGTCATCAACTGCCGTAGTCAACAACCGACCCATTAATACGACTTCCAACACTAACAACAGACACACACGGACTGCGTCGTTGTCAGACAACTTAGAAACCAAACCTCGTCCTCAATAACAGCTAGAAGATGTAAGTTGGTAACTTTCACTCCTGCCTTGAGTTGAAGTACTCTAGACCGGAATTTTACCTCCCCTGAACTATGTGAGTCAAAATTTAAATTTCCAAAACGCAGCCCTGTTATGGGCAAAAACTCTGGTCGACTTCGATCTTGAACACGATATAAAAATCAGAAGTAGATCTAACACCATTTTTTACTCATTTTTTCTTATTTTACAATACTCATCTCTTATGAACATCGTAATTTTAAAAGTTATTGAGTGAATGTTTGATTCAACATTGGATGGTATGGGTATTTAAAAGAAAAAATAGAGGGAATTGAATATAAATTGATTATGGTAGGTGAGGATATTCTTTGTTATCGACTTTATTAATTACTTTATTTAATGATAGTCATTTTTGTATTCGTCCATATCTTTAGTATAACTTTAAAATAAGGTTCCAGTTTTTGGTTTATGAATTGTGATTGTTGTTCACTAGTATGAATTCTGTGATGTATCTTGTTAATAGAAGTATATGCATGTCTATACTCTCGGGAACCGTTGAATTATCATTAGCAAACCTTACACAAATTAACGAAATTCTTCTTAAAATGCCATCAACAAAATACTCAAGTTGCAGATAGTATTTTTCTGAGTTATTATATAAAAGAACCAGAATAATAAAACTATGACTTTACTATATAGGGTTCTATGATTACACTTTGATTTGTTACACGACGCTTGGAGATGAACGCATACACCATGAGGTACTACTATTAATAAACCAAAACATACACACACATTTGCACAAGCTATGCGCATACTTACTAAATTTCAATCTTAGTTGTTGTGACAGTGGGATGTGCTTGGGGGGCTTAGAAAACTAAATACATCTAACAAAGCGTAAAACCTGTTTATACGTTTGGAATAGAGCAAAGTAATAAAGAATATCTATCTTTTACATAATATAAAACATTAAGTTAATGGTGCAAGGCTTATATCAATAATTTATAAAGAGCTTAAACGAAATGCAAAGAGCTCCTACACAATTAAAGTTAAAGCAATTCGCATATGGAAAACATACTACATGGAAGCACCATCAAAAGCCAATGAAATCGATACAAAGATCCAGGGAGAACCCATCTTAGAATACAATATTAATATGACTTTAATGGATGAAGATGTATGCATTCAAATTTCCATATTTATTAGTACTTTTTTTTTGAAAGGCTGAAAATTTTATTAGAAAGCTCCAAGAAGGAGACAAGCAACAAAACATAAACTGTACAAGAACCACAAGCAAAACACGGAATTACAAAACGACTCAAAGAGCTTGGATGTCCAACAAGCCCAATTCGCCTTCTTCTTAGCAGCAATACAAGAAGAGTTCCAAAGATGAGAAAGGCGTTGGATACCTGGGAAAACAACCTCCTCTATACACTTATCAGTCATGTCGATCGGTGCAAAAACAACACGATTCCTCGAATTCCAGAGGATCCAAAGAGCAATTTGGAAGACATAATGAAGAACCTTTGTGAGAGAAGCGTCGCCAATAACAGGGTGCGTGCACGGGTATTATAACTAGTATCGTCATAAAAAACTTGTGATATTTATTTATTTACTGATATCAGAGTAACTGTGTAAGTAAATTTTTTAATATCACAGCTACATTCTACATGTTTTCTTGTTATATCAGTTAATATTTTTAATATCACCGTTAATGTTCTTAATATCACCGTTTAATTATTAACTTTGGGATTGGAGATTAAAAAACGGGGGTTTTTGCATATATATCCTTCCGAAAATGTATAATAGAAGAATATATATATATATCCGAAGCATGCATAACTAAAAACCATTGTATTTGTGCAAAGGATATATATGCAATTATTCACTTTGAGAGGGATATATATGCAATTTAGTGGTGGGGGTGATTTGTGGTGCGCAAGAATTAATTTTTGGGCACCAAACTATAAATGCATGACCACTTTTTGACTATCAACCCCAAGTCCCCAACTATGAAGAATCAACTTTATTAAATATTTTAGTGCGCAAGGAATGGGTTTTGGGCACCAAAGTATTGGTGGCACATTTTCATTCAGTGGCGGAGCCACAATATACAAGTGTGGGGGGCGAAATAAATTCAACGTGTCAGTATCAGGAAAGGATTTATGTTTCCCACAGGTGGCTTGAACCTTTTCAACATCTTCGGGCCAATCATGATCCATTGGGATGAGCGTTTTCCAGGGATCAATGCTTATATATAACTCTTGACAGAACTATATACATATTAGTCGCCAACAAAGACTAGTCACAATGGAACATGATTGACTTGAAGAAATCTGCAAAATTTTTGAACGACTAATATTTGTTTGAACGACTCCATTTCAATTTTTTGAACGACTAATATTTTTTTCAACGACTCCATTCATTTTTTTGAACGACTCCATGACATTGACGATGATTATATGGTGAATTTGGAAATTTCAGAACTCAAAAATTAAAGCACACACAATCAACTTATGACATTGTTATGTTTGCTCTAATAAAGTTTAGTTACGTATATTATACATACGACGTGTGTTATTTATTAATGCTTTATCACGTATTATTTATTACTTATTTATATTTATCACAAATCCTACAAGAATCTAAATAATGACACTCGGCACTGTATGTTTCAGTCTATGCTTTTTCCAGCCGGCTACTATTCGATTGATGTTTGTCAGTGATAATGGTCTCATAGCCATCATTACCTGGTGTTTATAGTTTATAGTTATCGGGTTTGTAGTTGAATAATAATTTATAACGATGTATTTATTTAATATTTTAATAAATTACTGTAGCGCCACTCACAAAAACACTATAGCAGAAACATTTTTTTTTAATAACATGGGAATAGTAACTCCATCATAAATAAAATATTGTGAAATTACCAACACCATAAAATGTTGATTTCATAGTCTATACTCTATAGTACATCTCTAATCTACAGTGACGGCAATTCACTGCCCAAGGCATTTAGTAATTATTTAAATTAATGGCATATTATTAATCATTCCTATATAAGAAATTTACTTTTCTCGAACAACTTGCTTTCTCTGCAAATTCTCATTTTATGAATATGATGTGTTAATTATCTTTCTATATATAGGCACTTTGATATACTTTCGACAAAAACAAAGATACATTTTTTTTTTTGGGAAAAAATTCATATGTGATTTAACATTAATATCACATGTCGAGCAAAGTTATCTGTTTATCCACGAAAAGGTGTAGATTCGCGGGATCACCCTGACCGCGGGTGCCTTTTGGCACCAGCAATTGTCCACCGCACAAAGAATTGCTCCGGGCAACTCTACTGGCCTAGTGGGGCACAAAATGGAGGGAGCCGAGACTCTCGGACTCTTGATTTCTTATCGAAGAAGTCTCTCTACTGAGCCCATAGGTTTTGCTAAGGTGGGTATCTATCTGGGAGGTAAGTGCCAGGGAAACGACAACATTTGCTCCCTGATAGGTGCCCGCCTCTGAAAAACCTATGGGGCTCACTGGAGAGACTTTGTGGATAAGAGCTCAAGAGTCCGAGAGTCCCAATATTGGAAGAAGATTCTCAAGGAATCAAACTACATGACATTGTTTGATTATTTTAATAAAAATATCCATTTAAATGCTTTATACCATAATTATATTTATCAAAAATGTTGCAGGAATCTATTGATGACATTTTTTTCTTCAGATAATTAACACATCATATTTACCACAGTTCTTATTCCCAGACTCAATTTTTTTCACGCGACTCTTTATTATAGCGGTTTTTGTGATTGGGATAATGCGAGTGCATATTAACCATCATGAATTGATGAAAAGTAAAACAAAATGACTCTGAAACATGTTAAGGTAATTGATATCATTGTACATTAACCATGTAACTGCAGAAACCACACCACAAACAGTTCGTTAGAATGATCACATGAGATGAGATCAATGTAGAACTCATAAATATTCACATAAGAAAACATTACGATCTTTTTTAAAAACATGTTACTGTAATAATCAGATGTTGTGAACGTTTTTTTTTTCTTTATCTTTTTGTACTTACGATATTTAAGTTCTTAAAAAAGTGAATTATAGTTAAGTTGAATACATATTCTGTGATATTTAATTTTTTAATTAACTATATGTATGTAATTTGATGTTTGTATTTGTTAAACTTCGTGTCTCGAATAGGTCACTTTCTGACAATCAGTAATATTTTGTGTCTCGAGGAAGTTTCTTTATGACATTATATTATGTCATCAATAGAGATGTCAATGACATTGAAAACTCGCTAGTTCTACCTCTTTAAATTAAATTTAAATAAATAATCTTAAATTGAAAACAATGTCTTAAAATCTTGGCAAATCGTAAGTATAAAATAACATCACAATGGAAATTAACTTTAAAAAAAAATAGTAATATTTATGAAGTAGTCTAAGAATATTAAAAATAAATTGTAGTACTCAAATTCTGTATGGGAACTCAGAATGGAAAGGTATGGGAACTGCAAAGGACTGCACCAGCCGCATTGCTAGATTGTTGAAAAAACAAAAGGAACTGTATGGGAACTCAGAATGGAAATGTATGTTGAAATGAACTTGAGTCACTGCTGTCAATGTATTATTTCTGCAAAAAAATAAAAAAAATATATTAAAATTTTAAAAAATACAGTGTAAATGAAATAAAAGATAATATTGCAATTCAGGGTGTATTTGAAACAACCTTTATTCTTGGAACTCCAATGGCCACATTACTTAGTGGATGGTTGGTTTTAGATCATAAAAAAGAATGGAATGCAATAAACCAACATACATAACCCTTCTAACTTCCCACTACTGCTCCTTTTTTCGTTTCAACTCCCTTTGAGCAAAGGACTGCACCAGCCGCATTAGCATGTTCCAAAATATATACTTCCATTTTTTTGGGAAGGCAAAATATAGTAGTTCCTAAACAAACATTGTTCCAAAATACATAGTTGCATACCATGTTCTAATTAGAGTAATTATACACTTATCATATACATTAACTTAAAGACTTCATCTTGACCTCATCTTGACTCTTTGATATCAGCCCACCAGTCTCTCAATTCATTTGACATTCTCGGAATAGCTTTACCTTAGAATCAATATGAACTGAATTGTCTTTACGCTTAACCACTACCCCAACAAGAGTATCAAACCACTTGTATCATCCTCGTTATAAACATTTCATCTCAAACATACTCCACTTTTGTTATAGCGCCGCCCTTTACTATGTTCCCAAGATGCTTAAAAACCACCTTGGGATTTCGGTGAAACATGTAAGTTTCCAACAAAGGTAACCAATGGAACCGTTGTATTACTCCTGTCAACGAATGGTAATTCCTTTTGGGTTAACATTCGGCGTTTGCGTGCTGCTGCCACTTTCTGAAAATACTCGTCATACGGATGTAAAACTTTGTTTGGAACAGCTCTTGGTATGTATTCCTTATAAAATTCCCAAAATCCCGTGTGCCAGTCAGAATTATGTTCCGCACTTGTTGGTTTCAGATCATACTTCGGCTTTGATTCCTTAGAAAAATAAAACATGATTCAGGTATATAAAAATATTTAAAAGAAATTCGAAATTCATAATAAAAAATGATTTACCTTTCCAAACAACAAACTAAAATCTGATCTTTTAAAAATTTGCTTCCTAGTCCATGCTATTGGTGGTATGACGTCTGGGTCTTTATTCCACCAAAGAAAGCTTCTATCGAACGACTCCAAAATCTATATCTACAAAAAAGGATATGATAGCATCATTGTCAACATACAATATATAGAAAAATTTAACTAATTTTTTTTAAAATAATAAAAAAATAATTAAAAAAAATACAATTGATTCTAGTTATTAAATATAACTAACCTTGAAAGCCCAAACAAAACCAGAAACCGTGCACGTGGGAACATAATTCCTGTATTTGCTCAGTCCTTCAAGGTTACGCCAGTTATGCTTTTGAAATACATCCAATATTTGGTCGTATAAGTGCCTCCATATGTGCTCACCCCATGGGAAGGCATTCCACGATCTGAGGTTTTCAACTAACCTCAGATATGCGTCATCAACTGCCGTAGTCAACAACCGACCCATTAATACGACTTCCAACACTAACAACAGACACACACGGACTGCGTCGTTGTCAGACAACTTAGAAACCAAACCTCGTCCTCAATAACAGCTAGAAGATGTAAGTTGGTAACATTCACTACTGCCTTGAGATGAAGTACTCTAGACCGGAATTTTACCTCCCCTGAACTATATGAGTCAAAATTTAAATTTCCAAAATGCAGCCCTGTTATGAACGAAAACTCTGGTCGACCAAAATGTAGAGTTCGATCTTGAACACGATATAAAAATCAGAAGCAGATCTAACCCCATTTTTTACTCATTTTTTCTTATTTTACAATACTCATCTCTTATGAACATCGTAATTTTAAAAGTTATTGAGTGAATGTTTGATTCAACATTGGATGGTATGGGTATTTAAAAGAAAAAATAGAGGGAATTGAATATAAATTGATTATGGTAGGTGAGTATATTCTTTGTTATCGACTTTATTAATTACTTTATTTAATGATAGTCATTTTTGTATTCGTCCATATCTTTAGTATAACTTTAAAATAAGGTTCCAGTTTCTGGTTTATGAATTGTGATTGTTGTTCACTAGTATGAATTCTGTGATGTATCTTGTTAATAGAAGTATATGCATGTCTATACTCTAGGGAACCGTTGTATTATCATTAGCAAACCTTACACAAATTAACGAAATTCTTCTTAAAATGCCATCAACAAAATACTCAAGTTGCAGATAGTATTTTTCTGAGTTATTATATAAAAGAACCAGAATAATAAAACTATGACTTTACTACATAGGGTTCTACGATTACACTTTGATTTGTTACACGACGCTTGGAGATGAACGCATAAACCATGAGGTACTACTATTAATAAACCAAAACATACACACACATTTACACAAGCTATGCGCATACTTACTAAATTTCAATCTTAGTTGTTGTGACAGTGGGACGTGCTTGGGGGGCTTACAAAACTAAATACATCTAACAAAGCGTAAAACCTGTTTATACGTTTGGAATAGAGCAAAGTAATAAAGAATATCTATCTTTTACATAATATAAAACATTAAGTTAATGGTGCAAGGCTTATATCAATAATTTATAAAGAGCTTAAACCAAATGCAAAGAGCTCCTACACAATTAAAGTTAAAGCAATTCGCATATGGAAAACATACTACATGGAAGCACAATCAAAAGCCAACGAAATCGATACAAAGATCCAGGGAGAACCCATCTTAGAATACAATATTAATATGACTTTAATGGATGAAGATGTATGCATTCAAATTTCCATATTTATTAGTACTTTTTTTTGAAAGACTGAAAATTTTATTAGAAAGCTCCAAGAAGAAGACAAGCAACAAAACATAAATTGTACAAGAACCACAAGCAAAACACGGAATTACAAAACGACTCAAAGAGCTTGGATGTCCAACAAGCCCAATTCACCTTCTTCTTAGCAGCAATACAAGAAGAGTTCCAAAGATGAGAAAGGCGTTGGATACTTGGGAAAACATCCTCCTCTATACACTTATCGATCATGTCGATCGGTGCAAAAACAACACGATTCCTCAAATTCCAAAGGATCCAAAGAGCAATTTGGAAGACACAATGAAGAACCTTTGTGAGAGAAACGTCGCCAATAACAGGGTGCGTGCACGGGTATTATAACTAGTATCGTCATAAAAAACTTGTGATATTTATTTATTTACTGATATCAGAGTAACTGTGTAAGTAAATTTTTTAATATCATAGTTACATTCTACATGTTTTCTTGTTATATCAGTTAATATTTTTAATATCACCGTTAATGTTCTTAATATCACCGTCTAATTATTAACTATGGGATTGGAGATTAAAAAACGGGGGTTTTTGCATATATATCCTTCCGAAAATGTATAATAGAAGAATATATATATATATATATATATATATATATATATATATATATATATATATATATATATATATATATCTGAAGCATGCATAACTAAAAACCATTGTATTTGTGCAAAGGGTATATATGCAATTATTCACTTTGAGAGGAATATATATGCAATTTAGTGGTGGGGGTGATTTGTGGGGCGCAAGAATTAATTTTTGGGCACCAAACTATAAATGCATGACCACTTTTTGACTATCAACCCCAAGTCCCCAACCATGAAGAATCAACTTTATTAAATATTTTAGTGCGCAAGGAATGGGTTTTCGGCACCAAAGTATTGGTGGCACATTTTCATTTAGTGGCGGAGCCACAATATACAAGTATGGGGGGCGAAATCAATTCAACGTGTCAGTATCAGGAAAGGATTGATGTTTCCCAGAGGTGGCTTGAACCTTTTCAACATCTTCGGGCCAATCATGATCCATTGGGACGAGCATTTTCCATGGATCAATGCTTATATATAACTCTTGACAGAACTATATACATATTAGTCGCCAACAAAGACTAGTCACAATGGAACATGATTGACTTGAAGAAATCTGCAAAAATTTTGAACGACTAATATTTGTTTGAACGACTCCATTTCATTTTTTTGAACGACTAAAATTTTTTCAACGACTCCATTTCACTTTTTTGAACGACTCCATGACATTGACAATGATTATATGGTAAATTTGGAAATTTCAGAACTCATAAATTAAAGCACACACAATCAACTTATGACATTGTTATGTTTGTTCTAATAAAGTTTAGTTACGTATATTATACATACGACGTGTGTTATTTATTAATGCTTTATCACGTATTATTTATTACTTATTTATATTTATCACAAATCCTACAAGAATCTAAATAATGACACTCGGCATTGTATGTTTCAGTCTATGATTTTTCCAGCCAGCTACTATTCGATTGATGTTTGTCAGTGATAATGGTCTCATAGCCATCATTACCTGGTGTCTATAGTTTATAGTGGTCGGGTTTGTAGTTGAATAATAATTTATTACGGTGTATTTATTTATCTTATAGCAAAAGCAATATTTTAATAAATTACTGTAGCTCCACTCACAAAAAAACTATAGCAGAAACATTTTTTTTAATAACATGGGAATAGTAACTCCATCATAAATAAAATATTGTGTAATTACCAACACCCTAAAATTTGAAGAGTTCGCTTGATATAAATATACAAACAAAACGATGTGCAATCTATAAGGGAATCTCTTTATATACTTTATCGAGTTGCACATCGGCAGTATATAAAAGTTTTTATAGAGTAATCTATAAGGGAATCTCTTTCCTTTGCACATGATGAAAAGATTAACTGTCTTAAATCTCCTATTATTTTTGAGGAACTGAAGAACATGGGATATGAGAAGAAAGATAATGGTTTAAAATTTTACAAAGGTCTTCTATGTCCCCAGTGGAAATTTTTTATGCATACCATCCTCCATTGTCTATCAACTACCATGGGGTCTAGTGGTGAGTGCTTAACTTGTTAAGTGAGCCACAGAGAGAGTAGTACCGGATGGGTGACCATCCGGGAAGTCCTCTTTGAATATAGGGTTTGTTGATACTAGGCAATGAAGAGGAGACCCTGTAAGCCATTAGCTGCGCAGGTTCGAATCTGAGCCGGCCCCGGTAATAAAGCTACTGGGATCGCACGATCGCACTTGACCAAATTGGGAAATGGGGTTGGGTTTGTACTGAATAAATAAACCCTAAAAATAATTGTCCTGATTTGCGAATTTGCCCTCCTATAAATGGTGACATAAATAATCAACATGCAGTTTCGTAAATCGTAACAGTTGCATTGACCTAATTTGTCGAGAGTTGGGATCTAACCATAGGTCATTTTCTCCAATAGGCCCTCCTTGGACCCATCAACTGAGCATTTGCGGTGGGGAAATGATATCTATTGGACTTTATTGTCAAGGAAGAGACTTGAACCCAGGTCTATTGACTTGAGCCCAAGCACCCTTATATGCATATATTTTATACATGATTTTTTAATGACTCAATTTTTATATAATGTTTTTTTCTTTATGATATTAAAACTTAAGTTATAGAAATTCGAAGTTGGGTATATATGCAAATATGCAAGTTTTAGTGGGTATATATGCAATTGCCCCATAAACATAAAAGTAAATTAAAGTGTACTTTTTTTTTTTGAACTTAATTAAAGTGTACATGGGTAGGTGTGTATCTTAGCATTTTGAAATTACAATAATTAAATGAAAAATTCGGATAATAACTTTCTTTAAGGTGATTTTTCATAGCAACAATTTAACTATGAGTATGAAATATAAGCCAAAATCAAATACTAGTAGTTTATAACTTATAAGTGGCGAAATGAACACGCTCACAAAAACCATGATCAATTTAGTCAAATAACATGTTCACTTGACTCTATAACTTTCAATATTAATGGTACCTTCCCCTAGAACTCCCCATCTTCTCAACTATTCGTATTTATTACCGTAAACCCAACACTTTTCTATAAATTCAAAATGTGGGTCGTAATTCACTTTCATAGTTTTATACACATATCATGTTTCAGAATCTAGATTGTTTTACTGAGCTTCTAAAACTTCTTCTATGTCCTCAAAAGGTGATCTTAGTTACCTTGTTAAGAAACTTAAATGTTCCACTGAAAATACGGGAGATTAGAAAGAAGAAAAACTCGTGCGAGAAGGCAGAAGCTGCTGGCACAAGACTGAAATGACAACTCACGTCACATGTGCCAGCTTCCAGAGTGAGCTTATTGCATTCATTTCACATGTGACAGCTCCCAGCAGTCTCTCGCTTGCTGTAATATTCAGGTAACCCATTAGCACCAATAGTTTAAAGGATACTTGGGTACCCATTGAATCATACTTAGACAAATGGGCTTAGCTTTGGATAAAGGTTGCATTCATTGAAACACACTTTCCAAATACCCCCACTTTGGGATATCACTTGTCTATTATAAAGTCTTTGTTCCCTGATGGAATAATTTTGCTATGTATCTATAGTAGGGTTGGAGGGTCAGAAATCAACTTTAAATAATTGAGGGATACGGTTAAAGGTTGTTGTTTCAATTGAACCTTTAGAACCAAAGCGATTAAGGCAGTGGCGGGAGAACTAGGATCATACTAGGGAGTTGGTTCAGCTAGCAACCTTACAAAAACTATCAAGCAGTAAGCTTTGGAGTCTAATCTACAAGTTTGGAATTACTATGGCGACTGCAACATAAATCGAAAGTTATGCAAGTTTGGACTTCTGAATGTTTTACGAGTTTGTTTGTGTTCGGAGAGCAAGATAAACCTTATACCTAAAAGTGATATCATATCGTCTATAATTTCTACTCGTCTGATTAACATCACATGTATAAAGATAATCATATTGACTCATCTATTTAACATCTCATGTATAACATATCATGTATAATGATATCATATCGACTAATCCGTTTCATTATATTAATGTTTGATATTTATGGTTACACTAATATCACTACGTAGTTAATTTTTTTAATAGTAATTGTATTTTAGTAAAGGAATTGTACTTGTGAAAAGAATATTGGAGTGAGCTAAATTAAACAGTTATAGTTTTTGAGATTTGAATCATTTGATATATAGGCCTAAATTAAAAGAGGCCTAACACTATTATGTTGACACTGTTTCAAATGTTCAACCGACCGTGTAATATTATTCCCTATTATATGTTTTTTTATTATTATTTTTTTTTTCAGAAAGGCAACATTTATTGACGGAACCAAAACAAGAACTAGATAAAAAAGATGGCGACCCTCAGACCTAGGTGTCTAGGGTATGTAAACCTATATATATTATGCCTCGATAAACATTACGGAATATAACTCACAATAGCAAAAGCAATATTTTAATAAATTACTGTAGCGCCACTCACAAAAACACTATAGCAGTAACATTTTTTTTCATAACGTGGGAATAGTAACTCCATCATAAATGTAATATTATGTAATTACCAACACCATAAATTTTGAAGAGTTTGCTTGATATAAATATACAAACAAAACGATGTGCAACATAATATAATCATATTGACATCATAATATAATCATATTGACATCATAATATAAACAAAACGATGTGCAACATAAATAATTGTAATATTGGGTGTAGGGGTGTTTTTAATGCTATTAATGCAGAATGAGGGTTGTACAAGTTTAGGGTAGTTACTAGTTAGTTTCATATGATCCATATCCCACAGAGTAGTTTATGTTTGTTTTTATAATTTTGAGTTTTCCGGTTTGAGAGTATTGGCCCCGGGGCTCAGTGGCGGCATTGAGTATTTTAAAGATCTTGTTCACACGGACATCTGAGTGAAGATGTTTTATGGAGTGTCTTATCATGTAACTTTCTTTCTAATCTTTTGGATGTTAGGCAAGGCCGCTGTTGAGTTTTTATGTTGTCAGCTGCAATGACTTGACAGTCATTATTACTTGTGTGACTAACCGTGGAAAAGAAATTGCAAGGGTGGATAAAATAATATAGGTTATATTAGTACAATCTCATTTTTTGACCCGTACACTTCGGAAAAGTCCACGAAGTTAAAGTTTCGTATGTATGTAGTATATCCTTTTGATCGAACGACAACTTCTAAGGAAGGTCTTCATTACCCTTTGAAAGAAGTCAAAAAAATTCTGAAAATCCCAATTACATTAGATAAATGTACAACTGCTTAAAGCATAGGTTGGATTGTGCAAAACTGCAAATCATAAATAGGAGTGTGCAAAACTCCAAATCATTAACCATTTTATAAATGCTAACGCGACACATTATTTTATGTATGGTAAAAATGTTATTTTTATTTTATTAATTTTTTTTTAAATATTTCAATTTCATTAATATTTCATTGATTAAATTACCCCGTATAAAACTGTACATATACTATGATCACGCTAGCCTTTACTGAATTGACATGTATTTATAGGTAAAATTATTAAACCCGTTTCTTTGTCTATATTAGACCAGTCCTTAATTTTGCTTCAACCACACATATTTTTCTCCTATATAAACACTCTTTTGTATAAAATCTAAAACCAAACTATTATCTCAAATACAAACAGAAACAATGAAGAGAAGGAAAATATATCTCAAAACATGTAATCTAGAATAAATCAAAAATAGGAGTGTGCAAAACTCCAAATCATTAACCATTTTATATACGCTAACGCGACACATTATTTTATGTATGGTAAAAATGTTATTTTTATTTTATTAATTTTTTTTAAATATTTCAATTTCATTAATATTTCATTGATTAAATTACCCCGTATAAAACTGTACACATACTATGATCACGCTAGCCTTTACCGAATTGACACGTATTTATAGGTAAAATTATTAAACCCTTTTCTTTGTCTATATTAGACCAGCCTTAATTTTGCTTCAACCACACATATTTTTCTCCTATATAAACACTCATTTGTATAAAATCTAAAACCAAACTATTATCTCAAATACAAACAGAAACAATGAAGAAAAGGAAAATATATCTCAAAATATGTAATCTAGAATTGGTTACAAACAAGTGTCGATCATCTAATAGTTAGTGGACTAACCTAAAAAAGTCTGTGGTGAGGGTGCATTTTCAAGTACAACATGCACGTGTGGTTTGGTGTAAAGTACATCAAGAAGCTTATCCATCATAACATGTAATGTAATTTCTTATCACTTCTGAAAGGAACCAATTTCACCAGGAAAAGACAAATCAAAAAAAAAAAAAAAAAAAAGGGGGGGGGGGCAAGAAAAAAAGAAGCATAGTTTTGAGATTACTCAGGAAAGTTGGTGTAATACTACTTGATCTATGTGTAGATCCATTTTCTTTTGTCATGTGTACGTTTCTTATCATATATAGTGTTAAATTCTGATTATTGTTAATGATTTTTTGTTAGTTGTGTGGTTATTATTTGAATGTGAAATTCGCACTGTTGTAAATTTGATGTTTTGGAGATAAATACTAAAAAAAAATGTGTATGTATAATAGCCATAAACAGTTAAGTACGACCCATTGAAGCATATTTACTGTGCGAACCACTGTTCACACTGTTCATTCAACAGTGATGTACAACAATTTCATGCGTAGCAAATTCTCATCTTTAGTATATAGATATAATGGTGTTAACTCTGCTTTTGATTATATGTATCTTAACCAAAAGATACCTTTCAATTATTTCAGGTATATAGTTTTTTTTTGTAACCTGATAATAGTTGAAAGATAGGGTGAACGGTGAAAAACCCGATCCATCCAACGTCGGGTTGTGGCAAAAATATTCCTTTATAGTTCAGATTTGTAAAACCCGATCCATCCAACGTCGGGTTGTGGCAAAAAGTATCCCTAAATCCTAATAGTTGCTTAACATGTGTTGTTGTATCATTTGTAAAGTAGGACGACGTTGGTACAGTGCAAAATACCACATGAAACAGTGTAGTACAGTGCAAAATAGTGCACAATGCGTATGGTTTGGGATGGAACTATTCATGGCAACTGTGCATAATTCTGTCTGCTTAATTTTGTTATAAAACCTCTATTTTTCTATAAATGCACCCGGTCCCAAAAAGTTATGCATGTAGTCTTGTTTGATTTCTCATAAATGCACCCGGTGGCTTTGTCTTCTGGTTCCGTCCTTGCCAATGGTATGTTGCCTCCTAGACCACATCCACTAAACTGCACACCACAAACCAATCATGAGAGCAATTACACTATTAATTAACCATTAATTAAAATACTTTAGGCCCCTTTCCTAATGGGTTTTAGTATATATTATAAAGTGTTTATATATATCACACTAACATGATTTTTTTCTGAATATTTTTCAGTGATTCTTAATGAATTGTTGTCATCTTTGAATAATTACTCTATTTTTTTGAATGGTAGTGTGATATTATGGATTTTGTTAATATCACCGTAACTTTTATTAATCTTTTATATAATAAAAGAATTACATCATTTTGGAGTTTTTTTGAGAAAATATTTATAAATATTTGTAAATGATAGTTTAGCATTCCCGACCTATTTCATAATGGTCAACTTTATGTCGATCGGAGCAAAAACAACACGATTCCTTGAATTCCAAAGAATCCAAAGAGCAATTTGGAAGACACAATGAAGAACCTTTGTTAGAGAAGCGTCGCCAATAACAGGGTGCGTGCACGGGAATTATAACTAGTATCGTCATAAAAAACTAGTGATATTTATTTATTTACTGATATCAGAGTAACTGTGTAAGTAAATTTTTTAATATCACAGTTACATTCTGTATGTTTTCTTGTTATATCAGTTAATATTTTTAATATCACTGTTAATGTTCTTAATATCACCGTTTAATTATTAACTTTGGGATTGGAGATTAAAAAACGGGGGTTTTTGCATATATATCCTTCCGAAAATGTATAATAGAAGAATATATATATATATATCCGAAGCATGCATAACTAAAAACCATTGTATTTGTGCAAAGGATATGTATGCAATTATTCACTTTGAGAGGGATATATATGCAATTTAGTGGTGGGGGTGATTTGTGGGGCGCAAGAATTAATTTTTGGGCACCAAACTATAAATGCGTGACAACTTTTTGACTATCAACCCCAAGTTGTGGGGCGCAAGAATTAATTTTTGGGCACCAAACTATAAATGCGTGACAACTTTTTGACTATCAACCCCAAGTCCCCAACCATGAAGAATCAACTTTATTAAATATTTTAGTGCGCAAGGAATGGGTTTTGGGCACCAAAGTATTGGTGGCACATTTTCATTCAGTGGCGGAGCCACAATATACAAGTATGGGGGGCGAAATCAATTCAACGTGTCAGTATCAGGAAAGGATTGGGCCTTATGTGAATTTGAATTCAAAGTTGATCTTTTATCGTAGGTTACAATCATTCCTTAGCTGTTTATTAGTCCATCATTGAAGATTCATGTCCGTTTCTATAATATGATGCATTTTTGTTTAAATATGTTAACGTAATGTATTTGTTGAAAAAAGTAGCTGCTTGCATTTACCAACTACCCCATTAACACGTATCTTGTTTCATTGTTTCACTGATTTTTTAAAAGTTTAAATAAATTGATAGTGATTCCTGTTTTCAGTTAATTCTTAACATACCAAGAGGTTTACTTCATACTCTGTTTTGCATGCAGCTGGCTTTTTTGGATACTTTACCAACAGATGTTAATGTACTATAATAGATTTCCTATAAATGTTGACGATTTAGTGTGTAACACTCCGTACTTGTTAAAAGCAACTATATCTATATCTATCTAGTGTTTTTTGTTATGTTTCTTGGTTTATTGTCCAAGTAATCTAATATAGGAAAGGGGTGAGCAGGAACCGCACTGCACACCGCAAAAAATGTTCGTGGACTAAAGTAGTCCATTCTTGCATCCCAATCCTATAAACGGTCGTTAGTATAAAGGACTAACGATGCAAATACTGTTAGTATAAAGGACTAAAGGTGAAAATATTAAATGGTCGTTAGTCACCAGGTACACTGAATAAAATAATGGTCGAAAGTTTTTTACTTTTTTAGGAAAAAAAGAAAAAAAAAATCACTACACAGAATTGGGAATGGTGACAAGTTCACTACATTGTGCTGCTAAAATTTATTCTGCTGCTAGTGCAAAATATTGTGCTGCCTCCACTACAAAATATTCTGCTGCTAGTGTATTTTATGTTTTCATAAGGTTTATGAAATTATGATCTTGTTCTGAACAAAAAGATCAACTATTTTATGTTTTCATACACAACAGATAAACAACAGAAACATGCATTTTTGACTAACTATATTTATAGCCTTAAATTCTACCAATTTCCGATGTGAACTTTGAAAAAATTTAAATAGAGTGATAAATGTAATAATTTTATTTAAACGAAAATATCTATCGCTTTAGAAACATTATAAAACTTACATTCTATATTTGAGAACATAGCATTATCTCTATCTTCGAAATCATATACATTTAGTCATCCAGAGTGCAACGGTTGTTATTCTCATGGATTGTCAAATAATGTGACTTTTACTATTGGTAAATACGATTCTCATAGTATGAGTTGTATTTTCATAGTGTTTATATGTTTCTGATACATAAAATTTGGAGGCTTGTACATTGTGTTTAAATGATTGTAATATTGGGTGTAGGGGAGTATTAATGTAGAATGAGGGTTGTACATTGTGTTTAAATAATTGTAATATTGGGTGTAGGGGTGTTTTTAATGCTATTAATGTAGAATTTAAGGAAAGTGGAGCATGTGACGTAGATGGTTGCGAGGTTGACTAGTGTTGGAAGTTGAGTTTCTTACAATCGAAATCGTTTAACCATTAAGAAACATCAAATTTATAATGGAATTTCTTGTTGGGCTCGTATCTCATTTTCTTTGTTGGTCCGTTGGAAACAAAATGGACATAGTGAATTAGTGCAATAACACTAAACTTGGCTGCACCTATTGATGGGTTCAGTGGACTTGTTTCGTCGGCTTTTCTCGGGGTTCAATAATTTTTTCAAAATTCATTTTTTTTTGCCTCGATGCTCCAAATAAAATTTATAATTGACCCCGTAATTTTGTGCGCTATCCAAATCTCGTGCTCGGTTGACTTTGACAAGGAGTATGCAAATACTCATCATTTCATGCCCACTTTGACACGTAAAAATGCTAAAAGCGGTCAAATGCAATACAAATATCCTTGGTTTTGTGTTTTTATACGTTTCAGGTACAAAGGTTGAAAACTGAGCGAAAACATGCACTTTTGAACGACTCATTGACAAATTGCACGTACTGTGATATTAAAGATGGAGTCAAGCCAATCCCGAGATGTTGTATGCTTGATTATGATATTAAGCCTTAACCAAATCCAATCCATAGTATCACCCAGGCCTAACCCAAATCCAAACATTAGCCCACTCCATACCATTTTTAATAAAAACCTGATAAATCCCAGCCTCCATCTCCTACACCCCTCCCCGGGATATCACGAACCAAACAAAAAACCTACACATCCTCCAAATAAATCCAACATATCTTACAACCCCCAAGCTTCTTGTCTCACCTCAACATCCACCTGCTCCAGCCACTAAATTGTTCCCTCAAAGATCCTATAAGATATTTTTTTTACAGCTGGAGATTTACCCCATTTGTTGGCGCAAAATTCCAATCAGTGGCTGTGATCATTCTAAAGGTATCCAATGGGTGGGATTTGTTCCACAAGCACAAGTGAAGACCCCCAGTTAGTTTGTAATATAAATAAGAGCACTTGTAAGCCTTTGATGGCGTCTTTATCCTTGTTTTGTCATTTTTTAATAATGTTTTGTATAATTGTATTTTATTTTTTATATGTATTAATGTTTTGTATATGTATAATGTTTTGTATAATAGCACGTTAAATATTACCACATTAAATAACTGCAACAACAACTGTTATTATTAAACTAAACGACAACATTATACATATTATTTAAAAACAACAACATTTACGACATACGAAGATTATTCATTTCATTTAAAAGATCATGGAGCCTTGCACCCGACTCACAAGCGTGATTCTCAGGATTTCTTGCCAATTCTAACTCCATCTTCAGCCTCTTTATTCTTGTTTTCAACAACTTGTTCTCATTATCTTTAGCAACGCAGTTTGAGCACTGCGTTGAAGAACAGGCTATTGAAGAAGAGGCTTGATTAAAGTACTCTTCTTCAAATTCATCTTTCCACCTGAAGTATCGACACACATAGTCTTTTGTACCTGGCTGTTATAAGTTGTTCAAAAAAACATAAAAACCAACAAAGTCGAGGACTAAATTGAAACCTGTCTCAATCACAGATGGATAGCAACGATCATAATCGTTCACACGTTAGCTATAGTACGTTTCTGATACATTAAATGCAAACTTTTACATTTCTAACGAACTAAATATGTTTCTAATATGTGTCCCAAACTGTTATCCACATAACTAATCGCTTTCTTATATTAAAATTTTCACCTCTGACGTTGCTATACAAATTAATGCATTTCTGATACATTAAAGACACATTTTGTGATAAACATGTTAGCTTTCTGATAAACATTTTTTTCTAATAAAATATATTGCCTTTCTGATAAACATGCTATATTGGTAACCACGTTACGCATTGCTAGATTGTTGAAAAAACAAAAGGAACTGTTTCCTGTATGGGAATTGAGAATTGAAAGTTATGTTGAAATTCCAGACTATTTTTTTTTTGAAGGTGACTTTCAATTTTTGGTTTAGAGAGTCACACCTGCCATAGGCAGGCCCTCATCCACCACATACCCAGACTATGTAAGAACTACTTGCCTTTCTAAAATAAAATGTTGCCTTTCTAAAAAAAAATTCTTCATATGGAATTTAAATGATTATTGATATTTATTGGGTTATCATTCTTGTTATTTTGCATTGCATGGGTCCTGAGGCGGTCCAAACCTATCATCGCTTCTAAAATAATTTTTGTAACTTATACATATTAAAAGATTACATGTGAAGAGACTCTTTTCAATGTAACATCTTGAAAAGTCTCTTCATATATACTCTTTTAATGGCAATAAACTATTTTAAATGTGTTTCATGCTTAGAAATTTGATATTATCACAACTTAGATATATAATGGCGAAAATAGGTGCCGAAGATTACTATATAAAAACTTATATACAGCCGACGTGCAACTCGATAAAGTATATTAAATACGTATGAAGGTTAGCAAATGTGTGACATCATGACAACTTAAATATAAAATGACCAAAATAAATGCCCAATATTGTCCTATGAAACTTCTATACCGCCCATGCGCATCGCACATATTTGAAATCTATGAAAACTTCATACAGCCCATGTGCATCGCACGGGCATTATCGACTATATAAGAACACATAAATTAAAGCACACATGACATTGACGATGATTATATGGTCAATTTGGAAATTTCAGAACTCATAAATTAAAGCACAAACAATATACTTATGACATTGTTGAGCATCTCCAATGGCTCAAATCACATAAATGAATTCTCACAGAAATTCAATATAAATTCCAGTGTTTGGTAACACCAATTAATTGACTTAAGAAATCAGTATTATTATTATTATTATTATTATTATTATTATTATTATTATTATTATTATTATTATTATTATTATTATTATTATTATTATTATTATTATTATTATTATTATTATTATTATTATTGTTATTGTTATTATTATTATTATTATTATTATTATTATTATTATTATTATTATTATTGTTATTGTTATTATTATTATTATTATTCTTATTATTATTATTATTATTATTATTATTATTATTATTATTATTATTATTATTATTATTATTATTATTATTATTATTATTATTATTATTATTATTATTATTATTATTATTATTATTATTTAATCTACATATATGCTTCAAATTTCGCTAAAGGTAAATTTGTTTTCCTCCAAAAGCTGGATTTATTACACAAAAACCAACGAAACAAAGTTTTGCAATTTGTAAAAATTAGATAACAATTAACAATGGCGACATTTCCTCTCACTATGCTTAACAAGATAGTTTCACTTAAACCAAAATCTTAGTTAAAAGATTATTTATTTTATTTTAATTTTTCCAAAAGGCATATTTTTGCCTCACTAACTGAGCGACTTAATGCTATTGATCGACTTCCGGCGTAGTAATGATTATTTTTGTTTGGTCGGAGTGCAATTAATTTACAAAAATGTGTATTTAATGTTTTCATAAGGTTTATGAAACTATGATCTTGTTATGAACAAAAAGATCAACTATTTTATGTTTTCATACACAACACATAAACAACAAAAACATGCATTTTTGGTTTTCATACACAACATGAAGAACAACTTCTTGAATTGGTTTTTGCTCGACGTAGAGGTCATACACCAAGATTGGTCTATTAATTCAATCTAGATTCTTTTTGCTCGACCTTTTGCATATCCTTTAAGCGACATTTGTTTTAACTGATAATAGTTCCTTACCTGTTTTATAGGTTTGTGTGTAATTAGTTTAGAAGACAGTGTCATTAACATCTGTTGGTAACGTATCCAGAAAAGCCAGCAGCATGCAAAAAAGAGAATGAACTAAACCTATTGGTATGTTAAGAATTAACTAAAAACATTCCGTATGAATGGGCCAATTAAATATCAAACTTTAAAATACACATTTACATACCAAAACATTACAATATTTTTTTAAAACATGTTACTGTGATATTAAAGGGCAGTCGGGGTATTTTTAAGTAGACCTTATGAACGTGCCAAATTAAATAGCAATCCAAAATTTTCGGATATTAAGACAATCTGTTTATATTAATAATCTGATGTTGTGAACTTTTTTTTTTTCTTTTTTCATTTTTTTCCATTTTTGTACTTACTTTGATATTTAAGTTTTAAAAAAGTGAACTATATTTAAGTAGAACACATATTCTGTGATATTTAAAGAATATAATAGGGGAATATTCTATTTTAACGGTTGAAAACAAAAGTGACCCTACTTTTATTAAACTTCCTGACAATAATTTTGAGACGGAGGGAGTTTGTCAAACGATTAAAACTGTCAGGAAAATGGAAGATTGATTGAAAAAGGCCGTGCTACAATGTAAGTAATGGGGGGACAAAGGGGGGACAAGTGACACAGCCTTTTTCAATCAATCTTCCACAAACCCTCACTACTTTAATTCCGAATGTAAGACCATTTATTCTAGTCGAGGACTAAATTGAAACCTATCTTGATGCGCAGAAATGTTAATTCTAGTTGAGCTAAAGACATAGAAGAAATCAAAGAAGATAGAATTACCAGATTACAAACGGATGTTCTTACAAAAATCCCGTTATTTGATTATGTAGGATCTTATATCTATCAACTTTAACACAAATATAAGCACTAAAAGAAGGAAAGATGGTGACTTGGTATGATATGTGTGGCGTTAACTTGTATGAAATAGAGATAAGAGATGAAGAGAACTTTTATTAAAAACACACACAATACACACACAAGCACACCTTACAAATGAGAGGTAAGGTGCCTTTTATAGTTCCATACATAGGCTTTGATAGGCTTGGGCTTGGACTTGGTTACATGGTTGGATAACTAGGCTTATGAAACATAGCACATAACATATTAGCTTGCCAAGTCCAAGGCCCAATGACTAAACTATTACTAATCTTAACAAACGACACAAAGTTACAATATGAGAATGACCATCACTTCATAATACATATTTTTAATGCTAACAATCTCCCCCTAAGGGTTGGTCATTCGAATGATGCTCCACGTGATTTGATCTTCTTTGTTCTTTGTTGTTGTCCATTGTGTGTCGTAGTAGAATAGTCTTTAGTCTTTGTTCCTTCATACTTTGTAATCTTTGATAACTGATTTTCATCGTTCTTTGTTCCTTTGAGATGTGGAGTTATCTGCCTTTCGTCACTTCTGCGTCTGGACTTTGATATTCATATGCACGTAGTTCCCTTTCTTTCACTTTGATCTTTAGTCTTTATACTTTGTAGATTCTTCTTTTTGGCGTAGAATCTTTCTTTGAACTTTGTGTTGTATAGATCTTTGAGGGAGCTTTCTTTAACTTCCAGATGTGTGTATGAGCACGTGGAATCTGTCGCCGTGGAGATGAAGTGTCCCTGCATATAAACAGTTAGCAATAAAACATCCGGTACTTACAGATAAGGAATTAGAGATTGTCAACAACATATTGTGAAGACTCCTTCTAATCCTTACCATGGTCGTTCCCATGTCAGATACTCTCGAGAGAGCTTACATGACCTACTTAGTAGCTCAATGACTGGGTGAGTCGCTGGGGATCACTCCACTACTGTAGACCGTTTGAAACCACCGCGAACACTAAGCGTAACCCATAAAGAATTACCGAAGTGACCTGCTGTCAGGGCTGTTTAATGTTGACCCTGGCAGGAATTTCCATTCAATCATTGAGAATCACAAATGTGAATTCTCTCATAAATGTTCTGGCAGATTGCTAAGATCTGCGTAGGACTCTAAAGTTTACATCTGGCGTCCTTAATGATGAACAACCAGTGTAGAAATATCATGTGTTCCTATGAGATCTTTTGATGAATCTCGGGGCTCTAGACTCGATAAGTGCACATTTGGTTTCCTATGCGGAGATTAGGGAGAGGTCTCCTGCTTCAATATCAACCATCTCTAAGAGACAGATCGATAGATTACACCGGTTCCTCGTGAGAATGAAACAAGCTCTTTTAAGAGAACTTGAGTGGCTAGAAGGTTTAGTGCAGTGCGTCACTGGGTCCATGACGTCTTTATCTTTAATACCGGTGTCACCTTAGTAACAGCCAGTAGCATATGAGTTGAACCCGGTGTCTGCCCTAAGGTTGAACATATGGAGGGCTATTTCTTTTCACCCTTTTTCATAACTTTTCTTTTTAATTCTTCAACACCTTCTTTCTCCTTTCTCATTTTCTCCTTTTTTTTCAATCATACCTAAGGACTTCTAATTCTAATCTATTGGAATTATCCTTGGGTAGATCCCTCCGGCTCTGGCGGATCATAGGACGGTTTTACCTAACCTTAGTCACCTTATAACTCCATGACTATCCTATAATTGCCATCAAACCATTAGTGAAAATCTCTCAAAGTGTTTATGATAATAAAACACATTGTTGTCACTTCGAGAGTTTTGCGTTTCTTTTGAAGGACTCCCCCTTCACATGTGCTCATGAATTATTTAAGAAATTTGTACATGCGTGAGGAGTTTGCACTTTTTGAATTGATCCACTTTCAGTGAACATGACCGATTCGAGACACGCTTACATCACTAGTTAGACTAGCTTGAAATTATTACCCGTCCTGGTCAAGTCCAAAGAAAGTTTCTTGATACGGTACACTCTACTCAGACAAGTCCTATTCGAGACACGCTTACATCACTAGTTAAACTAGCTTGAAATTATTACCCGTCCAGGACAAGTCTTTTCGATTACTGACATTTTAAGCTTCGTCAATTCATTGGTACATTCTGAGTCTAGCTCTTTTGAGATTCAGTCACAAGCTTTAAACATCTTTGATCACCTTTTAATCATGTCTTCTCCCCCTCAAAAATAGCATATCGTGATATTTTTGATATCAACTAATTAAGAAAAAGCTTTTTGGAGAGATAGACAGATTTCATTTTGCATGAATTTTGGAACAATTTTCTTTTTCTACTCCCCCTTAATGATAGCATATTTAAAATTAATTAAGGGTTTTGAGGGAGTTATCTTGAGCACTAATTTTTAGAGATTTTAAGAAATCTTTTGAACAATCTTGAAAAAGTTCTCAAGAATTTTGTTTTGAAAAACGAGTTTTTGTTTGAAGTCTTTTTTGTTTGTTTAGACTCGAACTTTTTGAAAAAGAGTTCGTCATTGAACGTACGAGTCCTTGATTTGAAATAATCAGAAGTCATCATTAGGGTCCTTATTTGAAATCTTTTCGAGTTATTAAACCCGGACCCATGTTTTGAAAAGATTTCACATTGAAGCACGGGTTTCATACAGAAGTATACGAAAGCCATTGTGAAGAAACTTTTGAGAAATGACATGGTTTAGAAAAACATTTTAAAGAACTCCCGTTCAAGCATCTGTACATGTCCGTATCATTTTTGAATGACATTTCTAGAAACGTACAGAATATTGATTTATACGAGAGACATGTCGTGAGAAGAATATTTTTGGATTTTTTGATTTTATATTGTTTTTGTATTTTTTGAAATTTTATATTTTTGTATTTTGTTTTTGTTGGTTTTTCAAATTTTGTATTTTGTTTTTCAAAAATATTTACAGCGAAGCGATTTTGAAAACATTTTTCAAGAAGATTCGAGAATACGTTCTAGCTCCTCAGGAGTTAGGCTTCGCATGCCAATTCGTCGAACTAAATAGTCAAACCGTTCTTTTGGAAGGGCTTTAGTAAATAGATCGGCGAGTTGGTAATCTGTCTTAACGAAAACTAATTCAACAGTACCCTCTTCCACGTGTTCTTTGATGAAATGGTAGCGGACTTTGATATGCTTCGTCTTAGAGTGATGTACGGGATTGCACGAGATGGCTATGGCACTTTTTGAGTCACAATACATAGGTATTCTGTCAAAAGTAAAGCCATAATCTGTGAGCTGTGTCCGCATCCAAAGAACTTGGGCACAACACGCAGATAAAGACACATACTCGGCTTCGGCGGTTGATAGTGCAGTACAATCCTGTTTCTTTGACGACCAGCTTACTAGCTTTTCACCCAAAAATTGTGCTCCACCTGATGTACTCTTTGCTGTAACTTGATCACCAGCATGGTCTGCATCTGAAAATGCTGTTAGATTAAACCCTGAATCCTTCGGATACCAAAGTCCCATGTTAATGGTGCTTCGTAGGTACCGAAAGATCCGTTTAACCTCTTTGAGGTGAAGATCGGTAGGCTTTGCCTGAAACCGTGCTAACAAACAAACAGCAAACTGTATATCGGGTCGACTAGCAGTTAGGTACATGAGAGAACCGATCATGCTCTGATATTTTTTCGGATCGATAGGTTTCCCAAACAAATCAGCACCTATTTTTGGTGAAGTGACCATTGGTGTACCAACAGAATCACAATTTTCCATTCCATGTTTTTTCAAAATCTCTATTGTATATTTAGCTTGATTGATAAAAATACCACGAGGGGATTGATGTATTTGTAAACCAAGAAAGAATTTTAGTTCCCCCATCATGGACATTTCAAATTTGCTTTTCATGAGATTTTCAAAATGTTTTGAATGGTTAGGATTGGTTGATCCAAAAATTATGTCGTCCACGTAAATTTGAACGATCAAAATGTCATCTTTGAATTTTTTGATAACCAAGGTGTCATCAACCGTTCCTTTTGTGAAATTGTTTTTGAGCAAGAAAGATGATAGTTCGTCATACCACGCTCTTGGAGCTTGTTTTAAACCATAAATTGCTTTCTTAAGCTTGTAGATGTAGTCTGGATGATCTCTGTCGATGAATCTCTCTGGTTGACTCACATACACTTCTTCTTTCAGAGTTCCATTCAAGAACGCTGTCTTAATGTCCATCTGATAGACTGTGATGTTTTTGTGAGCTGCATAGGCTAAGAAAATCCGGAGTGCTTCAAGTCTAGCTACAGGCGCGAATGATTCTTTGAAATCTATTCCTTCTTCTTGTGGATAACCTTTAGCCACGAGACGAGCTTTGTTGCGAATAACAGTCATTTCCTCATCCAGTTTGTTCTTCCACAACCACTTGAGATCAAGAACTCGTTTATCAAGTGGTCGTTCAACAAGTTCCCAACTATCATGTAACAGGTATTGAAGAAATTCCTCCTGCATCGCTTCAATCCAAGGGTTTTCTGCCATTGCTTCCCGAATGTTCTTTGGTTCTTTGAGGCTGATTGAGCAAACGTAAATGCACAATTCGAGATCAGTGGCAAGTTGTCTCCTCGTCTGAACTGGCATTGAAGGATCACCAATAACATGTACTAACGGATGGTCTTTTGTCCATTGAAACGTAGAAGGGTACCTTGGGTGTAACGAATGTGTGTTAGATGGTTCTTGTAACCTTGAAGAAGATTCAGCAGAGTCTGTTGCAAATGGGTTTTCAAATATTTCTTCTTCTTCTTCTAACGTAACATCGTTTGAATTATTTGTTGGTTCTTCTTGAAAATTTGTGTTTTGGTTTTGCGCATCAACTCTTGGTAGTTCAGTTTCAATTACTGGAGTTGCTTGAGTAGATGTAGATGATGTTGAGGTAGTTGGTGCTTCAGCTTCGATTGTAGTAGATGCATCTTGTGATGGTGGTGGTGGATAGTTTTGAGCGGGTGCAGCGGAATGTTGTTGAGATGCATTTGTCGAAGTTCCACCATAGTATTCATCAAACATTAACTCGAAGAAATTTTCCAGTTCTTGTTCTGAAGGTTTGTCCGTGTTTGTTGACTGAGCTCCTTGAGGCACGAGTCCTGAACTGATGTGTCCAGAAGTCTGCTGGTTTGGTGCGGGTCCTAATCCGTTTTGATTAGAAGCCATCGGATTAAGCGCGGGTTCTAGAGCGTATCTCTCAGAAGCCATTTGTGAAATCTCGTCAAACTTCACATTCATCGTCTCCATTATCTTTTTCGTTCTTCTATTATACACCCTGAATGCCCTAGAGTTTTCTGAATATTCAATGAAGATGCCAATATCACCCTTAGCTTTTAACTTCCCTAGATCTTCTCTGTCATTCATCGGATAACACAAAGCGCCAAATACGTGAAGGTAAGAGATGTCAGGTTTACGGTTGTTCACTAGCTCATATGGGGTTTTATTGAATCTTGGATGGACTAGGGATCGGGTTTGAGTAAAACAAGCAGTGGCTACAGCATCAGCCCATAAGAATAGAGGTGCACTAGAGAAAATCAGCATTGTACGAGCAGCTTCCACAAGAGTTTGGTTTCTTCTTTCAACTACCCCATTCTGCTGTGGAGTTCTAACAACTGATGTTTGATGTGTAATTCCAACATCTTCGAGGTAAGTTCTTAACTCCTGATTTGTGAATTCTGTGCCGTTATCTGTTCTTATAATCCTTACTGGAGCTTGAAGTAGAACTTGGATACGCTTCAGAAAGGTGATGATGATGCCTGGTGGTTCGTCTTTTGATCTCAAAAACTTTACCCAAGTATATCTTGAATAATCAACAACAATAACAAGAATATACTTCTTCCCATTAATGCTTTCAACTCTCATTGGGCCACATAAGTCCATGTGCAACATATGTAACCTTGCTTCCGAACTAGGTACAGTTTTGGGTTTATATGATGCTCTTTTACTTTTTCCTGGTTCGCATGATGGACAAAGGTGTTCCTTGGTGTATTTGAACTTAGGAAGTCCGGTGACGATGTTGTCTTTGGCTAACTTGTTGATCGTGTCGAAATTGAGATGGGATAATCTTCTATGCCACAGCCAGGACTTAGTTTTGGTTGCCCTTGTCATAAGACAAATTGGTGATGTAGAAGCCATTTGGTTGATGTCGATAGCATACAAGTTTATACCACGATTACCAGTTAAGAGATCATCACCAACCAAATTTCTTATAAAAACCGTGTTTCTCCTGAATGCAACTTCTAAATCTGCATCACAAAACTGCCCAACTGAAAACAAGTTGTGTCCCAACCCTTCGACGTAGTAAACTCGAGTGATTAAGAAATTCCCAAACTGAAGATCTCCATAACCCTGAATAGCTGCTACATGATCATTTCCAAAGCGTACAGTTCCCATGAATTTCCAGATGAAATTGATCAGCAGCTTTAAATTCCCGGTCATGTGCTTGGAGCAACCCGAGTCGACGATCCAAAGACATATTTCGATAACCTGCCAAGAACAGAAGAGTTTGGATTTGGAAACCGTTTTGAATTTGGTTCCGTGGGGTTAGGAGTAAAATCAGAATCACACTCATAGACAGTTGCTACTTGTTTAGCTTGAGTTATTTCTAATTTGCCGTTCTGAAGAGTGAACTCTCTACCCGTTGGTATCCACATACAAAACTTAAGGTAGTTCCTAGGCATTCGACTACTAGTGGTAGACCTAAATCGTGCAACTAATCTTTCTATAGATCTAGATCTAGCACTAGTTCCCTTTGGAACATACTTCTGTTTAGGCGTATCATTCACATTCTTAGAAACACATTCATCATGAACATCATTAATTAAACATTTCTTGCATATTAAACAAACAGAGTCATTACATGCATTAGAACCAGTACTTTCGACATTACATTCAGATGAATCATGTTTCTTATTACAAAGCGATAAATTCCTAGGGTGTTCTTCTACTTCTTCAACTTTATTCTTGCTACTACTCGTAGAAACAGGCGAGACTCTATTGTTCCTTGTATTGCTCCTAGGCTTTAGTCTGCTGCTCCTAGAGGTGCATTCTAATCCTGTAGAAGGTAAGGCACATACATTAGGATTTATATTGTTGTCCTTTTTAGCATCACTAGACTCTTTAGAATTATCCTTTTTGTACGCATTTGTCTTAGAAGTGGAGGCAGACGCATTAGTGGGACTAATCCTAAAAAGGCCAGGTGCTATCACTTTTGGTGTTTCGACAACCGCTTTTCCTTTATCAACAATCTTAACATTTTCACTTTTCTTGGGCAAGGGTGTTGGAGTGACTGGTTTTGTCAAATCCTTTTTTCATCGACTTTTGTAGCAAACCTTGAAATTGACATCTTTGATTTTTGAACCGTGTTTGAAACATTTGATTTCTCCGAAGTCAATGGTTTTGCAAACTTAGTTTCCTCACCCTTTCCTTTTTGACTTTCAAGCTGAGCCCTCAAAAGATCATTTTGCTCTTTCATGTTCTTTAAGGCACGCTCATACGACAATTTGTCATACTTGCATTCTTCCTTTTTTCGATCAAGTTGTTTAAAATATGACACATTTTCTTTTTCAAGCTTTATAAGAGCATTTTCATATTTTGAAACAATTTCGGAGGTCTCAGCTCTCAGTCTTTCATCGTCTTGAACAGAATATGTTTGTAAAATGATGGACATAATGTCAGTGGTCATAACAGCTTCGAAGAGAGAATCATTTAGGTTTTCCAAAACATTCATGTTTTCACGAGTTTCGTTAGTTTCGTTTACCAGGGATTTGTGGTCCTTGACAAAGTCGGCCGTTTCTTTTAAGAAAGCACGTTCAAAATGGATTACCCTCGCACTGATGTTATTCAGTGGGATAGTAATTTCGTTTTCAAAAACTTTTTTCTGCTCAATATGAAAACTGGAATGCCAGTTGTTAATATCGATTGTAGTTTTAGAAGCAACAATATTTTGAAGTTCTTGAATTCTCTTTTTAACGTCATCCAAAATTTCTCTAGCCTCACTTGTATTAATAGTCAGTTTGCTATATCAGTTTTCAAAAAAATCTGTTGTGTGTCATCTTTATGTCCAAACAGCTTTTTTATTTCATATTGTGACTATTTTATTTTGTACCATCCGTGAAACCCAGTGGTCAACATGGTCAATAATAACATTTCTGGTCATTATAACATGGTTTCTTTGCTGCTAATTTTTTTTTGGCCTGAATCTGAACGGAAAAGGACGCCGGAAACTGTCTACGCAAAAAGTTATGCAGAAAACCCTGTTCCTACGCGAAACTTCAATTTTCTACGCATAACTTGGACAAGTTATGCGTAAGGTTCAACTAAGGCGTAAAACCCTTGTCTTACGCGTAAGATCTACGCAAAAGACACAGGTTTACGCAAAAGTTAAAGCTTACGCGTAAAGCATGTCTACGCAAAAGTCTTCTACGCGTAAGATTTCTACGCGTAAGATTTCTGCGCAAAAGATTTCTAGCAGGTCTACGCGTAACGTTATGCGTAAACGGGTCAAAAAAAAAGGAGAAAAGATGAAGCAGAAAGACATTGGACCACAAACCATATACCATCTCAAAGTAGACCTCTAGTTTATAACAACTTCGGTCCACTTATCTTTAACAGAATAGAAAAGTAACGAGCTGATGATCATAACGAGCCTATATCTTATCCTACTCCAACAACTACTTCCAATCCCAAGACTATCCTACTCATATAAGTCGAAAACTACACCAACAAATCCACTCCACTTCACCATCCAACATCAAACAATAAATGAAACGATGATACGTATATGGCTACTAGATCTCAGAAACGTTCCAACTTTGTTTATAATCTTGTAAAGATTTTTTTGAGTTGAACAACTACATCACAGATCCATGTTGAAGGCTTAGTTTCATTAATATTTGAACTAAAAGAAATGGAATATAACAAGTATGTTACTTCATTTTCTTTGGTTCGTTTGACATGTAACAACCACAAACCTACCCGAGACCCATCCTAGGATCTTGAAGCCTCCATTGCATCAGTTCTTCGTGGGTTATTAGGAACCAAGAGATCAAAAGGGTGTGTTTGATATGCTTAACGTAGTGAAAAGATGGTGGATGTGACGAGATAAGCTATTGATTTAATTGAGTTTTGATCGGATTGTTGAAGAGGAGATGAGACATGATCTGAGTTGGGAGAGGTGAGTGTGTGATGAAGTAAATTTAAGAGTAATAAGATTGGTGGGGGCGGAGAAAATGATATCAAATATGTTTAGGGTTAAGACCACAGGTTATATTATTGATTTGTTGTATGGAACGGGTCTTATGATTTAAGTTGGGCTATACGCTTTGTATGACTGAATGGGCTGCTATTGAATTCCATAATACTAATGCTAATTGGGCTGCATACCATGTGAATATAAAGTGGACTTTCGTAGTGTGTCTGATATGAAATGGTTATCAAATTACTGGGATAATATGATGTGAGTTATTTAATAGACGTAAGTTTGATAATCATATGGTAAATGAGTGGTATTTTGGTTCTACAAATTTCACGGGGATACATTATTTCACGGCTAGAATTGTTACGATTTGAGAAAAATGTCTACGGGTTTTTGTACGATATTATTGATTTGACTTTGAAGTGGCATTTCAAAAAGGTGTACTTATTTATCTCAAAGTCTAGGGGTGGTTGGATGCACGACTTTTGAAGATAACTTGTCTGCGCAAATTAAAAAAATTCAGTCTTGACAATCTAGTTATTACTGATGTAAGGAGTTACGTCGTAGTGCTCACAGTATAGCTATCACTTAAAGGAGTTACGTTGTAGTACTCAGTGTCACACAAAGTAGTGGATTGTTCAAGTAGTGAATATTTCGTGCAACCTCATACTTAAAGGAGTTACATTGTAGTGCTCAGTATAGGTATTAAGTCACATCTATCGTACAAGCATTAAGTCACAAGATGGGATGTTTACTTCGTTTTCAAGTTGGTCATATCGGGCTGTCTCCATATGTGGTCATTACTATTAGCCAGTGAATTCAAAGGAGGTTCGATTACAGGTTGATTTGAGAGAAAAGTATTGAGAGTATTTTTTTCGACATATTCTCACAAATTATGCTTACACGGTCTATATATATTGCATCAGAAGTGTAAAGTACGGGTAATTATGGCATGTACACAAAATAGTATGATGATTTCGACAAATCGCAACCATCAGGAGGGAGAAGAACATGCCAAAAGAAGTAGTGTTTCATCTCTAGTACGTTGTTGTTCGAGGGAATTGTGCTTACACTGGAACCGAAGAAGTACTAATGATGTGTACATCAGAGCGTATGACCAACCTTCTGTGCAATGTTATGTGAGTTATATTGTCATGATGCTCCCCGAACGACAACCATGTTCTTATACTTTTGAATCTACTTTATCCGCTGCGTGATGAAAAGAGAGTTGTCGGTTCAGGAGGGAGCAGGAAAAAGAAAGAAAAGGTTCACTAGTTAGGAGGGAGTAATAACCTAACTAGACCATTACAGTTGAAGTTCAGAGCTACAAATACCTTTGTCGTCAGTGTCAAAGATCATACGCCGAGATCGTCGGAAGAGAGAACTTCAAGTCTGCCTCAGTATCTAGACTACAGAGACTCTGCGCTTCAACAACGCCAACATAGTTTACTATTGTTGTAATTTACATTGTTTATGTATTTATAGGTCTCATTGTAACCATTCACGTGTGATGATATCTTGGAGGGAGATTGTTAGCCTCACTTTTTTATAAAGATAACGTCACACACGTGAATTGGACTAGATTAGTAACATGTAGTACCCGCAGGGACTACTATCGTACAAAAGGCAAAGTAATGTTGTAATGAGCCTATAAATACCCCTCATGACTCTCCATGAGGGGTGTGAGAAAGTGTGTAATTGTTCCTTTCATTTTAATAAACTTCCATTTCTTCACCCTCTCTCTACTTTAGCTCTCTAAAACCTAACATGGATTTCATCTATTTTCATCAACCTCGACCTCCCGAATCACATAAAAGTCATCACTTTTCGATCCTACAATTGCTTGTAGGACCTTATATCTATCAACTTTAACACAAATATAAGCACTAAAAGAAGGAAAGATGGTGACTTGGTATGATATGTGTGGCGTTAACTTGTATGAAATAGAGATAAGAGATGAAGAGAACTTTTATTAAAAACACACACAATACACACACAAGCACACCTTACAAATGAGAGGTAAGGTGCCTTTTATAGTTCCATACATAGGCTTTGATGGGCTTGGGCTTGGACTTGGTTACATGGTTGGATAACTAGGCTTATGAAACATAGCACATAACATATTAGCTTGCCAAGTCCAAGGCCCAATGACTAAACTATTACTAATCTTAACAAACGACACAAAGTTACAATATGAGAATGACCATCACTTCATAATACATATTTTTAATGCTAACAATCTCCCCCTAAGGGTTGGTCATTCGAATGATGCTCCACGTGATTTGATCTTCTTTGTTCTTTGTTGTTGTCCATTGTGTGTCGTAGTAGAATAGTCTTTAGTCTTTGTTCCTTCATACTTTGTAATCTTTGATAACTGATTTTCATCGTTCTTTGTTCCTTTGAGATGTGGAGTTATCTGCCTTTCGTCACTTCTGCATCTGTGGTGGTTGTTTGCTATTCTAGCATGCTCATACATCTTTGGACTTTGATATTCATATGCACGTAGTTCCCTTTCTTTCACTTTGATCTTTAGTCTTTATACTTTGTAGATTCTTCTTTTTGGCGTAGAATCTTTCTTTGAACTTTGTGTTGTATAGATCTTTGAGGGAGCTTTCTTTAACTTCCAGATGTGTGTATGAGCACGTGGAATCTGTCGCCATGGAGATGAAGTGTCCCTGCATATAAACAGTTAGCAATAAAACATCCGGTACTTACAGATAAGGAATTAGAGATTGTCAACAGCATATTGTAAAGACTCCTTCTAATCCTTACCATGGCCGTTCCCATGTCAGATACTCTCGAGAGAGCTTACAAGACCTACTTAGTAGCTCAATGACTGGGTGAGTCGCTGGGGATCACTCCACGACTGTAGACCGTTTGAAACCACCGCGAACACTAAGCGTAACCCATAAAGAATTACCGAAGTGACCTGCTGTCAGGGCTGTTTGATGTTGACCCTGGCAGGAATTTCCATTCAATCATTGAGAATCACAAATGTGAATTCTCTCATAAATGTTCTGGCAGATTGCTAAGATCTGCGTAGGACTCTAAAGTTTACATCTGGCGTCCTTAATGATGAACAACCAGTGTAGAAATATCATGTGTTCCTATGAGATCTTTTGATGAATCTCGGGGCTCTAGACTCGATAAGTGCACATTTGGTTTCCTATGCGGAGATTAGGGAGAGGTCTCCTGCTTCAATATCAACCATCTCTAAGAGACAGATCGATAGATTACACCGGTTCCCCGTGAGAATGAAACAAGCTCTTTTAAGAGAACTTGAGTGGCTAGAAGGTTTAGTGCAGTGCGTCACTGGGTCCATGACGTCTTTATCTTCAATACCGGTGTCACCTTAGTAACAGCCAGTAGCATATGAGTTGAACCCGGTGTCTGCCCTAAGGTTAAACATATGGAGGGCTATTTCTTTTCACCCTTTTTCATAACTTTTCTTTTTAATTCTTCAACCCCTTCTTTCTCCTTTCTCATTTTCTCATTTTTTTTTCAATCATACCTAAGGACTTCTAATTCTAATCTATTGGAATTGTCCTTGGGTAGATCCCTCCGGCTCTGGCGGGTCATAGGACGGTTTTACCTAACCTTAGTCACCTTATAACTCCATTACTATCCTATAATTGCCATCAAACCATTAGTGAAAATCTCTCAAAGTGTTTATGATAATAAAACACATTGTTGTCACTTCGAGAGTTTTGCATTTCTTTTGAAGGACTCCCCCTTCACATGTGCTCATGAATTATTTAAGAAATTTGCACATGCGTGAGGAGTTTGCACTTTTTGAATTGATCCACTTTCAGTGAACATGACCGATTCGAGACACGCTTACATCACTAGTTAGACTAGCTTGAAATTATTACCCGTCCTGGTCAAGTCCAAAGAAAGTTTCTCGATACGGTACACTCTACTCAGACAAGTCCTATTCGAGACACGCTTACATCACTAGTTAAACTAGCTTGAAATTATTACCCGTCCAGGACAAGTCTTTTCGATTACTGACATTTTAAGCTTCGTCAATTCATTGGTACATTCTGAGTCTAGCTCTTTTGAGATTCAGTCACAAGCTTTAAACATCTTTGATCACCTTTTAATCATGTCTTCTCCCCCTCAAAAATAGCATATCGTGATATTTTTGATATCAACTAATTAAGAAAAAGCTTTTTGGAGAGATAGACATATTTCATTTTGCATGAATTTTGGAACAATTTTCTTTTTCTACTCCCCCTTAATGATAGCATATTTAAAATTAATTAAGGGTTTTGAGGGAGTTATCTTGAGCACTAATTTTTAGAGATTTTAAGAAATCTTTTGAACAATCTTGAAAAAGTGCTCAAGAATTTTGTTTTGAAAAACGAGTTTTTGTTTGAAGTCTTTTTTGTTTGTTTAGACTCGAACTTTTTGAAAAAGAGTTCGTCATTGAACGTACGAGTCCTTGATTTGAAATAATCAGAAGTCATCATTAGGGTCCTTATTTGAAATCTTTTCGAGTTATTAAACCCGGACCCATGTTTTGAAAAGATTTCACATTGAAGCACGGGTTTCGTACAGAAGTATACGAAAGCCATTGTGAAGAAACTTTTGAGAAACGACATGTTTTAGAAAAACATTTTAAAGAACTCCCGTTGAAGCATCTGTACATGTCCGTATCATTTTTGAATGACATTTCTAGAAACTTACAGAATATTGATTTATACGAGAGACATGTCGTGAGAAGAATATTTTTGGATTTTTTGATTTTATATTGTTTTTGTATTTTTTGAAATTTTATATTTTTGTATTTTGTTTTTGTTGGTTTTTCAAATTTTGTATTTTGTTTTTCAAAAATATTTACAGCGAAGCGATTTTGAAAACATTTTTCAAGAAGATTCGAGAAGACGTTCTAGCTCCTCAGGAGTTAGGCTTCGCATGCCAATTCATCGAACTGAATAGTCAAACCGTTCTTTTGGAAGGGCTTTAGTAAATAGATCGGCGAGTTGGTAATCTGTCTTAACGAAAAATAATTCAACAGTACCCTCTTCCACGTGTTCTTTGATGAAATGGTAGGGGACTTTGATATGCTTCGTCTTAGAGTGATGTACGGGATTGCACGAGATGGCTATGGCACTTTTTGAGTCACAATACATAGGTATTTTGTCAAAAGTATAGCCATAATCTGTGAGCTGTGTCCGCATCCAAAGAACTTGGGCACAACACGCAGATAGAGACACATACTCGGCTTCGGCGGTTGATAGTGTAGTACAATCCTGTTTCTTTGACGACCAGCTTACTAGCTTTTCACCCAAAAATTGTGCTCCACCTGATGTACTCTTTGCTGTAACTTGATCACCAGCATGGTCTGTATCTGAAAATGCTGTTAGATTAAACCCCGAATCCTTCGGATACCAAAGTCCCATGTTAATGGTGCTTCGTAGGTACCGAAAGATCCGTTTAACCTCTTTGAGGTGAAGTTCGGTAGGCTTTGCCTGAAACCGTGCTAATAAACATACAGCAAATTGAATATCAGGTCGGCTAGCAGTTAGGTACATGAGAGAACCGATCATGCTCCGATATTTTTTCGGATCGATAGGTTTCCCAAACAAATCAGCACCTATTTTTGGTGAAGTGACCATTGGTGTACCAACAGAATCACAATTTTCCATTCCATGTTTTTTCAAAATCTCTATTGTATATTTAGCTTGATTGATAAAAATACCACGAGGGGATTGATTTATTTGTAAACCAAGAAAGAATTTTAGTTCCCCCATCATGGACATTTCAAATTTGCTTTTCATGAGATTTTCAAAATGATTTGAATGGTTAGGATTGGTTGATCCAAAAATTATGTCGTCCACGTAAATTTGAACGATCAAAATGTCATCTTTGAATTTTTTGATAAACAAGGTGTCATCAACCGTTCTTTTTGTGAAATTGTTTTTGAGCAAGAAAGATGATAGTTCGTCATACCACGCTCTTGAGCTTGTTTTAAATCATAAATTGCTTTCTTAAGCTTGTAGACGTAGTCTGGATGATCTCTGTCGATGAATCCCTCTGGTTGACTCACATACAATTCTTCTTTCAGAGTTCCATTCAAGAACGCTGTCTTAATGTCCATCTGATAGACTGTGATGTTTTTGTGAGCTGCATAGGCTAAGAAAATCCGGACTGCTTCAAGTCTAGCTACAGGCGCGAATGATTCTTCGAAATCTATTCCTTCTTCTTGTGGATAACCTTTAGCCACGAGACGAGCTTTGTTGCGAATAACAGTCATTTTCTCATCCAGTTTGTTCTTCCACAACCACTTGAGATCAAGAACTCGTTTATCAAGTGGTCGTTCAACAAGTTCCCAACTATCATGTAACAGGTATTGAAGAAATTCCTCCTGCAAAGCTTCAATCCGAGGGTTTTCTGCCATTGCTTCCCGAATGTTCTTTGGTTCTTTGAGGCTGATTGAGCAAACGTAAATGCACAATTCGAGATCAGTGGCAAGTTGTCTCCTCGTCTGAACTGGCATTGAAGGATCATTAATAACATGTAATAACGGATGGTCTTTTGTCCATTGAAACGTAGAAGGGTACCTTGGGTGTAACGAATGTGTGTTAGATGGTTCTTGTAACCTTGAAGAAGATTCAGCAGAGTCTGTTGCAAATGGGTTTTCAAATATTTCTTCTTCTTCTTCTTCTAACGTAACATCGTTTGAATTATTTGTTGGTTCTTCTTGAAAATTTGTGTTTTGGTTTTGCGCATCAACTCTTGGTAGTTCAGTTTCAATTACTGGAGTTGCTTGAGTAGATGTAGATGATGTTGAGGTAGTTGGTGCTTCAGCTTCGATTGTAGTAGATGCATCTTGTGATGGTGGTGGTGGATAGTTTTGAGCGGGTGCAGCGGAATGTTGTTGAGATGCATTTGTCGAAGTTCCACCATAGTATTCATCAAACATTAACTCGAAGAAATTTTCCAGTTCTTGTTCTGAAGGTTTGTCCGTGTTTGTTGACTGAGCTCCTTGAGGCACGAGTCCTGAACTGATGTGTCCAGAAGTCTGCTGGTTTGGTGCGGGTCCTAATCCGTTTTGATTAGAAGCCATCGGATTAAGCGCGGGTTCTAGAGCGTATCTCTCAGAAGCCATTTGTGAAATCTCGTCAAACTTCACATTCATCGTCTCCATTATCTTTTTCGTTCTTCTATTATACACCCTGAATGCCCTCGAGTTTTCTGAATATCCAATGAAGATTCCAATATCACCCTTAGCTTTTAACTTCCCTAGATCTTCTCTGTCATTCGTCGGATAGCACAAAGCGCCAAATACGTGAAGGTAAGAGATGTCAGGTTTACGGTTGTTCACTAGCTCATATGGGGTTTTATTGAATCTTGGATGGACTAGGGATCGGGTTTGAGTAAAACAAGCAGTGGCTACAGCATCAGCCCATAAGAATAGAGGTGCACTAGAGAAAATCAGCATTGTACGAGCAGCTTCCACAAGAGTTCGGTTTCTTCTTTCAACTACCCCATTCTGCTGTGGAGTTCTAACAACTGATGTTTGATGTGTAATTCCAACATCTTCGAGGTAAGTTCTTAACTCCTGATTTGTGAATTCTGTGCCGTTATCTGTTCTTATAATCCTTACTGGAGCTTGAAGTAGAACTTGGATACGCTTCAGAAAGGTGATGATGATGCCTGGTGCTTCGTCTTTTGATCTCAAAAACTTACCCAAGTATATCTTGAATAATCATCAACAATAACAAGAATATACTTCTTCCCATTAATGCTTTCAACTCTCATTGAGCCACATAAGTCCATGTGCAACATATGTAACCTTGCTTCCGAACTAGGTACGGTTTTGGGTTTATATGATGCTCTTTTACTTTTTCCTTGTTCGCATGATGGACAAAGGTGTTCCTTGGTGTATTTGAACTTAAGAAGTCCGGTGACGATGTTGTCTTTGGCTAACTTGTTGATCGTGTCGAAATTGAGATGGGATAATCTTCTATGCCACAGCCAGGACTTAGTTTTGGTTGCCCTTGTCATAAGACAAATTGGTGATGTAGAAGCCATTTGGTTGATGTCGATAGCATACAAGTTTGTACCACGATTACCAGTTAAGAGATCATCACCAACCAAATTTCTTATAAAAACCGTGTTTCTCCTGAATGTAACTTCTAAATCTGCATCACAAAACTGTCCAACTGAAAACAAGTTGTGTCCCAACCCTTCGACGTAGTAAACTCGAGTGATTAAGAAATTCCCAAACTAAAGATCTCCATAACCCTGAATAGCTGATACATGATCATTTCCAAAGCGTACAGTTCCCATGAATTTCCAGATGAAATTTATCAGCAGCTTTAAATTCCCGGTCATGTGCTTGGAGCAACCCGAGTCGACGATCCAAAGACATATTTCGATAACCTACCAAGAACAGAAGAGTTTGGATTTGGAAACCGTTTTGAATTTGGTTCCGTGGGGTTAGGAGTAAAATCAGAATCACACTCATAGACAGTTGCTACTTGTTTAGCTTGAGTTATTTCTAATTTGCCATTCTGAAGAGTGAACTCTCTACCCGTTGGTATCCACATACAAAACTTAAGGTAGTTCCTAGGCATTCGACTACTAGTGGTAGACCTAAATCGTGCAACTAATCTTTCTATAGATCTAGATCTAGCACTAGTTCCCTTTGGAACATACTTCTGTTTAGGCGTATCATTCACATTCTTAGAAACACATTCATCATGAACATCATTAATTAAACATTTCTTGCATATTAAACAAACAGAGTCATTACATGCATTAGAACCAGTACTTTCGACATTACATTCAGATGAATCATGTTTCTTATTACAAAGCGATAAATTCCTAGGGTGTTCTTCTACTTCTTCAACTTTATTCTTGCTACTACTCGTAGAAACAGGCGAGACTCTATTGTTCCTTGTATTGCTCCTAGGCTTTAGTCTGCTGCTCCTAGAGGTGCATTCTAATCCTGTAGAAGGTAAGGCACATACATTAGGATTTATATTGTTGTCCTTTTTAGCATCACTAGACTCTTTAGAATTATCCTTTTTGTACGCATTTGTCTTAGAAGTGGAGGCAGACGCATTAGTGGGACTAATCCTAAAAAGGCCAGGTGCTATCACTTTTGGTGTTTCGACAACCGCTTTTCCTTTATCAACAATCTTAACATTTTCACTTTTCTTGGGCAAGGGTGTTGGAGTGACTGGTTTTGTCAAATCCTTTTTCTCATCGACTTTTGGAGCAAACCTTGAAATTGACATCTTTGATTTTTGAACCGTGTTTGAAACATTGATTTCTCCGAAGTCAATGGTTTTGCAAACTTAGTTTCCTCACCCTTTCCTTTTTGACTTTTAAGCTGAGCCCTCAAAAGATCATTTTGCTCTTTCATGTTCTTTAAGGCACGCTCATACGACAATTTGTCATACTTGCATTCTTCCTTTTTTCGATCAAGTTGTTTAAAATATGACACATTTTCTTTTTCAAGCTTTATAAGAGCATTTTCATATTTTGAAACAATTTCGGAGGTCTCAGCTCTCAGTCTTTCATCGTCTTGAACAGAATATGTTTGTAAAATGATGGACATAATGTCAGTGGTCATAACAGCTTCGAAGAGAGAATCATTTAGGTTTTCCAAAACATTCATGTTTTCACGAGTTTCGTTAGTTTCGTTTACCAGGGATTTGTGGTCCTTGACAAAGTCGGCCGTTTCTTTTAAGAAAGCACGTTCAAAATGGATTACCCTCGCACTGATGTTATTCAGTGGGATAGTAATTTCGTTTTCAAAAACTTTTTTCTGCTCAATATGAAAATTGGAATGCCAGTTGTTAATATCGATTGTAGTTTTAGAAGCAACAATATTTTGAAGTTCTTGAATTCTCTTTTTAACGTCATCCAAAATTTCTCTAGCCTCACTTGTATTAAAAGTGTTGTTAGAAGAAATTTGTTCCATTTTTGAAAGAGATTTGGAAACAATTACTTTCTTAGAAAACATTTTTGAGAATGGTCGTTTTATGGAAAACATAGATGGTTCTTTTTGTGGAACAAAAGTAATTCCCGAAAGTTTGTTCAATTTGTTGTAATCAATGGGTTTCAAATCCTTTTGTTTCATTTTATTTATGCTCTCTTCGACATGTTCTATCGTTTGCACAGAATCCCGAACGACGGGAGGATCATGTTTGGTGTAAATCACATTACCATTGTACAAAACATTTTGTTCTTGCTGAGCTTTCTTGAGATTACAAGGGGTGTTGTTTCCAAGAGCCACTTTATGTTTCGTATGATAAATCGGATTAGTTTGATTTGAAATCATTTTCATTGTTTGACTTGACTGACCCGACTTAACCACCAATTCTTCTAAATGAGCAATCATGTGTTCTGACTCTACGATTTCGGCCAAAAGTTTGTCTTCTTTCTTTGCAAAGTCCTTTTTCAGCTCGTCCCTTTCTTTTTCAAGATTGGTATAAGCTGATTTTTGTTTAGAAAGTTGGTTTTGTAAATCAGAAATTTCCGCGTTTAAAGATTTTATCTTTTTGAAAGAATTAACATCAAGTGTATCAAACTTGAGTTGCAGTTGTTTTTCCCTTGAAACGGAATTTTGATAACCAGTTTCTAATTCAGACAATCTTTTGTTATGAAATTCAAAAACTTTAACGTTTTCCTTGTAACTCTCAAGCTCAGTGGTCAATTTAACATTCGCGGCCTTAACATCGCGATTGACCTTTTTCACATTCTCAATTTCAATCCGACAATTATTCAATAATGATTCAAATAAAGCACGTGTTTCCTCATCATTCTCAGCATGCTGTGAAACGAAGCCTCCATTATGATTCACATCTGGAGTTGCTGAAGGAGTATTGCTACTACTTGGCGTGTCCAGGTATGTATCATAAGTGGGTGCTAGCTTCTCAGAATGTTGTTCCTCATGAGGAGACATATCAAATATATCATTATTGTGACATGTGTTGAAGTTGGATACCTCAGATGGTGCATTGGTGTCATAAACAGGAAGTGTATCAGAATCCGTGTCATACTTAGCTTCCTGGAGATTCGCCATGAATATGCAGTTTGCATCGATATCCTCTCTATCTTCCATGTCATCCATAAGAGCCATAAAATCATTCTCCTCGGCATTCAACTGAAACCCTGCCTCATTCTTTTGTGCCAACAGTAATGCTTTCTGCAAGTATGCTGTGTCTTTCTTGTTCGGCTTAGTAGGACAGTTCCTTGCCATATGACCTACACCCTGACAGTTGAAACACTTTACCGGGTTACCCTGATTCACATTTCCCAAATTCCCAACTACTGGAGCTGCAACATTTCTATTCTGATTACCCATTGCCTGATTACCAACATTCTGACCCCTCTGATTTCCAACAAACTGACCCAACTGATTCCCTGCATACTGACCATACTGATTTCCTGCATTCTGATTCCCTGCATTCAGCATATTCTGATTCCCCATGTTAATTCCAGTAGCATATCCTTGCTGATTCCCATAAACTCCAACCATTTGGCCTCCGTTGCCCATATTGAAACTCGGCTGAGCAATCTGCTTATTGCGAGTGTTCGATGAAATCCTTTGGTTGTTGTTTGTTGGTGTAGAATAGCGTCCTTGGAATGCCTTTGACAGAAAATCAAACGCTTGGGTCAATGCTGCAGTAGCTTCATCATTTTCAGTGAATTCTGGTTCTTGGAATTGTTGGTATTGCTGTTGTGGAATAACATGTTGTTGCTGTGGGTAGAACTGTTGTTGGTAGACCGGTGTTGGTTGTTGAATGTATGATGGTTGCATGTAGTTGTGAGTGGAAGATGATGATGGTTGTTGTGTGTTCACTGGTAGCGGTGTTGGTGTAGTAGCAATTAATGCAAGAGGATCATGATTCTTTGCCAATCTTTCTTTCCTTACTTCATTAGCCTCAGCTTGGTTTTGCTTCAAAAATTCATAGAGTTGATCATAATTCACCTTATGTAAGTCCTTTGTTTGATTGACAATTGTAACATAACGACCCCATTCTTCTGGAAGGTTATTGATGAATTTGATGTTTGTTGCAATTGTTCGAGGTGTCAACTTGTTTCTGATTAACTCATTCATCAAAGTGCAAAACCTTGTGTAGTAGGATTCAATCTGTTCTCCTTTAGTGGATGTAAAGTTCTCCCATTCAGAAAGAAGTTTGTTCTCAACGTCTTGTTGACCAATCTCAGTTCCATGACATATCCTTCTAACACGTTCCCACATAGCATAAGCAGTTTCACAACTGTCGACCGCAGCAAAGATCTCCCGTGGTAATCCAAGTTGGATTAAATGCATTGCCATATCATCAGCGGCGATCTGCTTCTTGTCTTCCTCTGTGTAATCTGCTTCTATTTTTTCACGCACGAATGGTTGAGTAGGAGGTGTTGTATTTGGATTGCCTTCAATTTGAACTTGTCTTGGCTTGAATGGACCATTTGTAATGGAGTTGATCATTAATTTACCATCAGGCTTTGTTTTGATGTAACGAAGCATACGGCTTATCCATGGGAGATATCCACCTTTTTCGAGCATCGGAGGTCGGTTTTCTGCATCGGCTGCATGAATATCTTGCTGAGTATCCATTGATGAAGTGTAGATGGATAAAGTTGATTCTTGGATCGATTCAACGAAGTAGGAGTTGTGTTTAGTGTAAGTTGATGCAAGTTTTTATGGTGAAAAATTTGATCTGAAACCTTGAAACCTCAATAACTTCCGTTCGGAGTGGATTTGGGCCTCGAAGCTTGGCTTGAATAATCTTTAGATAGTTCAACGTGTCCTTCTTCTCGGTCTCGTGGTCGTTTTGACAGCTGATTCGTCGAAAACGGAGTTACGGTTCAAAAGTTATGGCCGTTTGAAGTTTGGTTGTCAAAAAGTCAAAAACTTACGCGTAAACCCCTGTAAACAGTGATTTTTACGCTTAACTTCAAATCTTATGGTTAACTTCAAATCTTACGCGTAAGAAAAGTTATGCGTAAACTTTCAGGTTATGCGTAAAAATTAAGGTTATGCGTAAGCTTTGATTTTTACGCGTAAACTTTGAGTTTATGCGTAAGAAAAGTTACGCGTAAGGTTTTACAACCAAATCGATCTCTCAAATTTGTCCAAGCTTGAAAGATATCCCTTGTCGAAGTATTCCACAAACTTATCCAAGTCAGGGAAATACCGAGTCACCGTAGCACGAAGAGAGAACCATTGAAGAAGTTATACGTAGAACTCTGAAACTTACGCGTAAGATATGATCTTATGCGTAAGAGCTGATCTTCTGCGTAGAAACTGATCTTAAGCGTAGGATCTTGTGCGTAGACTTCAACTTACGCGTAGAAAGTGACTTTACTCGTAGGTTTTAAGGCGTAGACTTCCGAGTAACGCGTAAAAACAGGGTTTTGACCGGAGTTACGCGTAAGAAAAGGGTTTTGACCTTAGTTACGCGTAGGAAAAGGGTTTTAGGCCAAAATTTATGCGTAAAAAGGACAGAAAGTACTGTTCACAGCTGTAGATTCGTACTATTCACCCAAGTTACGCGTAAAGTGACCAGAAAGCTTGAAAAATCCGATTTTTTCAACCAAAAACACTTTTTCCACTTGTTTCTTTTGATCAAATCTTTCCCAAAACACTTAGAAACACTAAAACTTCAATAAAGACAAAAACTTTAACACCAAAACTTGTAAAAATCAAACCTTTTTTGAAGAAAAAGTACACAAATGAATGAAAAGTGTAACTTTTTAACAAAAAACTTGATACAAAACACTCCTAAATCATTGTTAGGCGATTGATACCACTTGTAGGACCTTATATCTATCAACTTTAACACAAATATAAGCACTAAAAGAAGGAAAGATGGTGACTTGGTATGATATGTGTGGCGTTAACTTGTATGAAATAGATATAAGAGATGAAGAGAACTTTTATTAAAAACACACACAATACACACACAAGAACACCTTACAAATTAGAGGTAAGGTGCCTTTTATAGTTCCATACATAGGCTTTGATGGGCTTGGGCTTGGACTTGGTTACATGGTTGGATAACTAGGCTTATGAAACATAGCACATAACATATTAGCTTGCCAAGTCCAAGGCCCAATGACTAAACTATTACTAATCTTAACAAACGACACAAAGTTACAATATGAGAATGACCATCACTTCATAATACATATTTTTAATGCTAACAGATTCGCACATAGTGGACCCGGAACAACCCAAGGCGTCGAGTATATTCTTGACCAAAAGGTCTTTAAAATAGTTATTATAATTTTAAGGGATTTGCTAATGACAGCCCTAAGTGCTGTGGCTAAGAAGTTAACTTTTAATACTTTTAGTTTTTATACTTTTAATCATTTTAAACTTATCTATACATTTTAAGTAAATACAAAAAATTAAGCTATATGTACAATCAATTTAAGCATTAGCACCTACACACATTGACTGGTCAACACTTATAATTAATATATATTATAACACACATCACTTATAATATATATTATTTACAAAGCTTCTCAAACACACTTCACACACAGCTGCCTTGTTCTTTCTTTCTCTCTCTCACTACTACCCCCTAAGTTTGACCCTAAGTTAGATCGGAAGCATATGGTAACATACTTAGATCGCTTCTATATTGACCCTAAGTTTGACAGATGATTTGGTTTATCTGATTATTTAGTTTTTTTTTTGGTTTATCTGATTATTTCATTGTTTGTGCTTATTTAATTAGTGTTATTTAGTGTTAGGGTTTACGTATGGAAGAAGTATCAATGATGGATGAAAAGACACCACTTTCAAGTATGAACATAAACTTGTTCTGGTGTTGTTCATCCATTATTGATTCATTTTTGTTCTTTGTCAAGGATGGGTGAACCGACACCACTTTCAAGTATGAACATAATATGTATCTGTATCAAAGATGGAAGAAGTATCAAGGATGGATGAAAAGACACCACTTTCAAGTATGAACATAAACTTGTTCTGGTGTTGTTCATCCATTCTTGATACATCTTTCCTCTTTGCCAAAATACAGAAACAATGAAAATATTTTATCTTAGGATTAGGTTGAAGTACCATAAACATATCAAGAACTTAGAGTTTTTTCATGTATTTAGTTACAATGAAAATATTTTCATTGCATTGTTGATATAAATCTAATATGATTTCATTGATTCATGATTAGCACTCTAATGTCGTAGGACCTACATAACTAATATGTATGTTCATCACATTTAAGTGAGCAATATAAATGATAGTAAGAATTTGGTTGCTAAGAACTTAAAGCTCAATTATCAGGGCAGATCTATCTAACGATGTTAATGGGTTCCATCGCTTTAACGGGACCCCATTTTCTAACGATGTTTTATGGTTCTTTCAATAATCAAGATTAAACATCGCTAGAAAACGGGGTCCAATTAAAGCGATGAAACCCATCTACATCGTTAGATAGATCTGGCCTGATCATTGAGACGTCTTCAATGCGGTGATGATATAGTGTGTATTGTTCATGACAGGCCACACTCCTTCATTATCACATTCAAGATGAGTGATGTTACTTAGACTCTATTCTTTAATCAACATTTGTAGATTGATTGTTCATCCATTGTTGATTCATCTTTGCTCTTTGTCAAAATCCAGAAACAATTATCAAGTACAATTTGTAGGTTCGATACTTGAATTTAGCGTCTTCGTCTTCAATGAATGTTGGTAGGTTAGAGATTCAAGGCTGAATAATATGTTGTTGTTGGCTAGGGTAGAAAGGATGGTAGTTCATTGCATTGTTATTATAAGTTTAATATGATTTCATTCATGCACGATTAGCTCTCTAATGTCGTAGAATCTACATAATTAATATGTATGTTCGTCACATTCTAAGGGAGCAATATAAACGATAGCATGAATCTGTTTTCTAATAACTTAAAGCTCAATGTTAGGGCAAATCTATCTAAAGTTGTAGAACGGTTCCATTACTTAATTTGGAAAACCTCTACTACCGTTATTAAACGGTGTCCAAAAAACAAAGCAACATAACCTTTCTGCAACTTTAGATAGATCTGGCCTGATCATTGAGACGTCTTCAATGCGATGATGATACAGTGTGTATTGTTCATGACAGGCCACACTCCTTCATCATCGCATTCAAGATGAGTGATGTTACTTAGACTCTATTCTTTACTTAACATATCTAGATTGTTTGTATCACTCTGTTTGCATACCTTTCCATTCTCAGTTCCCATACAGTTCCTTTATTTTTTCAACAATCTAGCATTAAAATAAACATTATGAATGGGCCAATTAAATATCAAACATTAAAATAAACATTTACAATCTTACATAAGAAAACATTAAAATAAACATTATGAATGGGCCAATTAATGTACGTATTTTTACTCTTACTTTAACAATAAAGCAAGAAACATAACAAAAAACACAAGATATAGTTGCTTTTAACAAGTACGAAGTGTTACACACTAAATCGCCAACATTTATAGGAAATCTATTACATTAACATCTGTTGGTAACGTATCCAGAAAAGCCAGCTGCATGCAAAAAAGAGAATGAACTAAACCTATTGGTATGTTAAGAATTAAGTAATTAACTAAAAACACGAATCACTATCAATGTATTGAAACTTTAAAAAAAAACAGTGAAACAATGAAACACGATACATGTTAAATGGGTAGTTGGCAATTGCAAGCAGCTAGTTTTTTCAACGAATACATTACATTACCATATTTGAAAAAAAATGCATCATATTATAGGAAATGACATGAATCGATCTGCAAGGATGGACTAATAAACAGCTAAGGAATGATTGTAATTGTAACCCACAATACAGTCGATTACAAATCTATTGTATGTCCGCGTGTATGTTAACGTGGTCTTGTATGTTAGATGGTTTGTGTGTGTGTTTTTCATTGAGTTATAGATCTGTTGTGTGTCCGATTCTCTTATGAGGAGGTGTTTGTTTGAGGGAGGTAAATGTGTGTTAACCGATGAAACTGATTATATAGATCTATATATTCTTAAAAGTATATCTTAAGTATTAACATTTCCACGTAACAGATGTAGTGTGCAAAGATCTATGACAAATAGAGTAGCATTATCATCAAATTGAACTTAAAAAATGTACAAGCATTTCTTATAAGATACATCCCCACAAATTTAATTTTCCTCAACTAAATGATTACATTATAAAGTATCATCAAACCTGAAATTTAAGACTATGCAATTACCACTGCCAAAAAAATGTACTCGCTAAAATCACATGTATTTTTTATTTTTTTAGTAATCTGCCAAATATTCTTTATAGTGTTTTTCAAGATTCTTTCTCAAGAAGCTTTCCAAATATTTTTATATTATTCTTCGAATTTTCCATAATCGGCCGAACCCATCAACTCCTTCCCCAACTTCTCCAAATCCAAAACCCGAACATCAAAAGCTAAACCCTCTTCTCATAAACCCTCCTAACCTTAAATACTACTTATACTACGTAGGAATTAAAAAAGGTACTTATATTCCCCACAGTTTTACAACTTTAATTTTAACACGTTCCCAATAAAATTAAAAAGGAGCGATGTTTAGGTAGCAACTAGGACATAGATTAAAGTTCACACAATAAAATTAAATACTACTATACTACGTAGGAATTAAAAAAGGTACTCATATTCCCCATAGTTTTACAACTTTAATTTTAACACGTTCCCAATAAAATTAAAAAGGTGCGATGTTTAGGTACCAACTAGGACATCGATTAAAGTTCACACAATAAAATTAAATACTACTATACTACGTAGGAATTAAAAAAGGTACTTATATTCCCCATAGTTTTACAACTTTAATTTTAACACTTTGCTCTTATCATGGGCTTGTGGTCTGGTGGTAAAGGCTTAAGTAGTTAAGCAAGCCCAAGTGAGAGTAGTACCGGTTTGGGTGACCGACCGGGAAGTCCTCACTTGATCTAATAAAATCAGGCGAATCGGGAATAGGAGTGTGGTTATCCCCTAAGGAGAGGCTCGCGGTTGGTATCTCTGCCCGAGGATGCAACACTAACTCGAGCCAAGAACTAACAACTAACATCTAACAACTAACCCGCCGTTAAAAAAAAAAAAAAAAAAAAAAAAAAAAAAAAAAAAAAAAAAAAAAAAACTCTTTGCTCTCAAGCCTCTTGTATAAACATATGGTTGGATATGATGTCACGATTGCTATCCATTATAAATCATCAATGAGTATAGATCTGTACCTAATCTTCTTATAGGCAGAGGCAAAAAATTTAAGGATTAGAGTTTTTAAATTAAAGGACACGGAGCAAGTCAGTTCAGACTCCTCCTTGGGTAGCTACAAGAGGCGCGAATGAATACATTAATTTTCACGAAAAAGTGGGTTGAAATGAAACACAAAGTATAAAAAGTGTCTCTCTCATATTTTTAGGTTCATGTTTAAGTCACTTAAGTAGGCTTCTTTATCATTTCTATTTTCTTAATTTGTTTTCCTACAAAACCGAGATTTGTTAAACAAAAACCAAGGTAGTAGTACAAGTCCAGCAAATAACCTAAACCTGTCACCAGCCGTAATTCACACAATTTCACGCCTTCGGTCGAACGAATAATTGGCCGACATTTATATCCACCACATACCCAGACTTTGTAAGAACTACATGCCTTTCTAAAATAAAATGTTGCCTTTCTAAAAAAAATTTTCGTCATATGGAATTTAAATGATTATTGATACTTATTGGGTTTATCATTCTTGTGCAAGGCTTATATCAATAATTTATAAAGAGCTTAAACCAAATGCAAAGAGCTCCTACACAATTAAAATTAAAGCAATTCGCATATGGAAAACATACTACATGGAAGCACCATCAAAAGCCAACGAAATCGATACAAAGATCCAGGGAGAACCCATCTTAGAATACAATATTAATATGACTTTAATGGATGAAGATGTATGCATTCAAATATTTATTAGTACTTTTTTTTTGAAAGGCTGAAAATTTTATTAGAAAGCTCCAAGAAGGAGACAAGCAACAAAACATAAACTGTACAAGAACCACAAGCAAAACACGGAATTACAAAATGACTCAAAGAGCTTGGATGTCCAACAAGCCCAATTCACCTTCTTCTTAGCAGCAATACAAGAAGAGTTCCAAAGATGAGAAAGGCGTTGGATACTTGGGAAAACATCCTTCTCTATACACTTATCAGTCATGTCGTTCGGAGCAAAAACAACACGATTCCTCGAATTGCAAAGGATCCAAAGAGCAATTTGGAAGACACAATGAAGAACCTTTGTAAGAGAAGCGTCGCCAATAACAGGGTGCGTGCACGGGTATTATAACTAGTATCGTCATAAAAAACTTGTGATATTTACTTATTTACTGGTATCAGAGTAACTGTGTAAGTAAATTTTTTAATATCACAGTTACATTCTACATGATTTCTTGTTATATCAGTTAATATTTTTAATATCACCGTTAATGTTCTTAATATCACCGTTTAATTATTAACTTTGGGATTGGAGATTAAAAAACGGGGGTTTTTGCATATATATCCTTCCGAAAATGTATATTAGAAGAATATATATATATATATATACGAAGCATGCATAACTAAAAACCATTGTATTTGTGCAAAGGATATATATGCAATTATTCACTTTGAGAGGGATATATATGCAATTTAGTGGTGGGGGTGATTTGTGGGGCGCAAGAATTAATTTTTGGGCACCAAACTATAAATGCATGACCACTTTTTGACTATCAACCCCAAGTCCCCAACCATGAAGAATCAACTTTATTAAATATTTTAGTGCGCAAGGAATGGGTTTTGGGCACCAAAGTATTGGTGGCACATTTTCATTCAGTGGCGGAGCCACAATATACAAGTATGGGGGCGAAATCAATTCAACGTGTCAGTATCAGGAAAGGATTGATGTTTCCCACAGGTGGCTTGAAGCTTTTCAACATCTTCGGGCCAATCATGATCCATTGGGACGAGCGTTTGCCAGGGATCAATGCTTATATATAACTCTTGACAGAACTATATACATATTAGTCGCCAACAAAGACTAGTCACAATTGAACATGATTGACTTGAAGAAATCTGCAAAATTTTTGAACGACTAATATTTGTTTGAACGACTCCATTTCATTTTTTTGAACGACTAATATTTTTTTCAACGACTCCATTTCATTTTTTTGAATGACTCCATGACATTGACGATGATTATATGGTCAATTTGGAAATTTCAGAACTCATAAATTAAAGCACACACAATCAACTTATGACATTGTTATGTTTGTTCTAATAAAGTTTAGTTGCGTATATTATACATACGACGTGTGTTATTTATTAATGCTTTATCACGTATTATTTATTACTTATTTATATTTATCAGAAATCCTACAAGAATCTAAATAATGACACTCGGCACTGTATGTTTCAGTCTATGCTTTTTCCAGCCTGCTACTATTCGATTGATGTTTGTCAGTGATAATGGTCTCATAGCCATCATTACCTGGTGTTTATAGTTTATAGTTGTCGGGTTTGTAGTTGAATAACAATTTATTACGGTGTATTTATTTATCTTATAGCAAAAGCAATATTTTAATAAATTACTGTAGCGCCACTCACAAAAAAACTATAGCAGAAACATTTTTTTTAATAACATGGGAATAGTAACTCCATCATAAATAAAATATTGTGTAATTACCAACACCATAAAATTTGAAGAGTTCGCTTGATATAAATATACAAACAAAACGATGTGCAATCTATAAGGGAATCTCTTTATATACTTTATCGAGTTGCACATCGGCAGTATATAAAAGTTTTTATAGAGTAATCTATAAGGGAATCTCTTTCCTTTGCACATGATGAAAAGATTAACTGTCTTGAATCTCCTATTATTTTTGAGGAACTGAAGAACATGGGATATGAGAAGAAAGATAATGGTTTAAAATTTTACAAAGGTCTTCTATGTCCCCAGTGGAAATTTTTTAATCATACCATCCTCCATTGTCTATCAACTACCATGTGGTCTAGTGGTGAGTGCTTAACTTGTTAAGTGAGCCACAGAGAGAGTAGTACCAGATGGGTGACCATCCGGGAAGTCCTCTTTGACCACAGGGTTTGTTGATACTAGGCAATGAAGAGGAGACCCTGTAAGCCATTAGCTGCGCAGGTTCGAATCTGAGCCGGCCCCGGTTTTCATCCGGCCGTTTCTCCAGCGGAAAAATCTTTAATAATGTACCATACTTGTCACAAAATTTACTTTCGTGTAGCGAACAAAAAAAATAGCTTTTTGATGTACTGAACTTTCATTTTTTGGCCTTTTTATATACTATTGACATTTTTGCCCCTCAAAATATTGAAAATCCAAGGACACTTTTGTCACAAAAATACATAAAAAAGGACAAAAATGAATGTTCAGTACATCAAAAAGCTATTTTTTTTGTACGCTACACGAAAGTAATTTTTGTGACAAGTATGGTACATTATTAAATATTTTTCCCAATTATAATCGTGTGGAGTCGGTACGGTTTCCAGGCGGACGCCATTAATAATCCCCATTGCGCCAGCGTGGACCCGGTTAAGACAACATAGTCTGGGTATGTGGTTTTCAAATTAAATCAAAACTATTTCTTTTTTGGTATTAGGTTTTCAAATTAAATCAAAACTATTTCTTTTTCTTTTTTTTTTCTTTTTACTATTACTATTACTGTTAAAAAAAACACGCACAAAACACACACTTGTCTTGGTAAATGTGCATGGCTTAGATCAATGCAATACACACACAAAACACACAAATCTAGTGGTTCTCAGAAGTTCAATCGGTTACCAAACCGATTACGATTTGCACAGTAACGCAGTTTCTTTGATCATTTATGTTCTTGTGCAATGGAATCTATACAAGTAAAACGTGCGATCATTGATGTTCTTGTGCAATTTATGTTTTTTTTTATTATAATATATCGTTGTGGTTAGGGTTACCACATCTTTGTTTGGTTGATCCTTTGCTTAAAAATATGCGACTTGCACAGTAACCCACATTTAGATTGGAATATTGATTACTTGATTTATTGCCATGGCGTTACCAGAAAACTTAGGATTATGGTTATTGTTTTATTTTATTGGAGGTTTAAGGATTTTAGTGCTTATTACCTGTTAGCATTAAATATATGTATTATGAAGTGATGGTCATTCTCATATTGTAACTTTGTGTCGTGTGTTAAGATTAGTAATAGTTTAGTCATTGGGCCTTGGACTTGGCAAGCTAATATGTTATATGCTATGTTTCATAAGCCTAGTTATCCAACCATGTAACCAAGTCCAAGCCCAAGCCCATAGAAAGCCTATCCATCTCATGTGATGGAAGTATAAAAGGCACCTTACCTCTCATTTGTAAGGTGTGCTTGTGTGTGTATTTGTGTGTGTTTTCTTTAATAAAAGCTCTCATCTTTTCCATCTCTCTATATACATACGAAATACATATATCTCACCAAGTCACCATCTTTCTTCTTCTATATTTGTGATAAAGTTGATATTTTAGGTCTTACAAGTGGTATCAATCGCCTAACAATGATTTAGGAGGGTTGAGAGTTTGTTTGGTTCGTCTTTCTAAAGCTTTCTACACGTTTTTTCTTTAAAAAATTCTTACTTTTCTTGTTTTTTTTGGTTTTTAACACTTTTTTGATTACAAACTAGTGTTATAAACCTTATCTAACAAGAAAGTTTCAATCTTTTTGAAGATATTAGCTTAAAAATTCGGATCTTGTTTTTATACTTGTTTTCGAAATCTTCAATAGTTTCATAAAAATCGTCAAGTTTGCAACTTTCTACAAGTTTTGGTGTTTTTTAAGCTTAGAAGTACAAGAATCTTGGATTGCAAAAGTCATTTGGGTGTGCTTTTTGCAAATTCAATATCTACCAAAATTATCGAGAAACTCAAACCCTAGTTATCGAGAACCTCACTAAATTTTCTTCAGACGATTCCGTGGTTTACTCGGTGTTTTTCTTCCTTGTATAAGTTAGAAAAAACACTTCGACTTGGGATAACTTTCTAAATTGTATAATTTAGATAAGTTTTGATTTTTCTCGATAAGTGAATTTATCGAGAACTTGGCTTAATTTATCGAGAACTTGGTAACTTATCGAGAACTTGGGTAATATCGAGAACTTGGCTTAATTTATCGAGAACTTGGTAACTTATCGAGAACTTGGGTAATATCGAGAACTTGGCTTAATTTATCGAGAACTTGTAAACATTATCGAGAACTTGGTAACTTATCGAGAACTTGGCTGAATTTATCGAGAACTTGTAAACATTATCGAGAACTTGGTAACTTATCGAGAACATTGTCTTCGAGAATAACCTTCACCAAACTCTACTCCTATTTCGTTGAAACGATCCTATAATCAACTTTATCCTATTTTCTTAAAAAAAAAAAAAAAAAAAAAAAAAAAAAAAAAAAAAAAAAAAAAAAGAGTTTTTTGGCGGGAAATCTTGAGTAAAATTTATTTTTTACACGAGACTAAACGTTCAATTTTTACGCGAGATTTAAATTTTGGTATAAGGTTGAAAATTTTGGCCCGAAATTCAAATTTTTAGGCCAAAATTCAAAAAATTTCGGTAAAATTTGGCGAAAATTTTTTCAAAACTCAAATTTTTCTAGTAACCTTAGAATTGTATTTCTTAGTGATTTTCAAATTTTGAGAAAGAAAATTTTCATACTCGATTTTTGGCGGGAAATTACGAAATCAATCAGATCAACCGAGAACAAACGTTCATCTTCACCAAAAACATCTAATCTACAACAACAACCTTTGTTATCTTTCAAAAGATCCTCAGAACAACGTTTCATTTTCAATTGAATCAATGGCATCTCACCATGACAGTATCACGAGTAATTTGTCCAATGGTTTTGCATCAGTCTTCAATGCATTAAACATCCAACGACACAACAACAATCAGCAAGGTTATGCTTCGAGTATACAAATGGGGAACCAGATGCAATATGCAGGGCAGTATGTAGGAAATCAGATGGATCAGAATGTGAATCCGAATGTGCTTAATCAAAATGGGATTGATTGTTACATGACTTCGATTCAGAAACCTACATCAGCAAGTCACAGCAGAAACAATGTCAATGCCATGACGATGGTAGAAAAGATTCAGTACTTGATTATGCTTGCCAATAAAGAAGAATCGGGAATACCATTGACTGCTGAGGAACATGAGTTTAGAGCTACAACAAGAGTTAATGACAATTCAGCAGACCTTAAAGCTACCTACAACTTTATGGCAAATCAGCAGGCAACAACATCAAGCAGTAGCAGTGATTCTGATCTTCCTCCCACTTATGATTCAGATCCATTCCATGAGGTACCAAATTATGGTAACAATGCTACTTCGTTTGCTCATGAGAAGCCACATCTTGTGCCATCTGAACCTAATTATGATACATATGTGGGGGAACAAGTTAATAGCAATGTTAACTATGAAACTCCAGATATGGATCCTAATGGAGTTCAAGTTGCACAAAATGGTGCTAATGATGAGGAAACCCGTGCTTTCTTTGAATCACTATTGAATAAATGCAGCATTGAAATCGAGAAAGTGAAAAAGGTCAATCGCGATGTTAAGGCCGCGAATGTTAAATTGACCGCTGAGCTTGAGAGTTACAAGGAAAACGCTAAAGCTTTTGAATTTCATAACAAAAGATTGTCTGAATTAGAAACTGGTTATCAAAATTCCGTTTCAAGAGAAAAACAATTGCAACTCAAGTTTGATACACTTGATGTCAATTCTTTCAAAAAGATAAAAGCTTTAAACGCGGAAATTTCTGATTTACAAAACCAAATTTCTAAACAAAAATCAGCTTATACCAATCTTGAAAAAGAAAGGGATGAGTTGAAAAAGGATTTTGCAAAGAAAGAAGACAAACTTTTGGCCGAAATCGTAGAGTCAGAACACATGATTGCTCATTTAGAAGAATTAGTGGTTAAGTCGGGTCAGTCAAGTCAAACAATGAAAATGATTTCAAATCAAACTAATCCGGTTTACCATACGAAACATAAAGTGGCTCTTGGTAACAACAACCCCAGTAATCTCAAGAAAGCTCAGCAAGAACAGAATGTTTTGTATAATGGTAGTGTTTTTTACACCAAACATGATCCTCCCGTCGTTCGGGATTCTGTGCAAACGATAGAACATGTCGAAGAGAGCATTTCTAAGATGAAACAAAAGGATTTGAAACCCATTGATTACAACAAATTGAACAAACTTTCGGGAATTACTTTTGTTCCACAAAAAGAACCATCTGTGTTTTCCATAAAACGCCCATTCGCAAAAATGTTTTCTAAGAAAGTAATTGTTTCAAAATCTCTTTCAAAAATGGAACAAATGTCTTCTAACAACACTTTTAATACAAGTGAGGCTAGAAACATTCTGGATGACGTTAAAAAGAGAATTCAAGAACTTCAAAATATTGTTGCTTCTAAAACTACAATCGATATTAACAACTGGCATTCCAGTTTTCATATAGAGCAGAAAAAAGTTTTTGAAAACGAAATTACTATCCCACTGAATAACATCAGTGCGAGGGTAATCCATTTTGAACGTGCTTTCTTAAAAGAAACGGCCGAATTTGTCAAGGACCACAAATCCCTGGTAAACGAAGCTAATGATACTCGTGAAAACATGAATGTTTTGGAAAGGTTAAATGATTCTCTCTTTGAAGCTGTTATGACTACTGATATCATGTCCATCATTTTACAAACATACTCTGTTCAAGACGATGAAAGACTAAGAGCTGAGACCTCCGAAATTGTTTCAAAATATGAAAATGCTCTTATAAAGCTTGAAAAAGAAAATGTGTCATGTTTTAAACAACTTGATCGAAAAAATGAAGAATGCAAGTATGACAAATTGTCGTATGAGCGTGCCTTCAAGAACATGAAAGAGCAAAATGATCTTTTGAGGGCTCAGCTTGAACGTCAAAAAGGGAAGGTTGTGGAAACCAAGTTTGCAAAAGCATCGACTTCGGAGAAACCAAATATTTCAAACACGGTTCAAAAACCAAAAATGTCAATTTCACGGTTTGCTCCAAAAGTCGATGAGAAAAAGGATTTGTCAAATCCAGTCACTCCACCACCCTTGCCCAAGGAAAAGGTAATGGAAAAGATTGTTGAAAAACAAAATTTGTTTGTTGAAAGATACAAAAATGTGATTTCACCTGGCTCTTCTAGGAATAGTACACCAAATAAGACAACAAAAACTGTTAATGAGTCTGTTGGTTCTAATGACATGGTCCTCAACCATCATCTAGAAGAAGCTAGAAAAAAGGCACAACTTCGAAAAAATGGAATTTTAGGTGCAAAACCTAGTGTGATGAATTCTACAAGATTCCAAAGCACCGCTAGTAGTAGTAAACCATTACCTAGGAACTTTCAACACAATACTAGGGATTGGCTTGCATCTAAGAGTAGTGGCACAAATAAGAATGCTAGGAAAGTAGAATGCAACACTAAGAATTCCAAATCAAGTGTCAAGACCCAATCCACTAAGACACCAAATCAAAACAAACCCGTTGAAAAGAAGCAAGAGGTTAAGAAACCTAATAGGTGGATATCTAAAGAATGTAGTTTTTCCAAGACTGAGACTTCCGCTGCATCTGATAAGAAAACTACATCTAGATCTTACCTTAGGTGGATTCCTACGGGGAAAGTTTTTAAAACAGTTGGTCTTAGGTGGATTCCCACAGGGAAGATTTTTGATAGTTGCACCAAGACAAATAATAGTGATAATATTCAGGATAAGGAAGTAGAAACCACAACAACCGTTGATAGTCAACACCCGCAGAGTGATGCTTCATGTACTTCTAACACTGTTATTTGTGAAACCTCTTCGTCTTTGGTTGCAGGTGCTTCAATTATCTCAGAACCCAGTTCCTCAGAGGGTTCAAATTATGTAAATTCTATAAAATCATTCTTTCAATCTTCTATTTTTGATTTTCCATTTCTTTTATAAAAACAAAAACAAAATACAAAAATATAAAATTTCAAAATACAAAAACAATATAAAATCAAAAAATCCAAAAATATTCTTCTTACGACATGTCTCTCGTATAAATCAATATTCTGTACGTTTCTAGAAATGTCATTCTACAATGATACGGACATGTACAGATGCTTGAGCGGGAGTTCTTTTTTTAATGTTTTTCTAAAACATGTCGTTTCTCAAAAAAAAAAAATTTTCACAATGGCTTTCGTATACTTCAGTACGAAACCCGTACGTTAAACGATGACTTCTGATTATTTTCAAATCAAGGACTCGTACGTTCAATGACGAACTCTTTTTCAAAAAGTTCGAGTCTAAACAAACGAAAAAGATTTCACGCATAAACTCGTTTCAAAACAAAATTCCTGAGCACTTTTTCAAGATTGTTCAAAAGATTTCTCAAAATCTCTCAAAATTAGTGCTCAAGAAAACTCCCTCTAAACCCTTAAATTGATTTTAAATGTGCTATCATTAAGGGGGAGTACAAAAAGAAAAATGTTCCAATTTCATGCAAAATCAAATCTATCTTTCTCTCCAAAAGCTTTTTCTTAAACAGTTGATATCAAAAATATCACGATATGCTATTTTTGAGGGGGAGAAGACATGATTAAAATGTGATCAAAGATGTTTAAAGCTTGTGACTGAATCTCAAAAGAGCTCGACTCAGAATGTACCAATGAATTGACGGAGCTTAAAATGTCAGTAATCGAAAAGACTTATCCTCGACGGGTAATAACATCAAGTTAGTTTCTAGAGCTAGTTGTCAACTAAAATCTGACAATGGAACTCTTTAACTAGCCACGTAAGCGTGTCTCGAAAAGGATTTGTCTTAGTAGAAATGTACCGTTTCGAGAAACTTTCTGTGGATATGACCAGGCCGGGTAATAACTTCAAGCTAGTCTAACTAGTGATGTAAGCGTGTCTCGAATCGGTCATGTTCACTGAAAGTGGATCAATTCAAAAAGTGCAAACTCCTCACGCATGTGCAAATTTCTTAAAAAATTCATGAGCACATGTGAAGGGGGAGTCCTTCAAAAGAAACTAAAACTCTCAAAGTGTCAACAAAAATGTGTTTATATTCATAAACACTTTGAGAGATTTTCAATCAAAGGTTTCATGGCAATTATAGGATTCATGGAGTTATAAGGTGACTAAGGTTAGGGAAAACCGTCCTATGATCCGCCAGAGCCAGAGGGATCTTCCCAAGGACAATTCCAATAGATTAGAATTAGAAGTCCTTAGGTATGATTGAAAAAAGGAGAAAATGAGAAAGGAGAAAGAAGGGGTTGATGAATTAAAAAGAAAAGATATGAAAAAGGGTGAAAAGAAATAGCCCTCCAAATGTTCAACCTTAGGGCAGACACCGGGTACAATTCATATGCTACAGGTTGTTACTAAGGTGACACCGGTATTGAAGACAAAGACGTCATGGACCCAGTGACGCGCTGCACTAAACCTTCTTAACCACTCAAGTTCTCTTAAAAGAGCTTGTTTCATTCTCACGGGGAACCAGCATAATCTATCGATCTGTCTCTTAGAGATGGTTGATATTGAAGCAGGAGACCTCTCCCTAATCTCCGCATAGGAAACCTAATGTGCACTTATCGAGTCTAGAGCCCCGAGATTCATCAAAAGATCTCATAGGAACACATGATATTTCTACACTGGTTGTTCAACATTAAGGACGCCAGATGTAAACTTTAGAGTCCTACGCAGATCTTAGCAATCTGCCAGAACATTTATGAGAGGATTCACTTTTGTGATTCTCAATGATTGAATGGAAATTCCTGCCAGGGTCAACATCAAGCAGCCCTGACAGCAGGTCACTTCGGTAATTCTTTATGGGTTACGCTTAGTGTTCGCGGTGGTTTCAAACGGTCTACAGTCGTGGAGTGATCCCCAGCGACTCACCCAGTCATTGAGCTACTAAGTAGGTCTTGTAAGCTCTCTCGAGAGTATCTGACATGGGAACGGCCTTGGTAAGGATTAGAAGGAGTCTTCACACTATGCTGTTGACGATCTCTAATTCTTATCTGTAAGTACCGGTTGTTTTATTGCTAACTGTTTATATGCAGGAACACTTCATCTCCATGGCGACAGATTCCACATGCTCATACATACATCTGGTAGTTAAAGAAAGCTCCCTCAAAGATCTATACAACGCAAAGTTCAAAGAAAGATTCTACGCCAAAAAGAAGAATCTGCAAAGTATAAAGACTAAGGATCAAAGTGAAAGAAAGGGAACTACGTGCATATGGATATCAAAGTCCAAAGATGTATGAGCATGTTGGAATGGAAAACAACCACCACAGACGCAGAAGTGACGAAAGGCAGATAACTCCACATCGCAAAGGAACAAAGAACGATGAAAAATCAGTTATCAAAGATCACAAAGCATGAAGGAACAAAGACTAAAGACTTTTCTACAACGACACACAAAGTTAAAGACAAAGAACACGGAAGACCCACTCACGTGGAGCATCATTCGAATGACCAACCCTTAGGGGGAGATTGTTAGCATTAAATATATGTATTATGAAGTGATGGTCATTCTCATATTGTAACTTTGTGTCGTGTGTTAAGATTAGTAATAGTTTAGTCATTGGGCCTTGGACTTGGCAAGCTAATATGTTATATGCTATGTTTCATAAGCCTAGTTATCCAACCATGTAACCAAGTCCAAGCCCAAGCCCATAGAAAGCCTATCCATCTCATGTGATGGAAGTATAAAAGGCACCTTACCTCTCATTTGTAAGGTGTGCTTGTGTGTGTATTTGTGTGTGTTTTCTTTAATAAAAGCTCTCATCTTTTCCATCTCTCTATATACATACGAAATACATATATCTCACCAAGTCACCATCTTTCTTCTTCTATATTTGTGATAAAGTTGGTATATCTAAGGTCCTACATTACCAGTTTAAGGATTTTAGTTTAAGGATTTTAGTAACATAGTTCCGATATATATCTGATTGTTGTTTAGGCTGTTTATGTTATGTATGTGCCATACTTAAAATAGTTTAACAAAAAACAACAACAAGATACTCAAGATGTTCCGACATAGAGCGACCACTAACGGCCTAATGAGACGGTTCATTAAACCTTGAAAATCTACCGAATTCATAACAACTTAGATAATTAAAAATCCTAAACTTACTACTACAACAACAACAACATTATTCGAGCTTTAGATTTCTCTTATATTGCCTAATTACTTGAAATTAAGACTCTCCATGTGGGTGCACAGTGATTGAGTTGTTTTCTTTTGAGGATTCTTAAACCATTTTAGCTTTTTCTTGAGTTCCGTTATCTCCTGTTTCAATTTCATGCATTCTGCATACACTTTGATGCATTTTGAACACATTGCATTTTGAGGTCTTGACCCTGAAATTCTGAGACTGGGAGAGTAAGCTGAAGCTACCTTTTTCGCCATCTTCATTAGTTGTGAGGAGATGAATTGAAACAAACTGTATGTAGGAGTTTATATATAATGTGATTGTGGGTAGATGGATTTTAGGTGAAGCTTCATTTAACGTATCATAAATTGCATATATACCCATTAAAACTTGAATATTTGCATATATACCCAAAACATGCTTAATTGGCATTGTACATCATGCATTAAAAACTTGTGTTTTGGGTATATATGCATGTTTATGAGTTTTAGTGGGTATATATGCAATTCTCCCTAACGTATTTGGGTTGGAATTTAATGATGTTGGTACTTTTCTCTTATGTTTCTTAGAATTGTTTTATTGTTATATCCTAGTTTACAGGTATTAAATCTAATTATAACAATGCCTAAACTTTGAATTTTTCATTATTGGATTTAAACTAATTAACATATGTTAGTTTGATTAATTAAGTGTTTGTTTAATGAAAATAATTAATCTGACATTAAGTCTTCTCGACATTAGCTTACAACTTGTGTTTGATAAGCTTATTAGCTTTTCACTAAGTTCATAAGCCCAAACGAATAAGCCAAAGTATATCAATATGTATTGTTCTACATGTTTTCAAATTATGTAATGTACATAAGCCCAAACAAAAAAAAAGTTTGAGTCTTTAAAAAAATAAACACACACCTCCTCATCAGACATCAGATCTATAACACGTATCGTGTTTCATTGTTTCCCTGTTTTTTTAAAAGTTTAAATAAATTGATAGTGATTTCGGCCTGTTTTTAGTTAATTCTTAACATACCAAGAGGTTTACTTCATACTCTTTTTTGCATGCAGCTGGCTTTTTTGGATACGTTACCAACAGATGTTAATGTAATAGATTTCCTATAAATGTTGACGATTTAGTGTGTAACACTCCGTACTTGTTAAAAGCAACTATATATATATCTATCTAGTGTTTTTTGTTATGTTTTTTGGTTTATTGTCCAAGTAATCTAATATAGGAAAAGGGTGAGCAGGAACCGCACTGCACACCGCAAAAAATGTTCGTGGACTAAAATAGTCCATTCTTGCATCCCAATCCTATAAACGGTCATTAGTTTAAAGGACTAACGATGCAAATACTGTTAGTATAAAGGACTAAAGGTGAAAATATTAAACGGTCGTTAGTCAACAGGTACACTGAATAAAATAACGGTCGAAAGTTTGTTACTTTTTTAGGAAAAAAAGAAAAAAAAATCACTACACAGAATTGGGAATGGTGACAAGTTAACTACATTGTGCTGCTAAAATGTATTCTGCTGCTAGTGCAAAATATTGTGCTGCCTCCACTACAAAATATTCTGCTGCTAGTGTATTTTATGTTTTCATAAGGTTTATGAAATTATGATCTTGTTCAGAACAAAAAGATCAACTATTTTATGTTTTCAAACACAACACATAAACAACAGAAACATGCATTTTTGACTAACTATATTTATAGCCTTAAATTCTACCAATTTCCGATGTGAACTTTGAAAAATTTTAAATAGAGTGATAAATGTAATAATTTTATTTAAACGTAAACATCTATCGCTTTAGAAACATTATAAAACTTACATTCTATATTTGAGAACATAGCATTATCTCTATCTTCGAAATCATATACATTTCGTCATCCAGAGTGCAACGGTTGTTATTCTCATCGATTGTCAAATAATGTGACTTTTACTATTGGTAAATACGATTCTCATAGTATGAGTTGTATTTTCATAGTGTTTATATGTTTCTGATACATAAAAAATGGATTTCAATACTAGCTTGGAACCCACGTGTTGCAGCGGCGGGTAATTTACTATCTTACAATGTATTTTTTTGTATTTTTTTAATTTTGCAATATTTTACTTAATTCTATAGTCAAAGAACATTCTGAGTATATATATATTTTTTTTAGATTCTTCTTTGTTCATATTACTACATGGGAAATGTAACCCAAAACTTTTGCTATTCCAGTTTGGTTCCATTTAATTTGCATTTTAAATCAAAAACCATTATTAATTCAATAAAGTCAATAATGCCATTTACTTTACACCAACCCATCTATTCATCTACTAATTTAAATACCACGAGTGTTCATATTACAATACACCCAATAAGCACAAAAAAAAAGGAAAAGAAAAAGAAAAAGAAAAAACCAAAAAACACACATACACAATTATAAACTCTCAAAATTATCGTTGCATACAGTGACTACTCGCAAAAAAGTAGCAACATCACACAAAGAAGGTCCTTTAAAAATTAAGAAATCTGGTGATCAATTGATAGTCAAATACTTGAAGATTCGTTTTGCATATGATTTCGTGAATGGTTCGTTTGAGTTTATGAAAAGGTCTGGAGTTTTTGAAAATGTGTTATCGAATTTCTTCATAACGATTGTGACTTGTTGATGAATTTTTTTAATTTTTTATTTAGACTTTATCCACTGAAATTTTCAAACATTTAGCAAAAGGTATTTTTAAAATATGTTCAAAAACGGTTCAAACATTGTAGGAGTGAAAATGATGATAGGCAAAAAATGGTGTTAAAACTCCTTTTGATTTTTTTATCCGCCTATTGATTTCAAATAGATGTTTTGAATTGGTGGTTAAATAAAATCAAAAGCAGATTTAACACCATTTTTTCTCTATCATCATTTTCATTCCTCCAATGTTTGTTCAGCTTTTCGACTTATTTTAAAACAATTGCTGTTAGTTTTTCATTGGGTCAAACTAAATAAAAAAACAAAAAAATTGATTCGAAGTACATATTCATATCAAGAAGCTTTTAAAAGCCATTTTCAAAACTCCGGTCCATTTCATGAACTTGAACCTGGCGTTCACGAAATAGTATGCAATCCTTATCTTTTGTAACTTGAATTCCCATTTATCACCAGTTTTCAATTTTTAAATGGGCTTTTGTGTCGTGTTTCTACCTTTTCGAAAGTAGTTATTTGAAAAATTACATCGATTTTTTTTTTCTAATTTTTATTATTATTATTTTTAATTCACATGTACAACTTGTAATATTAACATTTGTGCAGCATATTTATGAGCATGAGTTGTGATGCTCAAAAATGTTGATTTCATAGTCTATACTCTATAGTACATTTCTAATCTACAGTGACGGCAATTCACTGCCCAAGGCATTTAGTAATTATTTAATTTAATGGCATATTATTAATCATTCCTATATAAGAAATTTACTTTTCTCGAACAACTTGCTTTCTCTACAAATTCTCATTTTATAAATATGATGTGTTAATTATCTTTCTATATATAGGCACTTTGATATACTTTCGACAAAAACAAAGATACATTTTTTTTTGGGAAAAAATTCATATGTGATTTAACATTAATATCACATGTCGAGCAAAGTTATCTGTTTATCCACGAAAAGGTGTAGATTCGCGGGATCACCCTGACCCCGGGTGCCTTTTGGCACCAGCAATTGTCCACCGCACAAAGAATTGCTCCGGGCAACTCTACTGGCCTAGTGGGGCACAAAATGGAGGGAGCCGAGACTATCAGACTCTTGATCTCTTATCGAAGAAGTCCCTCTACTGAGCCCATAGGTTTTGCTGAGGTGGGTATCTATCTGGAGGTAAGTGCCAGGGAAACGACAACATTTGCTCCCTGATAGGTGCCCGCCTCCGAAAAACCTATGGGGCTCACTGGAGAGACTTTGTGGATAAGAGCTCAAGAGTCCGAGAGTCCCAATATTGGAAGAAGATTCTCAAGGAATCAAACTACATGACATTGTTTGAATATTTTAATAAAAATATCCATTTAAATGCTTTATACCATAATTATATTTATCAAAAATGTTGCAGGAATATATTGATGACATTTTTTTCTTCAGATAATTAACACATCATATTTACCACAGTTCTTATTCCCAGACTCAATTTTTTTCACGCGACTCTTTATTATAGTGGTTTTTGTGATTGGGATAACGTGAGTGCATATTAACCATCGTGAATTGATGAAAAGTAAAACAAAATGACTCTGAAACATGTTAAGGTAATTGATATCATTGTACATTAACCATGTAACTGCAGAAACCACACCACAAACAGTTCGTTAGAATGATCACATGAGATGAGATCAATATATAACTCATAAACATTTACATAAGAAAACATTACGATCTTTTTTAAAAACATGTTACTGTAATAATCAGATGTTGTGAACGTTTTTTTTTTTTCTTTATCTTTTTGTACTTATGATATTTAAGTTCTTAAAAAAGTGAATTATAGTTAAGTTGAATACATGTTCCGTGATATTTAATTTTTTAATTAACTATATGTATGTAATTTGATGTTTGTATTTATTAAACTTCGTGTCTCGAATAGGTCACTTTCTGACAATCAGTAATATTTTGTGTCTCGAGGAAGTTTCTTTATGACATTATATTATGTCATCAATAGAGATGTCAATGACATTGAAAACTCGCTAGTTCTACCTCTTTAAATTAAATTTAAATAAATAATCTTAAATTGAAAACAATGTCTTAAAATCTTGGCAAATCGTAAGTATAAAATAACATCACAATGGAAATTAACTTTTAAAAAATAGTAATATTTATGAAGTAGTCTAAGAATATTAAAAATAAATTGTAGTACTCAAATTCGGTATGGGAACTCAGAATGGAAAGGTATGGGAACTGCAAAGAACTGCACCAGCCGCATTGCTAGATTGTTGAAAAAACAAAAGGAACTGTATGGGAACTCAGAATGGAAATGTATGTTGAAATGAACTTGAGTCACTGCTGTCAATGTATGATTTCTGAAAAAAAATAAAAAAATGTATTAAAATTTTAAAAAATATAGTGTAAATGAAATAAAAGATAAAGTTGCAATTCAGGGTGTATTTGAAACAACCTTTGTTCTTGGAACTCCAATGGCCACATTACTTGGTGGATGGTTGGTTTTAGATCATAAAAAAGAATGGAATGCAATAAACCAACATACGTAACCCTTCTAACTTCCCACTACTGCTCCTTTTGTCGTTTCAACTCCCTTTGAGCAAAGGACTGCACCAGCCACATTAGCATGTTCCAAAATATATGCTTCCATTTTTTTGGGAAGGCAAAATATAGTAGTTCCTAAACAAACATTGTTCCAAAATACATAGTTGCATACCATGTTCTAATTATAGTAATTACACACTTATCATATACATTAACTTAAATACTTCATCTTGACCTCATCTTGACTCTTTGATATTAGCCCACCAGTCTCTCAATTCATTTGACATTCTCGGAATAGCTTTACCTTATAATCAATATGAACTGAATTGTCTTTACGCTTAACCACTACCCCAACTGGAGTATCAAACCACTTGTATCATCCTCGTTATAAACATTTCATCTCAAACATACTCCACTTTTGTTATAGCGCCGCCCTTTACTATGTTCCCAAGATGCTTAAAAACCACCTTGGGATTTTGGTGAAACATGTAAGTTTCCAGCAAAGGTAACCAATGGAACCGTTGTATTACTCCTGTCAACGAATGGTGATTCCCTTCTGGTTAACATTCGGCGTTTGCGTGCTGCTGCTACTTTCTGAAAATACTCGTCATACGGATGTAAAATTTTGTTTGGAACAGGTCTTGGTATGTATTCCTTATAAAATTCCCAAAATTCCATGTGCCAGTCAGAATTATGTTCCGCACTTGTTGGTTTTAGATCATACTTCGGCTTTGATTCCTTAGAAAAATAAAACATGATTCAGGTATATAAAAATATTTAAAAGAAATTCGAAATTCATAATAAAAAATGATTTACCTTTCCAAACTACAAACTAAAATCTGATCTTTTAAAAATTTGCTTCCTAGTCCATGTTATTGGTGGTATGACGTCTGGGTCTTTATTCCACCAAAGAAAGCTTCTATCGAACGACTCCAAAATCCATATCTACAAAAAAGGATATGATTGCATCATTGTCAACATACAATATATAGAAAAATTTAACTAATTTTTTTTTAAATAATAAAAAAAATACAATTGATTCTAGTTATTAAATATAACTAACCTTGAAAGCCCAAACAAAACCAGAAACCGTGCACGTGGGAACATAATTCCTGTATTTGCTCAGTCCTTCAAGGTTACGCCAGTTGTGCTTTTGAAATACATCCAATATTTGGTCGTATAAGTGCCTCCATATGTGCTCACCCCATGGGAAGGCATTCCACGATCTGAGGTTTTCAACTAACCTCAGATATGCGTCATCAACTGCCGTAGTCAACAACCGACCCATTAATACGACTTCCAACACTAACAACAGACACACACGGACTGCGTCGTTGTCAGACAACTTAGAAACCAAACCTCGTCCTCAATAACAGCTAGAAGATGTAAGTTGGTAACTTTCACTCCTGCCTTGAGTTGAAGTACTCTAGACCGGAATTTTACCTCCCCTGAACTATTTGAGTCAAAATTTAAATTTCCAAAACGCAGCCCTGTTGTGAGCGAAAACTCTGGTCGACCAAAATGTAGAGTTCGATCTTGAACACGATATAAAAATCAGAAGCAGATCTAACACCATTTTTTACTCATTTTTTCTTATTTTACAATACTCATCTCTTATGAACATCGTAATTTTAAAAGTTATTGAGTGAATGTTTGATTCAACATTGGATGGTATGGGTATTTAAAAGAAAAAATAGAGGGAGTTGAATTTAAATTGATTATGGTAGGTGAGGATATTCTTTGTTATCGACTTTATTAATTACTTTATTTAATGATAGTCATTTTTGTATTCGTCCATATCTTTAGTATAACTTTAAAATAAGGTTCCAGTTTCTGGTTTATGAATTGTGATTGTTGTTCACTAGTATGAATTCTGTGATGTATCTTGTTAATAGAAGTATATGTATGTCTATACTCTAGGGAACCGTTGTATTATCATTAGCAAACCTTACACACATTAACGAAATTCTTCTTAAAATGCCATCAAAAAAATACTCAAGTTGCAGATAGTATTTTTCTGAGTTATTATATAAAAGAACCAGAATAATAAAACTATGACTTTACTATATAGGGTTCTATGATTACACTTTGATTTGTTACACGACGCTTGGAGATGAACGCATACACCATGAGGTACTACTATTAATAAACCAAAACATACACACACATTTGCACAAGCTATGCGCATACTTACTAAATTTTAATCTTAGTTGTTGTGACAGTGGGACGTGCTTGGGGGGCTTACAAAACTAAATACATATAACAAAGCGTAAAACCTGTTTATACGTTTGGAATAGAGCAGAGGAATAAAGAATATCTATCTTTTACATAATATAAAACATTAAGTTAATGGTGCAAGGCTTATATCAATAATTTATAAAGAGCTTAAACCAAATGCAAAGAGCTCCTACACAATTAAAGTTAAAGCAATTCGCATATGGAAAACATACTACATGGAAGCACCATCAAAAGCCAACGAAATCGATACAAAGATCCAGGGAGAACCCATCTTAGAATACAATCTTAATATGACTTTAATGGATGAAGATGTATGCATTCAAATTTCCATATTTATTAGTACTTTTTTGTTGAAAGGATGAAAATTTTATTAGAAAGCTCCAAGAAGGAGACAAGCAACAAAACATAAACTGTACAAGAACCACAAGCAAAACACGGAATTACAAAACGACTCAAAGAGCTTGGATGTCCAACAAGCCCAATTCGCCTTCTTCTTAGCAGCAATACAAGAAGAGTTACAAAGATGAGAAAGGCGTTGGATACTTGGGAAAACATCCTCCTCTATACACTTATCAGTCATGTCGATCGGTGCAAAAACAACACGATTCCTCGAATTCCAAAGGATCCAAAGAGCAATTTGGAAGACCCAATGAAGAACCTTTGTGAGAGAAGCGTCGCCAATAACAGGGTGCGTGCACGGGTATTATAACTAGTATCGTCATAAAAAACTTGTGATATTTATTTATTTACTGATATCAGAGTAACTGTGTAAGTAAATTTTTTAATATCACAGTTACATTCTACATGTTTTCTTGTTATATCAGTTAATATTTTTAATATCACCATTAATGTTCTTAATATCACCGTTTAATTATTAACTTTGGGACTGGAGATTAAAAAACGGGGGTTTTTGCATATATATCCTTCCGAAAATGTATAATAGAAGAATATATATATATCCGAAGCATGCATAACTAAAAACCATTGTATTTGTGCAAGGGATATATATGCAATTATTCACTTCGAGAGGGATATATATGCAATTTAGTGGTGGGGGTGATTTGTGGGGCGCAAGAATTAATTTTTGGGCACCAAACTATAAATGCATGACCACTTTTTGACTATCAACCCCAAGTCCCCAACCATGAAGAATCAAATTTATTAAATATTTTAGTGCGCAAGGAATGGGTTTTGGGCACCAAAGTATTGGTGGCACATTTTCATTCAGTGGCGGAGCCACAATATACAAGTATGGGGGGGGGGGGGGGCGAAATCAATTCAACGTGTCAGTATCAGGAAAGGATTGATGTTTCCCACAGGTGGCTTGAACCTTTTCAACATCTTTGGGCCAATCATGATCCATTGGGACGAGCGTTTTCCAGGGATCAATGCTTATATATAACTCTTGACAGAACTATATACATATTAGTCGCCAACAAAGACTAGTCACAATGGAACATGATTGACTTGAAGAAATCTGCAAAATTTTTGAACGACTAATATTTGTTTGAACGACTCCATTTCATTTTTTTGAACGACTAATATTTTTTTCCACGACTCCATTTCATTTTTTTGGACGACTCCATGACATTGACGATGATTATATGGTCAATTTGGAAATTTCAGAACTCATAAATTAAATCACACACAATCAACTTATGACATCGTGCGATCGTTCTAACAAAGTTTAGTTACGTATATTATACATACGACGTGTGTTATTTATTAATGCTTTATCACGTATTATTTATTACTTATTTATATTTATCACAAATCCTACAAGAATCTAAATAATGACACTCGGCACTGTATGTTTCAGTCTCTTCTTTTTCCAGCCGGCTACTATTCGATTGATGTTTGTCAGTGATAATGGTCTCATAGCCATCAATACCTGGTGTTTATAGTTTATAATTATCGGGTTTGTAGTTGAATAATAATTTATTACGGTGTATTTATTTATCTTATAGCAAATGCAATATTTTAATAAATTACTGTAGCGCCACTCACAAAAACACTATAGCAGAAACATATTTTTTAATAACATGGGAATAGTAACTCCATCATAAATAAAATGTTGTGTAATTACCAACACCATAAAATTTGAAGAGTTCGCTTGATATAAATATACAAACAAAACAATGTGCAATCTATAAAGGAATCTCTTTATATACTTTATCGAGTTGCACATCGGCAGTATATAAAAGTTTTTATAGAGTAATCTATAAGGGAATCTCTTTCCTTTGCACATGATGAAAAGATTAACTGTCTTGAATCTCCTATTATTTTTGAGGAACTGAAGAACATGGGATATGAGAAGAAAGATAATGGTTTAAAATTTTACAAAGGTCTTCTATGTCCCCAGTGGAAATTTTTTATGCATACCATCCTCCATTGTCTATCAACTACCATGTGGTCTAGTGGTGAGTGCGTAACTTGTTAAGTGAGCAACAGAGAGAGTAGTACCGGATGGGTGACCATCCGGGAAGTCCTCTTTGACCACAGGGTTTGTTGATACTAGGCAATGAAGAGGAGACCCTGTAAGCCATTAGCTGCGCAGGTTCAAATCTGAGCCGGCCCCGGTTTTCATCCGGCCGTTTCTCCAGCGGAAAAATCTTTAATAATGTACCATACTTGTCACAAAAATTACTTTCGTGTAGCGAACAAAAAAAATAGCTTTTTGATGTACTGAACTTTCATTTTTTGGCCTTTTTTATGTACTATTGACATTTTTGCCTCTCAAAATATTGAAAATCCATGGACATTTTTGTCACAAAAATACATCAAAAAGGACAAAAATGAAAGTTCAGTACATCAAAAAGCTATTTTTTTTGTACGCTACACGAAAGTAATTTTTGTGACAAGTATGGTACATTATTAAATATTTTTCCCAATTATAATCGTGTGGAGGCGGTACGGCTTCCGGGCGGACGCCGTTAATAATCCCCACTGCGCCAGCATGGACCCGGTTAAGACAACATAGTCTGGGTATGTGGTTTTCAAATTAAATCAAATATATTTCTGTCACACCCCCAAGATCGGGTCCAGCAGAAGCATACGTGTAGCTGGGGTGTAACTCAATTGATATCACAACATAAGTAGAAAAATGGTTTTCAATTTAATCATTTAGAATAAAATCGTTTAACCAAAAATAGTAAATTTACATCGTTAAAGTAGTGCAGAAATAGGCCCTTAAAATAGTTTAGAACGGTCCCCATATAAATTATCAGAGTCTTCTATGACCATGCCATGCCCTGCCAAAACCTCCAGTAGCGTGCCATAAGATTAAAACCTGAAAATACATGCTAAAGTGTCAACACGAGGTTGGTGAGTTCATAGAGTTTGTTTAACAAATAAAGTTTATAGAAAAATGGTCACACAGCAAAGGCATCGTAAATCCACTCAGTTACAAGTCCCGCCATAAGAGACTTGTAACCTGTGTGTTCACAACCCACTGCTAACATATATATAGTAAGATTAAACATGTATAAGTTCATCACAACACAGTTAAGCAATTAGTCGTGAGTCTATACTTCATCTCCGAAGACCTCACGTTTGTATGTATGTCTCAATGGTTGTGTCCAGCAACTTAATCTGGGGCCATTGGAAGTCTCAATGGTTGTGTCCAGCAACTTAATCTGGGGCCATTGGAAGTATGTATGTAAGTCTCAGTGGTTGTGTCCAGCAACTTAATTTGGGGCCATTGGAAGTCTCAGTTGCTCAAGAATACACAATCACAGTTTAGTATAACGCAGTTAAGTATAACACAATCACGTATGTATGAAATCAAGTATAAAACAATCAAGTATAAATGTTTTGAGTATCAAGAAAGTATGTTTTGAGTATTTATACTAGTAAGCAAGTAGTTGAGCATGTATCTCCCCCAAAGAGTTAAAACAAGTATAAAGAGTAAAAGTGGGGCTATGACTCACCTGGGGCGATAGCTACGATGACAAAAGTGGATACACAGAAATGAGGTTCGATCTCTAACCGCAACCTAATATGAATGATAGTGATCTACTTAGATCATGAAATGATGAAGAGAATATGCATGCACATGATACCCATACCACTCGTAACTTGGAAATAATTGTTATCGTCAAAATAAAGTATTTTCCATACTTAGGAAAAATAAGTCCAACTAGGCTTATAAAAACTTGTTGTAATATATCGTATATAAATGTTAGTGTTATATTTATATTCCTTGTCTTGAAAACCTTAAAATAATGTCTAGTAGTTGTAAAAATAAGTCTTGGGTCATAAGTTCTTCATTTGTTAAGAATATAACTCCTTGAATGAGAATCTAGAAAATATATTATTTTGTACGTAGTTATATTATTTTCTAGTAGTGAGTATATATATATATATATATATATATATATATATATATATATATATATATATATATATATATATATATATATATAGTTTTCACGATCTTAAAACGTGTATAACTTGGTCGTTTTAAGCTCATTTTACTCGTTCTTTATATCCACGGATTCGTTCTAGTATATACTAATATATTTTCAATAGCTCGGCTCCACTAGGTTACGTCTAACGTCTCTATTTGCCCGTCGAAAACTGTCAAACAGCATGCAGTTTTTCCAAAAATAGTTTTCGTCGTTAAATTTACAAAAATCATATCTCCTTCGTTATAAGCTCGTTTTAATCCGTTCTTTCGCCAAAAGCTTCGTTTTTGAAAGTATTTTCTAAAAATATTGTCAAAGTGGACTGAGAAAATACGGATTTTTCTGGGTTTACCAAAATGGGACAGAATGTATTTCTACTTGTTCAAAAACCATTTTCAAGGCTCTAAACTAGTTTCTAACATCACCAAACTACTTTCAATCACCACAAAACTAGTCTAATCCTACCATACACCTTCTTAGGGTGTCATGGGTTCCTAAACATCATAACCAAGTAGATCTAACAAGGATCTAACCATAAACACTTTCTAAGGTTCAAAAGTTAAAAGTTTGTAAAATAAAGTGGTATAAATAGCATATGCATGTAGATCTAGTATATATATATCATATGGATCTTGTATAAACTTGATAAAATTATAAAAATGAGTTTGATATACTTACTTCAAAGATTAGGGAGTTTTTGAGGATGAAAACCTAAGTAAACCTTGAGTTTATCTTTCAAAACCCCAAAAGGAATACAAACTATACTTAATATGATACTTGTTCTTGGAAAAATCTTTGGTCTTGCCCTCCTTGTTGTTGTGCCGTGAGTGAGAAAGAGAGAGTAGAGAGAATGAATTATTTTTTTTTGATCTAGTGATGAATGAGAGGAAAAAGGGTAGGTTTTTTTTTATATATATTATTATTATTATTATTATTATTATTATTATTATTATTATTATTATTATTATTATTATTATTATTATTATTATTATTATATAAAGAGTTAGTATATGTATTAATGAGGTTGGAGTGATTTTATTAACATTGTAAGTGATTGGTAAGGTAGGGGGGTTGGAATGTGTAAGAATTTTGGTGGGATTTGTTATTATCTTGTGTTTATTTGTAGTTTTAAGGTGTACCGGGTACCGGGTTAACTAAAAATAAATTTTAACGGAGTTAACCGGGATAAAATAAAGTTGTAAAAATTATAAAAATAAGTCGGGTATAATTATTGAGTGTTTAGATAATTATAGTTTAATTTCTACAAAAACCGTCGAAATTTTAGTAAACTTACGTTAATAATTAAAATAAATCTCCAAAATACCGGGTAATTTAATACTATAATTTTTATATTATAAAAATGAATATAAAAATATATTGGGATCATAGTCGGGAGTGTCGGACGTGTTAGTCACATTATTGATCGTTTGTTAACGTTTATTTAAAAAAATAAACATACATAAAAAGTCAAATATATCAAAAGTATTAATTTGAATATCCTACGAGTGGAATAGTATGCAAGTGCCATAATGATGTTATGCGGACTATTTCTAGTCAGTATGGGATGTCCCTGATACTAATGTGTGAATTCGCTCCTGAACCAATACGGTTACACGACAATGAATACTCGTAAACTAAATTTACGATGAAATGAGTAATGCACGTGAATAGTGGTTTTCTTCCGGGAATGAATAGTGTCATATGAATAGTAAAATTTCTGAATGTTTCTCGGAATGTCAAATTGACCTCAAAAATGATGAATAGTAAGATGATGAATAGTGATCGGTGAATAGTGATTTATGAATAGTGAATTAGCGAAGTTTGGAAAATGACCGGAAATTACGAGTTGTGACAGTCTTCCCCTCTAACAGGAACTTCGTCCCGAAGTTCAGTTTGTGTTGATCTCTGGAGTGGTATTGGTGAAAAGGTGATAATATTTATCGTGTAAGTTACTGGGCTCTAATGGGAGGAGCTCAAGTCTGTAGGCCACTAGGCCCATACTGTCTGAAATATTGAAGGGTCCAATGTATCTCGGGTTTATCTCTCCACGTTTGTGAATTATATCTCAATGGTGTTGTCTTTGGAATCTTGTGATATATATTGTTGTCCAGGAATCCAAGTTATAGCAAATGGTTAGCCCAACCATTTCCAGAATCAATCACACCCGAATTGGGTATATCTCCCTATGTTTGAATCATTCTCTAATCCTAACCAATGGTCTGAAGATAATAGGTGGTGTGGTTCCAAAGGAAATCTTAATGAAATCTGCCAGAAGTTTGAGGTGAATCAAATTCCTCCATTAGGAATAGTTGGAATAGGTATCATGAATCTTGTGGAAAAACTTACAAGGTTAAGTCCGTCAAAGGGTGTTGTTGAAAATAATAGGTTAGGATAAGGTTGTGATCCTCCGCAGGAATGTCATGAATTGAGTCTTTCTCCACCTACAGTGCTTAGTCTCCATTACTAAAATTTTCCCAAGCTCTATGTCGTCAATTCACAAACTCCTAAATGTATAAGTGATGTAATATAGTGATTGGTTTTCAAAGTTTGTTTTTGAGATTTAGTGTGTTGTTCATAAACCTTCCCTGAATAAATGAATTTACAACTTTAAGCAAACGACTTTCCAAGTGACTTTATTTTTTTTATTATTTTTTTATTTTTTATTTTTTATTTATTTATTTATTTATTTTTTATTTTTTTTAACAAGATATATGTTTTGTATAACCGTAGTTTAGAGAAAAATCCATTTAAAGTGAAAGTATTAAGGGGATAAAATAGTCGGGTAGGTATGTCTGCACAAATACCTAGGTGCCTAACATATTTGAATAAGGTATATTGGTGAGGACATGTTCAATTGCAGGTTCTATAGTCTCGGTTTAAAAGATTGGATTTTTATCTCTATGGTGTTGCTCAGTGAGCATTCGTATCGAAGCTAATCTTGTAATTCAGTCAAGCCAATACTTTCTAGGTGGTAGAATTTTGGCGATCAGGCTAGTGATAGTGGTTCGAATGGTTTTGTGATATCTTGGGGTTTCTGTTGAGTTTTAAATGGTCATAATGTACCTAGGGATCCTCCTTTTATATGGTATGGAAAGTCTTTTCTAGGGAGATCATTGATAATATCCACTTATCAATATAGGGAGTAGTGAGTGATAAGTGACATAGGAATCTATAGAGGGTTAGCTAATTCCTTATATATATATAGGGATGGGAAAGGGAATGACAGTGATGGTGAGAAGGGAAAAGACTGTGACAGCTGCGACATAATGAGATTGTGATGAAAGTGAATACGGTGATGTAAAACAAAACATTTGGAAATTGGGTAGATAATTTAATCCAGACACAATTTTATTATAACCATTCTCAGTGTTGCAAAATTCATGTATGAGTCAGACATAGGTGGTTATCCTATATCTCACTATCCCGGGTTGAATGTAGGTGGCCAGTCTACATTCCACCGAGGTTCCATGAATTTTGAAATACTCAGCTCAGTTATACTAATACTATGTCCTTCACAATTACCAAGACGTTCTGAAAGACTAAGGCAGGTGACCAAACTCGAGGTTAAATGATGAACTATGCAAAGAAAACATAACACGATGACACATATGATACGTGAACATGCTTATATGAAAGACAATTATAGTAATCAACTAGAATAAATGAATATAATATACCAGATAATAAGACACAAATCTCATCATCTAAGTCAGCAACAAACCACAAGTGAGGCTTCAGCTTGGCAGGCAGGCACGTGACGGTCATAGGGTTAAGTTTTTCGTAAAAGTAGCTATAGTCTAGGTTTTAAAAACACTTAGTTCGCTATAGCCAAAGCTCTGATACCAATCTGTCACACCCCCAAGATCGGGTCCAGCAGAAGCATACGTGTAGCTGGGGTGTAACTCAATTGATATCACAACATAAGTACAAAAATGGTTTTCAATATAATCATTTAGAATAAAATCGTTTAACCAAAAATAGTAAATTTACATCGTTAAAGTAGTGCGGAAATAGGCCCTTAAAATAGTTTAGAACGGTCCCCATATAAATAATCAGAGTCTTCTATGACCATGCCATGCCCTGCCAAAACCTCCAGTAGCGTGCCATAAGATTAAAACCTGAAAATACATGCTAAAGTGTCAACACGAGGTTGGTGAGTTCATAGAGTTTGTTTAACAAATAAAGTTTATAGAAAAATGGTCACACAGCAAAGGCATCGTAAATCCACTCAGTTACAAGTCCCGCCATAAGAGACTTGTAACCTGTGTGTTCACAACCCACTGCTAACATATATATAGTAAGATTAAACATGTATAAGTTCATCACAACACAGTTAAGCAATTAGTCGTGAGTCTATACTTCATCTCCGAAGACCTCACGTTTGTATGTATGTCTCAATGGTTGTGTCCAGCAACTTAATCTGGGGCCATTGGAAGTCTCAATGGTTGTGTCCAGCAACTTAATCTGGGGCCATTGGAAGTATGTATGTATGTCTCAGTGGTTGTGTCCAGCAACTTAATCTGGGGCCATTGGAAGTCTCAGTTGCTCAAGAATACACAATCACAGTTTAGTATAACGCAGTTAAGTATAACACAATCACGTATGTATGAAATCAAGTATAAAACAATCAAGTATAAATGTTTTGAGTATCAAGAAAGTATGTTTTGAGTATTTATACTAGTAAGCAAGTAGTTGAGCATGTATCTCCCCCAAAGAGTTAAAACAAGTATAAAGAGTAAAAGTGGGGCTATGACTCACCTGGGGCGATAGCTACGATGACAAAAGTGGATACACAGAAATGAGGTTCGATCTCTAACCGCAACCTAATATGAATGATAGTGATCTACTTAGATCATGAAATGATGAAGAGAATATGCATGCACATGATACCCATACCACTCGTAACTTGGAAATAATTGTTATTGTCAAAATAAAGTATTTTCCATACTTAGGAAAAATAAGTCCAACTAGGCTTATAAAAACTTGTTGTAATATATCGTATATAAATGTTAGTGTTATATTCCTTGTCTTGAAAACCTTAAAATAATGTCTAGTAGTTGTAAAAATAAGTCTTGGGTCATAAGTTCTTCATTTGTTAAGAATATAACTCCTTGAATGAGAATCTAGAAAAAATATTATTTTGTACGTAGTTATATTATTTTCTAGTAGTGACTATATATATATATATATATATATATATATATATATATATATATATATATATATATATATATATATATTTTTGACGATATTAAAACGTGTATAACTTGGTCGTTTTAAGCTCATTTTACTCGTTCTTTATATCCACGGATTCGTTTTAGTATATACTAATATATTTTCAATAGCTCGGCTCCACTAGGTTACATCTAACGTCTCTATTTGCCCGTCGAAAACTGTCAAACAGCATGCAGTTTTTCCAAAAATAGTTTTCGTCGTTAAATTTACAAAAATCATATCTCCTTCGTTATAAGCTCGTTTTAATCCGTTCTTTCGCCAAAAGCTTCGTTTTTGAAAGTATTTTCTAAAAATATTGTCAAAGTGGACTGAGAAAATATGGATTTTTCTGGGTTTACCAAAATAGGACAGAATGTATTTCTACTTGTTCAAAAACCATTTTCAAGGCTCTAAACTAGTTTCTAACATCACCAAACTACTTTCAATCACCACAAAACTAGTCTAATCCTACCATACACCTTCTTAGGGTGTCATGGGTTCCTAAACATCATAACCAAGTAGATCTAACAAGGATCTAACCATAAACACTTTCTAAGGTTCAAAAGTTAAAAGTTTGTAAAATAAAGTGGTATAAATAGCATATGCATGTAGATCTAGTATATATATATCATATGGATCTTGTATAAACTTGATAAAATTATAAAAATGAGTTTGATATACTTACTTCAAAGATTAGGGAGTTTTTGAGGATGAAAACCTAAGTAAACCTTGAGTTTATCTTTCAAAACCCCAAAAGGAATACAAACTATACTTAATATGATACTTGTTCTTGGAAAAATCTTTGGTCTTGCCCTCCTTGTTGTTGTGCCGTGAGTGAGAAAGAGAGAGTAGAGAGAATGAAATTTTTTTTTTGATCTAGTGATGAATGAGAGGAAAAAGGGTAGGTTTTTTTTTTATATGTATTATTATTATTATTATTATTATTATTATTATTATTATTATTATTATTATTATTATATAAAGAGTTAGTATATGTATTAATGAGGTTGGAGTGATTTTATTAACATTGTAAGTGATTGGTAAGGTAGGGGGGTTGGAATGTGTAAGAATTTTGGTGGGATTTGTTATTATCTTGTGTTTATTTGTAGTTTTAAGGTGTACCGGGTACCGGGTACCGGGTTAACTAAAAATAAATTTTAACGGAGTTAACCGGGATAAAATAAAGTTGTAAAAATTATAAAAATAAGTCGGGTATAATTATTGAGTGTTTAGATAATTATAGTTTAATTTCTACGAAAACCGTCGAAATTTTAGTAAACTTACGTTAATAATTAAAATAAATCTCCAAAATACCGGGTAATTTAATACTATAATTTTTATATTATAAAAATGAATATAAAAATATATTGGGATCATAGTCGGGAGTGTCGGACGTGTTAGTCACATTATTGATCGTTTGTTAATGTTTATTTAAAAAAATAAACATACATAAAAAGTCAAATATATCAAAAGTATTAATTTGAATATCCTACGAGTGGAATAGTATGCAAGTGCCATAATGATGTTATGCGGACTATTTCTAGTCAGTATGGGATGTCCCTGATAATAATGTGTGAATTCGCTCCTGAACCAATACGGTTACACGACAATGAATACTCGTAAACTAAATTTACGATGAAATGAGTAATGCACGTGAATAGTGGTTTTCTTCCGGGAATGAATAGTGTCATGTGAATAGTAAAATTTCTGAATGTTTCTCGGAATGTCAAATTGACCTCAAAAATGATGAATAGTAAGATGATGAATAGTGATCGGTGAATAGTGATTTATGAATAGTGAATTAGCGAAGTTTGGAAAATGACCGGAAATTACGAGTTGTGACAATTTCTTTTTTGGTATTAGGTTTTCAAATTAAATCAAAACTATTTCTTTTATTTTTTTTTTATCTAAATTAGTCTGGAATTTCAACATACATTTCCATTCTGAATTCCCATACAGTTCCTTTTGTTTTTTCAACAATCTAGCAATGCGTAACGTGGTTACCAATATAGCATGTTTATCAGAAAGGCAATATATTTTATTAGAAAAAAATGTTTATCAGAAAGCTAACATGTTTATCACAAAATGTGTCTTTAATGTATTCGAAATGCATTAATTTGTATAGCAACGTCAGAGGCGAAAATTTTAATATAATAAAGCGATTAGTTATGTGGCTAACAGTTTGGGACACATATTAGAAACATATTTAGTTCGTTAGAAACGTAAAAGTTTGCATTTAATGTATCAGAAAAGTATTATAGCTAACATGTGAACGATTAGTCGATTATGATCGTTGCTATCCACTTGTGATTGAGACAGGTTTCAATTTAGTCCTCGACTAGAATAAATGGTCTTATGTTCGTATTTAAAGTAGTTGTCTTCGGCTTTGTTGGTTTTTGTGTTTTTTTGAACAACTTGATTATTGTTTTTTCTATCTTTGACCGACTCCATTTCATTTTTTTTAACGACTAATATATTGTTTATATTTTGAATGCCTCTTTTCTTTTTTCAAATATTTTTTTTATAACGAGATATAAATTGCGAAACTTTTTTTCATACAATATTTTGTTAGTAAACACGTTTTTCTAAATGTAAAAAAATAGTCGCACCATGGTCAAGACAAATGTCGAGGAAAGTCACTGGCATGAAACCTTTGTTGGGTAGGCATGAAACCATTATTTAGATTCTTGTATGGAGGTCAGGTGGTGGTAACCTGATAACCTTTTAATCGTCTAACATTGCAACTAAAAAAAGTTGGGTACACAAAATTGGTAAAAAATAAGTCTAGTACCTTAATCATTACTACGCCGGAAGTCTATCAAGAGCTTTAAGTTAGCTTACATAGTTAGTCAAAGTCTAGAAAAAAAAACTATTCTAGCTATGATTATTAGCTAAAACGAAAATATCTTGTTAGGAGATGCGTAAACGTTATGGAAACTAGTTGTGATGCACCACAGTCTCTTAAATGTAGTAGATGTGTAAGCTTTCTGAATCATTCCAGTGAATAGTTGTGTCATGACATACAGAAAGATAATTATGAAAACACTATTTTTGATGCAACACAGACCCTTTAATGTGATGTGTAAGTTTATGAATCATTCCAGTGAATAGTTGTGTCATGTCATGCTGAAAGATTTTTTTTTTGGAACAGCTGAAAGATAATTATGTCATGTCATGTCATTCCAGTGAATTGTGTCATGTCATGTCATGCTGAAAGATAATTATGAAAACTACGAGTATTTGTGTTTTGTGATGCACCAACAGTACCTAATTTATAATGTGATTGGACAAGAAAAAAAAGTTTGAGTCGTTAAAAGAAGAAACACACACCTCCTCATCAGACATCAGATCTATAACTCAATGAAAAACACACACACAAACCATCGAACTTATAAGACCACGTTAACATACACGCGCACACACAGTAAATTTGTAATCGAGCCATATGTTCTATGGAATTGGGCCTTATGTGAATTTGAATTCAAAGTTGATCTTTTATCGTAGGTTACAATCATTCCTTAGCTGTTTATTAGTCCATCATTGAAGATTAATGTCCGTTTCTATAATATGATGCATTTTTGTTTAAATATGTTAACGTAATGTATTCGTTGAAAAAAGTAGCTGCTTGCATTTGCCAACTACCCCATTAACACGTATCGTGTTTCATTGTTTCCCTGTTTTTTTTAAAAGTTTAAATAAATTGATAGTGATTCCTGTCTTTAGTTAATTCTTAACATACCAAGAGGTTTAGTTCATACCCTTTTTTGCATGCAGCTGGCTTTTTTGGATACGTTACCAACAGATGTTAATGTAATAGATTTCCTATAAATGTTGACGATTTAGTGTGTAACACTCCGTGCTTGTTAAAAGCAACTATATCTATATCTATCTAGTGTTTTTTGTTATGTTTCTTGGTTTATTGTCCAAGTAATCTAATACAGGAAAGGGGTGAGCAGGAACCGCACCGCAAACCGCAAAAATTTTCGTGGACTAAAATAGTCCATTCTTGCATCCCAATCCTATAAAGGGCAAATTGCCAAATTCCCAAATCATGACAATTATTTTTCGGGTTTATTTATTCAGTACAAACCCAGCCCCATTTCTCAATTTGGTCAAGTGCGATCGTGCGATCCCAGTAGCTTTATTACACGTGTCCCAGGCAAAACCACCTAACCAATCATTTGCAGCCCACCCCACTACCACTTGTCCCCCAAGTGGCCTTTGAATTATTTTTTCAAATCTGCAATTTCTGATCGTACGATCGTGCGAATTTCGGCTGCCCATGTGAAAAAATCTTTCCAATAGATTTTATATTTGTGATTTGACTTGACATATATTTTTTTAAATATTACCTACGGCTCAGCCCACCACCAAATCTTGCCATAAATAGTAACCCTACTAATGACCTTATCTTAAAATCATCGTACTTATCACTCAACCAAATAACACCATTCATAAGATTCACTCAGCTTACAGCTAATCAAGCAATGTTAGAAGCCATTGATCATGATCGAGATCAAACAAATGACATTCATATGCACGCTATAGCTGACCGTGACCCACTACCTTCCCTACGCATCACAGCCACTGGAACTAATCTTGACTCCCTCCGAAGAACCGGTGATCGTCTCTCTAAGTTTGTTCACTCACTTGGTTTAAGGTTTAGATTCTTTCCACTTTTACTACCTCATCAGCCATTTATCAGCTGTGCTCCTCTTGCCTAATGAGATCTTGGCTGTGAATTGTGTTCTTTATTTGCACCATTTGTTAACTGATCGTGAGAAGCTAAGTTTGTTGCTAAAAAAGATTAAGTCAATGTAATATTTAAAAAAAATATGTCAAGTCAAATCACAAATATAAAATCTTTTGGAAAGATTTGTGGTCTTTTCCCAGAAATATGGCACATGGGGTAGCCGAAATTCGCACGATCAGAAATCGCACATTCGCAAATTAAAGTCAAAGGCCACATGGGGGACAAGTGCTAGTGGGGTGGGCTGCAAATTATTGGTAATGTGGTTTTTTCTGGGACACGTGTAATAAAGCTACTGGGATCGCACGATCGCACTTGACCAAATTGGGAAATGGGGTTGGGTTTGTACTGAATAAATAAACCCTAAAAATAATTGTCCTGATTTGGGAATTTGCCCTCCTATAAATGGTGACATAAATAATCAACATGCAGTTTCGTAAATCGTAACAGTTGCATTGACCTAATTTGTCGAGAGTTGGGATCCAACCATAGGTCATTTTCTCCAATAGGCCCTCCTTGGACCCATCAACTGAGCGTTTGCGGTGGGGAAATGATATCTATTGGACTTTATTGTCAAGGAAGAGACATGAACCCAGGTCTATTGACTTGAGCCCAAGCACCCTTATATGCATATATTTTATACATGATTTTTTAATGACTCAATTTTTGTATAATTTTTTTTTCTTTATGATATTAAAACTTAAGTTATAGAAATTCGAAGTTGGGTATATATGCAAATATGCAAGTTTTAGTGGGTATATATGCAATTGCCCCATAAACATAAAAGTAAATTAAAGTGTACTTTTTTTTGAACTTAATTAAAGTGTACATGGGTAGGTGTGTATCTTAGCATTTTGAAATTACAATAATTAAATGAAAAGTTCGGATAATAACTTTCTTTAAGGTGATTTTTCATAACAACAATTTAACTACGAGTATGAAATATAAGCCAAAATCAAATACTACTAGTTTATAATTTATAAGTGGTGAAATGAACATGCTCACAAAAACCATGATCAATTTAGTCAAATAACATGTTCACTTGACTCTATAACTTTCAATATTAATAGTACCTTCCCCTAGAACTCCCCATCTTCTCAACTATTCGTATTTATTACCGTAAACCCAACACTTTTCTATAAATTCAAAATGTGGGTCGTAATTCACTTTCATAGTTTTATACACATATCATGTTTCAGAATCTAGATTGTTTTACTGAGCTTCTAAAACTTCTTCTATGTCCTCAAAAGGTGATTTTAGTTACCTTGTTAAGAAACTTAAATGTTCCACTGAAAATACGGGAGATGAGAAAGAAGAAAAACTCGTGCGAGAAGGCAGAAGCCGCTGGCACAAGACTGAAATGACAACTCACGTCACATGTGACAGCTTCCAGAGTGAGCTTATTGCATTCATTTCACATGTGACAGCTCCCAGCAGTCTCTCGCTTGCTGTAATATTCAGGTAACCCATTAGCACCAATAGTTGAAAGGATACTTGGGTACCCATTGAATCACACTTAGACAAATGGGCTTAGCTTTGGATAAAGGTCGCATTCATTGAAACACACTTTCCAAACACCCCCACTTTGGGATATCACTTGTCTATTATAAAGTCTTTGTTCCCTGATGGAATAATTTTGCTATGTATCTATAGTAGGGTTGGAGGGTCAGAAATCAACTTTAAATAATTGTGGGATACGGTTAAAGGTTGTTGTTTCAATTGAACCTTTAGAACCAAAGCGATTAAGGCAGTGGCGGGAGAACTCGGATCATACTAGGGAGTTGGTTCAGCTAGCAACCTTACAAAAACTATCAAGCAGTAAGCTTTGGAGTCTAATCCACAAGTTTGGAATTACTATGGCGACTACAACATAAATCGAAAGTTATGCAAGTTTGGACTTCTGAATGTTTTACGAGTTTGTTTGTGTTCGGAGAGCAAGATAAACCGTATACCTAAAAGTGATATCATATCATCTATAATTTCTACTCGTCTGATTAACATCTCATGCAAAAAGACAATCATATTGACTCATCCATTTAACATCTCATGTATAACATATCATGTATAATGATATCATATCGACTAATCCGTTTCATTATATTAATGTTTGATATTTATGGTTACACTAGTATCACTACATAGTTAATTTTTTTTAATAGTAATTGTATTTTAGTAAAGGAATTGTACTTGTGAAAAGAACATTGAAGTGAGCTAAGTTAAACAGTTATAGTTTTTGAGATTTGAATCATTTGATATATAGGCCTAAATTAAAAGAGGCCTAACACTATTATGTTGACACTGTTTCAAATGTTCAACTGACCGTGTAATATTATTCCCTATATGTTTTTTTATTATTATTATTATTTATTTTTTTTCAGAAAGGCAACATTTATTGACGGAACCAAAACAAGAACTAGATAAAAAAGATGGCGACCCTCAGACCTAGGTGTCTAGGGTATGTAAACCTATATATATTATGCCTTGATAAACATTACGGAATATAACTCACTATAACAAAAGCAATATTTTAATAAATTACTGTAGCGCCACTCACAAAAATACTATAGCAGTAACATTTTTTTAATAACGTGGGAATAGTAACTCCATCATAAATGTAATATTGTGTAATTACCAACACCATAAAATTTGAAAAGTTTGCTTGATATAAATATACAAACAAAACGATGTGCAACATAATATAATCATATTGACATCATAATATAAACAAAATGATGTGCAACATAAATAATTGTAATATTGGGTGTAGGGGTGTTTTTAATGCTATTAATGCAGAATGAGGGTTGTACAAGTTCAGGATAGTTACTAGTTAGTTTCATATGATCCATATCCCACGGAGTAGTTTATGTTTGTTTTTATAATTTTGAGTTTTCCGGTTTGAGAGTATTGGCCCCGGGGCTCAGTGGCGGCATTGAGTATATTAAAGATCTTGTTCACACGGACATCTGAGTGAAGATGTATTATGGAGTGTTTTATCGTGTAACTTTCTTTCTAATCTTTTGGATGTTAGGCAAGGCCGCTGTTGAGTTTTTAGGTTGTCAGCTGCAATGACTTGACAGTCATTATTACTTGTGTGACTAACCATGGTAAAGAAATTGCAAGGGTGGATAAAATAATATAGGTTATATTACTACAATTTCATTTTTGACCCGTACACTTCGGAAAAGTCCGCGAAGTTAAAGTTTCGTATGTATGTAGTATATCCTTTTGATCAAACGACAACTTCTAAGGAAGGTCTTCATTCCCCCTTGAAAGAAGTCAAAAAAATTCTGAAAATCCCGATTACATTAGATAAATGTACAACTTCTTAAAGCATAGGTTGGATTGTGCAAAACTGCAAATCAAAAATAGGAGTGTGCAAAACTCCAAATCATTAACCATTTTATATACGCTAACGAGACACATTATTTTATGTATGGTAAAAATGTTATTTTTATTTTATTAATTTTTTTTAAATATTTCAATTTCATTAATATTTCATTGATTAAATTACCCCGTATAAAACTGTACATATACTATGATCACGCTAGCCTTTACTGAATTGACACGTATTTATAGGTAAAATTATTAAACCCTTTTTTTTGTCTATATTAGACCAGTCCTTAATTTTGCTTCAACCACACATATTTTTCTCCTATATAAACACTCTTTTGTATAAAATCTAAAACCAAACTATTATCTCAAATAAAAATAGAAACAATGAAGAGAAGGAAAATATATCTCAAAACATGTAATCTAGAATAAATCAAAAATAGGAGTGTGCAAAACTCCAAATCATTAACCATTTTATATACGCTAACGCGACACATTATTTTATGTATGGTAAAAATGTTATTTTTATTTTATTAATTTTTTTAAATATTTCAATTTCATTAATATTTCATTGATTAAATTACCCCGTATAAAACTGTACATATACTATGATCACGCTAGCCTTTACTGAATTGACACGTATTTATAGGTAAAATTATTAAACCCTTTTCTTTGTCTATATTAGACCAGTCCTTAATTTTGCTTCAACCACACATATTTTTCTCCTATATAAACACTCTTTTGTATAAAATATAAAACCAAACTATTATCTCAAATACAAACAAAAACAATGAAGAGAAGGAAAATATATCTCGAAACATGTAATCTAGAATTGGTTACAAACAAGTGTCGATCATCTAATAGTTAGTAGACTAACCTAAAAAAGTCTGTGGTGAGGGTGCATTTTCAAGTACAACATGCACGTGTGGTTTGGTGTAAAGTACATCAAGAAGCTTCTCCATCATAACATGTAATGTAATTTCTTATCACTTCTGAAAGGAACCAATTTCACCAGGAAAAGACAAATCAAAAAAAAAGAAAAAAGAAAAAAAAGGGGGGGGGGGAAGAAAAAAATAAGCATAGTTTTGAGATTACTCAGGAAGGTTGGTGTAATACTACTTGATCTATGTGTAGATCCATTTTCTTTTGTCATGTGTACGTTTCTTATCATTTATAGTGTTAAATTCTGATTATTGTTAATGATTTTTTGTTAGTTGTGTGGTTATTATTTGAATGTGAAATTTGCACTGTTGTAAATTTGATGTTTTGGAGATAAATACTAAAAACAAATGTGTATGTATAATAGCCATAAACAGTTACGTACAACCCGTTGAAGCATATTTATTGTGCGAACCACTATTATCTCAAATACAAACAGAAACAATGAAGAGAAGGAAAATGTATCTCAAAACATGTAATCTAGAATAAATAAAAAATAGGAGTGTGCAAAACTCCAAATCATTAACCATTTTATATACGCTAACGCGACACATTATTTTATGTATGGTAAAAATGTTATTTTTATTTTGTTAATTTTTTTTAAATATTTCAATTTCATTAATATTTCATTGATTAAATTACCCCGTATAAAATGTACATATACTATGATCACGCTAGCCTTTACTGAATTGACACGTATTTATAGGTAAAATTATTAAACCCTTTTCTTTGTCTATATTAGACCAGTCCTTAATTTTGCTTCAACCACACATATTTTTCTCCTATATAAACACTCTTTTGTATAAAATATAAAACCAAACTATTATCTCAAATACAAACAAAAACAATGAAGAGAAGGAAAATATATCTCAAAACATGTAATCTAGAATTGGTTACAAACAAGTGTCGATCATCTAATAGTTAGTTGACTAACCTAAAAAAGTCTGTGGTGAGGGTGCATTTTCAAGTACAACATGCACGTGTGGTTTGGTGTAAAGTACATCAAGAAGCTTCTCCATCATAACATGTAATGTAATTTCTTATCACTTCTGAAAGGAACCAATTTCACCAGGAAAAGACAAATCAAAAAAAAAAGAAAAAAGAAAAAAAAACAAAAAAAAAAGGGGGGGGGGGGAAGAAAAAAAGTAGCATAGTTTTGAGATTACTCAGGAAGGTTGGTGTAATACTACTTGATCTATGTGTAGATCCATTTTCTTTTGTCATGTGTACGTTTCTTATCATTTATAGTGTTAAATTCTGATTGTTGTTAATGATTTTTTGTTAGTTGTGTGGTTATTATTTGAATGTGAAATTCGCACTGTTGTAAATATGATGTTTTGGAGATAAATACTAAAAACAAATGTGTATGTATAATAGCCATAAACAGTTAAAATGAAGAGAAGTGTCGATCATCTAATAGTTAGTGGACTAACCTAAAAAAGTTGGTGTAATACTACTTGATCTATGTGTAGATCCATTTTCTTTTGTCATGTGTACGTTTCTTATCATTTGTAGTGTTAAATTCTGATTATTGTTAATGATTTTTTGTTAGTTGTGTGGTTATTATTTGAATGTGAAATTTACACTGTTGTAAATTTGATGTTTTGGAGATAAATACTAAAAACAAATGTGTATGTATAATAGCCATAAACAGTTACGTACAACCCATTGAAGCATATTTATTGTGCGAACCACTATTATCTAAAATACAAACAGAAACAATGAAGAGAAGGAAAATATATCTCAAAACATGTAATCTAGAATAAATCAAAAATAGGAGTGTGCAAAACTCCAAATCATTAACCATTTTATATACGCTAACGCGACACATTATTTTATGTATGGTAAAAATGTTATTTTTATTTTGTTAATTTTTTTTAAATATTTCAATTTCATTAATATTTCTTTGATTAAATTACCCCGTATAAAATGTACATATACTATGATCACGCTAGCCTTTACTGAATTTACACGTATTTATAGGTAAAATTATTAAACCCTTTTCTTTGTCTATATTAGACCAGTCCTTAATTTTGCTTCAACCACACATATTTTTCTCCTATATAAACACTCTTTTGTATAAAATATAAAACCAAACTATTATCTCAAATACAAACAAAAACAATGAAGAGAAGGAAAATATATCTCAAAACATGTAATCTAGAATTGGTTACAAACAAGTGTCGATCATCTAATAGTTAGTGGACTAACCTAAAAAAATCTGTGGTGAGGGTGCATTTTAAAGTACAACATGCACGTGTGGTTTGGTGTAAAGTACATCAAGAAGCTTCTCCATCATAACATGTAATGTAATTTCTTATCACTTCTGAAAGGAACCAATTTCACCAGGAAAAGATAAATCAAAAAAAACAAAAAACAAAAAAAAAAAAAAAACAAAAAAACAAAAAAAAAGGGGGGGGGGGAAGAAAAAAAGAAGCATAGTTTTGAGATTACTCAGGAAGGTTGGTGTAATACTACTTGATCTATGTGTAGATCCATTTTCTTTTGTCATGTGTACGTTTCTTATCATTTATAGTGTTAAATTCTGATTGTTGTTAATGATTTTTTGTTAGTTGTGTGGTTATTATTTGAATGTGAAATTCGCATTGTTGTAAATTTGATGTTTTGGAGATAAATACTAAAAACAAATGTGTATGTATAATAGCCATAAACAGTTAAGTACAACCCATTGAAGCATATTTACTGTGCGAACCACTGTTCACACTGTTCATTCAACAGTGATGTACAACAATTTCATGCGTAGCAAATTCTCATCTTTAGTATATAGATATAATGGTGTTAACTCTGCTTTTGATTATATGTATCTTAACCAAAAGATACCTTTCAATTATTTCAGGTATATAGTTTTTTTTTGTAACCTGATAATAGTTGAAAGATAGGGTGAACGGTGTAAAACCCGATCCATCCAACGTTGGGTTGTGGCAAAAATATTCCTTTATAGTTCAGATTTGTAAAACCCGATCCATCCAACGTCGGGTTGTGGCAAAAAGTATCCCTAAATCCAATAGTTGCTTAACATGTGTTGTTGTATCATTTGTAAAGTAGGAAGACGTTGGTACAGTGCAAAATACGGCATGAAACAGTGTAGTACAGTGCAAAATAGTGCACAATGCGTATGGTTTGGGATGGAACTATTCATGGCAACTGTGCATAATTTTGTCCGCTTAATTTTGTTATAAAACCTCTATTTTCCTATAAATGCACCCGGTCCCAAAAAGTTATGCATGTAGTCTTGTTTGATTTCTCATAAATGCACCCGGTGGCTTTGTCTTCTGGTTCCGTCCCTGCCAATGGTATGTTGCCTCCTAGACCACATCCACTAAACTGCACACCACAAACCAATCATGAGAGCAATTACACTATTAATTAATCATTAATTAAAATACTTTAGGCCCCTTTCCTAATGGGTTTTAGTATATTTTATAAAGTGTTTATATATATCACACTAACAGGATTTTTTTCTGAATATTTTTCAGTGATTCTTAATGAATTGTTGTCATCTTTGAATAATTACTCTATTTTTTTGAATGGTAGTGTGATATTATGGATTTTGTTAATATCACCGTAACTTTTATTAATCTTTTATATAATAAAAGAATTACATCATTTTGGAGTTTTTTTGAGAAAATATTTGTAAATATTTGTAAATGATAGTTTAGCTTTCCCGACCTGTTTCATAATGGTCAACTTTATGTCGATCGGAGCAAAAACAACACGATTCCTCGAATTCCAAAGGATCCAAAGAGCAATTTGGAAGACACAATGAAGAACCTTTGTTAGAGAAGCGTCGCCAATAACAGGGTGCGTGCACGGGTATTATAACTATCGTCATAAAAAACTAGTGATATTTATTTATTTACTGATATCAGAGTAACTGTGTAAGTAAATTTTTTTATATCACAGTTACATTCTTTATGTTTTCTTGTTAAATCAGTTAATATTTTTAATATCACTGTTAATGTTCTTAATATCACCGTTTAATTATTAACTTTGGGATTGGAGATTAAAAAACGGGGGTTTTTGCATATATCCTTCCGAAAATGTATAATAGAAGAATATATATATATCTGAAGCATGCATAACTAAAAACCATTGTATTTGTGCAAAGGATATATATGAAATTATTCACTTTGAGAGGGATATATATGCAATTTAGTGGTGGGGGTGATTTGTGGGGCGCAAGAATTAATTTTTGGGCACCAAACTATAAATGCATGACCACTTTTTGACTATCAACCCCAAGTCCCCAACCATGAAGAATCAACTTTATTAAATATTTTAGTGTGCAAGGAATGGGTTTTGGGCACCAAAGTATTGGTGGGACATTTTCATTCAGTGGCGGAGCCACAATATACAAGTATGGGGGGCGAAATCAATTCAACGTGTCAGTATCAGGAAAGGATTGGGCCTTATGTGAATTTGAATTCAAAGTTGATCTTTTATCGTAGGTTACAATCATTCCTTAGCTGTTTATTAGTCCATCATTGAAGATTCATGTCCGTTTCTATAATATGATGCATTTTTGTTTAAATATGTTAACGTAATGTATTCGTTGAAAAAAGTAGCTGCTTGCATTTAACAACTACCCCATTAACACGTATCGTGTTTCATTGTATCCCTGTTTTTTTAAAAGTTTAAATAAATTGATAGTGATTCCTGTTTTTAGTTAATACTTAACATACCAAGAGGTTTAGTTCATACTCTTTTTTGCATGCAGCTGGCTTTTTTGGATACGTTACCAACAAATGTTAATGTACCGTAATAGATTTCCTATAAATGTTGACGATTTAGTGTGTAACACTCCGTACTTGTTAAAAGCAACTATATCTATATCTATCTAGTGTTTTTTGTTATGTTTCTTGGTTTATTGTCCAAGTAACCTAATATAGGAAAGGGGTGAGCAGGAACCGCACTGCACACCGCAAAAAATGTTCGTGGACTAAAGTAGTCCATTCTTGCATCCCAATCCTATAAACGGTCATTAGTATAAAGGACTAACGATGCAAATACTGTTAGTATAAAGGACTAAAGGTGAAAATATTAAATGGTCGTTAGTCACCAGGTACACTAAATAAAATAACGGTCGAAAGTTTGTTACTTTTTTAGGAAAAAAAGAAAAAAAATCACTACACATAATTGGGAATGGTGACAACTTCACTACATTGTGCTGCTAAAATTTATTCTGCTGCTAGTGCAAAATATTGTGCTACCTCCACTAAAAAATATTCTGCTGCTAGTGTATTTTATGTTTTCATAAGGTTTATGAAATTATGATCTTGTTCTGAACAAAAAGATCAACTATTTTATGTTTTCATATACAACACATAAACAACAGAAACATGCATTTTTGACTAACTATATTTATAGCCTTAAATTCTACCAATTTCCGATGTGAACTTTGAAAAAATTTAAATAGAGTGATAAATGTAATAATTTTATTTAAACGAAAATATCTATCGCTTTAGAAACATTATAAAACTTACATTCTATATTTGAGAACATAGCATTATCTCTATCTTCGAAATCATATACATTTAGTCATCCAGAGTGCAACGGTTGTTATTCTCATGGATTGTCAAATAATGTGACTTTTACTATTGGTAAATACGATTCTCATAGTATGAGTTGTATTTTCATAGTGTTTATATGTTTCTGATACATAAAATATGGAGGCTTGTACATTGTGTTTAAATAATTGTAATATTGGGTGTAGGGGAGTATTAATGTAGAATGAGGGTTGTACATTGTGTTTAAATAATTGTAATATTGGGTGTAGGGGTGTTTTTAATGCTATTAATGTAGAATTTAAGGAAAGTGGAGCATGTGACGTAGATGGTTGCGAGGTTGACTCGCGTTGGAAGTTGAGTTTCTGACAATCGAAACCGTTTAACCATTAAGAAACATCAAATTTATAATGGAATTTCTTGTTGGGCTCGTATCTCATTTTCTTTGTTGGTCCGTTGGAAACAAAATGGACATAGTGAATTAGTGCAATAACACTAAACTTGGCTGCACCTATTGATGGGTTCAGTGGACTTGTTTCATCGGCTTTTCTCGGGGTTCAATAATTTTTTCAAAATTCATTTTTTTTGCCTCGATGCTCCAAATAAAATTTATAGTTGACCCCGTAATTTTGTGCCTTATCCAAATCTCGTGCTCGGTTGACTTTGACAAGGAGTATGCAAATACTCATCATTTCATGCCCACTTTGACACGTAAAAATGCTAAAAACGGTCAAATGCAATACAAATATCCTTGGTTTTGTGTTTTTATGCGTTTCAGGTACAAAGGTTGAAAACTGAGCGAAAACATGCACTTTTGAACGACTCATTGACAAATTGCACGTACTGTGATATTAAAGATGGAGTCAAGCCAATCCCGGGATGTTGTATGCTTGATTATGATATTAAGCCTTAACCAAATCCAATCCATAGTATCACCCAGGCCCAACCCAAATCCAAACATTAGCCCACTCCATACCATTTTTAATAAAAACCTGATAAATCCCAGCCTCCATCTCCTACACCCCTCTCCAAGATATCACGAACCAAACAAAAAACCTACACATCCTCCAAATAAATCCAGCATATCTTACAACCCCCAAGCTTCTTGTCTCCCCTCAACATCCACCTGCTCCAGCAACTAAATTGTTCCCTCAAAGATCCTATAAGATATTTTTTTTACAGCTGGAGATTTACCCCATATGTTGGCGCAAAATTCCAATCAGTGGCTGTGATCATTCTAAAGGTATCAAATGGGTGGGATTTGTTCCACAAGCACAAGTGAAGACCCCCAGTTAGTTTGTAATATAAATAAGAGCACTTGTAAGCCTTTGATGGCGTCTTTATCCTTGTTTTGTCGTTTTTTAATAATGTTTTGAATAATTGTATTGTTAGCCTTGCTATTTTATAAAAGATAACGTCACACATAAAGAAATGGACTAGATATCATACAAATAGTACTTTAGGGACTATTATTGTAATATAGGCAAACATGTGATGTAATGAGCCTATAAATACCCCTCATGACTCTCCATGAGGGGTGTGGAATAGTGTGTGTAAGTTTTAGTTTCATTTCATTTTAATATAAACCCTTTTCTCCACCTTTCTCTCTCTACTTTCTCTCTCTAGAAAAATGGTGTATTTCCATCAACCACGACCTCCGGAACGTGATTCTTGGTAATAACAAGTGGCATCAGAGCTAACCGGGGGCGAATCGTGGTGTTTTTGGGTGAAAAAAATTGTGTTTTTGGGTGAAAAATCGGATTTGGTACTGTTCATCGCAATTTTTGTCGAGTTAGAAAATTTTTCGAGTTAGGAAATTTTTCTATCGAGTTTGGATCCATTTTGTATCGAGTTTGCATGTTTTTTATCGAGTTAGGATCCATTTCTTATCGAGCTAGCATGTTTGTTTATCGAGTTAGGATCCTGAGTTTCAGAAACTATCGAGTTTGAGAACTGATTAGCGAGTTTGGATCTGTTTTTGTCGAGTTGGGTGGATACCGAGTTTGGGTTGATACCGAGTTTGGGTTTATACCGAGTTTGGGTTGATATTTTTGCCGAGTTAGGCATGGCTCATCCTTATCGCTCATCGAGTAAGGCCTCTATTGGGTACTCATTAGTCGAAACTCTGCCCAAATTTTTTTTCACATTACCGAGTTAAGGAATGGTTACCGAGTTTGAAAGGTTACCGAGTTTGAAGAAGGATAAAGTTGCGAGTTAAGGAATGGTTATCGAGTTAGCAAGGTTACTGAGCTAGGGAGATTATCGAGTATACCAAGGTTACCGAGTTTGATGGGATTATCGAGTTAGTAAAAAAAAAAAAGAGTTTTTTGGCGGGAAAATTTGAGTAAAATTTATTTTTTAGAGGAGACTAAACGACCAATTTTTACGCGAAATTCAAAATTTGGTATAACGTTGAAAATTTTGGCCCGAAATTCAAATTTTTAGGCCAAAATTCAAAATTTTCGGTGAATTTTTGCGTAAAAATTTTCAAAACTCAAAATTTTCTGGTAACCTTAGAATTGTTTTTCATAGTGATTTACAAATTATGGGCGAGAAAATTTTCCAATTTTATTTTTGGAGGGAAAATACGAAATCACTACGAATCACCTGAAATAGAATTTCAAGCTTCACCAAAAACACACCACGTTTTGCTTAAACGATCCTGATCAAGAATCACATTCAAATGACAACGGCTAGTATCAGATTTTTGTGACTACGGAGTTTTTGTACGATATTGCTTATTTGGGTTTAAAGTTCATTTCACGGGCATGTGTACTTATTTATCTCAAAGTCTATGGGTGGATGGATGCATGACTTTCGGAGATACTTGTTTGGGCAAACACTGGTAGAGATAGTGATTAAGACTTGGATTATCTAGTTATACCCAATGTAAGGAGTTACACTGTAGTACTCACGGGTTATAGCTATCACTTTAAGGAGTTACGTTGTAGTACTCAGTGTCACATGAAGTTGTGGAGATTCCAAGAAGTGGATATTTCATATACTGTTTGTTGGTTTGGGTATATGGCACTACCTATGCTTAAAGGAGTTACATTGTAGTGCTCAGTATAGGTTCTTAGTCACACCTTCGTACAAGATTAAGTCACATATCTATGAGATGTTTACTTCATTCTCAGATTGGTTATATTGGGTTCTCTCCATACAGTGGTCATTTACTAGCTGGTTGGAATTTGAAGAGGTCGCTTAAAGGTTGAAGAGAAGAGAAGAGATTGTAGAATAAAGAGAGTCATATCCTATCAGCATATTCTCACAACTTATGCTTTCATGGTCTATCTATATTGCACCAGAAGTGTAAAGTACGGGTAATTTTGGCATGTACACACAATAGTATGATGATTTCGATACATCGCAACCATCAGGAGGGAGAAGAACATGCCAAAAGAAGTAGTGTTTCATCTCTAGTACGTTGGTTGTTTGAGGGAATTGTGCTTACACTAGAATCGAAGAAGTACTAATGATGCGTACATCGGAGCGTATTACCAACCTTCTGTACAATACTATGTGAGTTATGCTATGATGCTCCCAGAACGACAACCATGGTGCAAACTCATTAGTATCTACCTTATCCGCTGCGAGATGAGAAGAGAGTTGTCAGTTCAGGAGGGAGCAGAAGTAAAAGAATAAAGGCTCACTAGTTAGGAGGGAGTAATAACCTAACTAGACCATTACAGTTGAAGTTCAGAGCTACAAAGACCTTTGCCATCAGTGTCAAAGATCATACGCCGAGATCGTCGGAAGAGAGAACTTCAAGTCTGCCTCAGTATCTAGACTACAGAGACTCTGCGCTTCAACAACGTCAACATAGTTTACTATTGTTGTAATTTACACGTTTATGTGTTTATAGGTCTCATTGTATCCATTCATGTGTGACGATATCTTGGAGGGAGATTGTTAGCCTTGCTATTTTATAAAAGATAACGTCACACATAAAGAAATGGACTAGATATCATACAAATAGTACTTTAGGGACTATTATTGTAATATAGGCAAACATGTGATGTAATGAGCCTATAAATACCCCTCATGACTCTCCATGAGGGGTGTGGAATAGTGTGTGTAAGTTTTAGTTTCATTTCATTTTAATATAAACCCTTTTCTCCACCTTTCTCTCTCTACTTTCTCTCTCTAGAAAAATGGTGTATTTCCATCAACCACGACCTCCGGAACGTGATTCTTGGTAATAACATGTATTTTATTTTTTATATGTATTAATGTTTTGTATATGTATAATGTTTTGTATAATAGCACGTTAAATATTACCACATTAAATAACTGCAACAACAACTGTTATTATTAAACTAAACGACAACGTTATACATATTATTTAAAAACAACAACATCTACGACATACGAAGATTATTCATTTCATTTAAAAGATCATGGAGCCTTGCACCCGACTCACAAGCGTGATTCTCAGGATTTCTTGCCAATTCTAACTCCATCTTCAGCGTCTTTATTCTTGTCTTCAACAACTTGTTCTCATTATCTTTAGCAACGCAGTTTGAGCACTGCGTTGAAGAACAGGATGTTGAAGAAGAGGCTTGATTAAAGTACTCTTCTTCAAATTCATCTTTCCACCTGAAGTATCGACGCACATAGTCTTTTGTACCTGGCTGTTATAAGTTGTTCAAAAAAACATAAAAACCAACAAAGTCGAGGACTAAATTAAAACCTGTCTCAATCACAGGTGGATAGCAATGATCATAATCGTTCACACGTTAGCTATAGTACGTTTCTGATACATTAAATGCAAACTTTTACGTTTCTAACGAACTAAATATGTTTCTAATATGTGTCCCAAACTGTTAGCCACATAACTAATCGCTTTCTTATATTAAAATTTTCGCCTCTGATGTTGCTATACAAATTAATGCATTTCTGATACAGTAAAGACACATTTTGTGATAAACATGTTAGCTTTCTGATAAACATTTTTTTCTAATAAAATATATTGCCTTTCTGACAAACATGCTATATTGGTAACCACGTTACGCATTGCTAGATTGTTGAAAAAACAAAAGGAACTATTTCCTGTATGGGAATTCAGAATGGAAAGTTATGTTGAAATTCCAGACTAATTTTTTTGGAAGGCGACTTTCAATTTTTGGTTTAGAGAGTCACACCTGCCATAGGTAGGCCCTCATCCACCACATACCCAGACTATGTAAGAACTACTTGCCTTTCTAAAATAAAATGTTGCCTTTCTAAAAAAAAATTCTTCATATGGAATTTAAATGATTATTGATATTTATTGGGTTATCATTCTTGTTATTTTGCATTGCATGGGTCCTGAGGCGGTCCAAACCTGTCATCGCTTCTAAAATAATTTTTGTAACTTATACATATTAAAAGATTACATGTGAAGAGACTCTTTTCAATGTAACATCTTGAAAAGTCTCTTCATATATACTCTTTTAACGGCAATAAACTATTTTAAATGTGTGTCATGCTTAGAAATGTGATATCATCACAACTTAGATATATAATGGCGAAAATAGGTGCCGAAGATTACTCTATAAAAACTTATATACAGCCGACGTGCAACTCGATAAAGTATATTAAATACGTATGAAGGTTAGCAAATGTGTCACATCATGACAACTTAAATATAAAATGACCAAAATGAATGCCGAATATTGCCCTATGAAACTTCTATACCGCCCATGCGCATCGCACATATTTGAAATCTATGAAAACTTCTATACAGCCCATGTGCATCGCACGGGCATTATCGACTATATAAGAACACATAAATTAAAGCACACATGACATTGACGATGATTATATGGTCAATTTGGAAATTTCAAAACTCATAAATTAAAGCACAAACAATATACTTATGACATTGTTGAGCATCTCCAATGGCTCAAATCACATAAATGAATTCTCACAGAAATTCAATATAAATTCCAGTGTTTGGTAACACCAATGAATTGACTTAAGAAATCAGTATTATTATTATTATTATTATTATTATTATTATTATTATTATTATTATTATTATTATTATTATTATTATTATTATTATTATTATTATTATTATTATTATTATTATTATTATTATTATTATTATTATTATTATTATTATTATTATTTTAGAAAATCATAGGATTTACAAGAAATTAGTGGGGAGCCGAGAAACAAGTTCGGCCCCCACCCCTCTAGCTATGGCAAAGCTAATTCTACTAAAAATATGATCAGCGGCACGTGCTCCAATGTCCTGAGTCAACGAGAATCTACGGATGCGTTTTAGTAATGTCACCGCATCCTTCTCAAGCTCTCCTAAGGAAGAGAATGAGAAGGGGAGAAACCCATATCCACTGTCTGTACATTTAGTCTCGTATTTGGCCTGTTTGCGTTGCGCAGCTTCAACAACCGCACGCCCAGGGACGAAATCAGCCATGCTGGTTTGTGTCAAGGGAGAAGCCCCTGTCAAATCAACACATGTGTCCCTCCCATCATCCCAAGAATAGAGTAACACATCAGCTGGGCGTAAGGCATTGTCCCTGTCTCCGCACAGCCCAATGTCAACCTCTTTACGGGCCGAAATCCCTGACCGAGAACATATATTAATAAGGGTATCACGTACTATATTACGTCGATGTTTAATCCCGATGATACCAGCACATGAGACCGCGTGATCTCCATAGGTGTCCCCCACAAATACCCTGGAACAGGCAGAGCATGGCATTTGAGTAGAAAATAGGAGAATACCCATCCGATAGCACAACACACAACGGTAAGTTCTAGCATTCATGGTCTGTCCCAACCCAGAAATCGGGATAACCCTTAGCCAGTCTGAAGTGTGGTCCTCATTTTGCGATCTCCATAAAGCCATTTGTCTAGCAGATAAGCAAAAGGTGGATTTGGCCATTTTGGCAACACGTGTGAAATATACGTCTGCCAGTTTCTTCATAAGTTTGGGGGCAGCGGTCTCACACAAGCTGCCTAAAAGGTCAGTTTCCATCTTCACATTAAAAGCGTGCAAAGCCTCATCGAAGGAAGAACCAGAAGTAACGATGCCAGAATGTCGGAGGAGCTTAGTCTGTAAGCTGGTAGATTGGAGTCTAGATGCAAGGAAAGCATAGTTCAATACATCACCTGCAGCGTATACACCAAGTCCCCCAAATTCAAAAGGTAGCGTGGCTAGTCTCCATTGCCAATCCCCAAAACCAGGCCCAGACGCAGTGACAATACGCTCTAGAGAGGAACGAAGCGCCGCATCGAAGGCAATCTGAGCCCTCTCAAAGACCTGAGGGGGGCATGTGCGCATAGAAAAATACAACTTGGAGATTCCAGCACATGCCCGAAGGAGTAGCAACTCACATTGAGGGTCATTAAGCTTAGCAACAGCATCCATAAGCTCAGTGGTTTTAGCAACTCGCTTCATAACAAGTTCGCTGCTAAACGCAAGGTCTACACTGGCAGGTCCTCCCAACAATTTAACACCGTGTGAAGGTCGGGCAATATTAGGCGGGAAAACGCCTACAAGCCTGCTTCTAGGATCCTCCCTTGGCCAAAAAACCTCGGTTTTATCGACATTGAGATGCAACCCATAGTGGGGTCCATCTTTCATAATAAGCTCCAAAACCTTTCCAACTGTAAGAGTATCACCGATGATCGTGCCATCGTCCAAATACCACGCTTGAAGGGGGAGACTAAACGAATCTCTGATCTTGCAAGCCAATGGGTGTAGCACTAGTGCAAAGAGAAGCGGTCCAAGTGGGTCACCTTGTTGCACTCCTTGGTGTGACCATAAAGTGTGTTCACCATAATATAATCTAGCTGGGCTGGAGTAGCAAAATTCAACCCAATGAGAAATGACAGGACAACGCAGGCGAACCTCTTGTAACATAACCTCCCGGTCTACCAAGTTGAAAGCGTTTTTGAAATCCACTAGTAGCATGGAAAGGCCTTCCTCGCCACCGCGATCCTCAATAAACTTGTTCACTGCATGAAGAATAGCCTCTCCTCCTCTAGGAACCCCAACACCAAATTGGAGATCATTCAAATAACTGTCTAAGGAGTGGCCAATCATAGAAGCACCAACCTTGGAAACTAAACGTCGGCAAACAGTCCCCACAGCAATGGGGCGGATACCCCCTCCGGGTTTGATCAGCGGTGTGAGAGGGGCACTAGCAATGAACTCACCCAACACCTTGGGGCATTTACCACCGAGAAAAAGATTAACCACCTGGGTGATAGAATCGATTAACTCATCTGAAATGGCCACAGCCGCACCACTAAAGCAATCCAAAAGGTGTTGGGCACGCAATCCGTCTCGATCACAAGATGTACCTCGGGGGAAACTCTTAATCATATCAAGAACCACAGCAGTAGGCGCAACAAGGCCATGATGATCAATCGGTATATTCGGCAAAGAGGGGACAGACTTGAAGGGGTGCTTAGCCTTAAGGTCCTCAAGGGTGGTATCATTATAAGGAGCAACACCTGAAGAAGAAAGAACCCTGACAGCTGCAGTATAATGGCCATCACAGACCTTCCTCTTGCATTGTTTGACATTACGCTCCCCCAAGTCCAAGTTGTCATCATCAATATTAGACCATGCTGGGGAGGGCTCCGCCAATACCTCTTTAACAAGCTGTAACCCACCACCAGGCGTACCCCAAGAGCTAATGGCATTAGCAATATATTCTTCCTGGCGTTGGCGTTTAAAGGCTGGCCTACACTCCATGTTACTCCTCGGCCGAAAGGTTTTCAGGAGACAAAGAGGCATGACGAAAAGACGGACCCAACAAGAAATATCCTCAGGCGTGCATATCACCTTATCTAGAGCTCCTTTCAGTACGCGAGCGAATCCCAAACGACACTTTGGAGGGACGGATTTGACAGTACACAACCCCTTGGAAAGCAAAGTGTCAAGCAAGTGTAAATCGAAACCAAACTGCTTCTCCGAGGTCGAACCCTTATCCTGGGCATGTTGAACAGAAGAAGGAACTGGTGGCTTGGCGAGATCAAACAACACGAACTTAACAACACCATTACCACAGTCAGGGGGTAACACACAATCAGATCCATGTCGGCATTTGGAACGAAGGGAATGTGTCCTAAAACACACACCGCACAACCAAATACCCATACGCTTCAAAGTGACCTCAGCAGATTCAAAAATGGCAAGACTAGTAGCCAGAGAATGTTTAGTGGTAGGTAAAGCATCCTCATTGAAATGACGGTCACGTAGGTGAGCGATCAACGAGGTTTTGGTGAGCCCATTCCCGCCACCATTTTGACAACCGTTTAAGCTCGCAAAAGGACAATGAAAACGCGTGATTGTCATAACAAAGAAAACAATACTCTAAGAGCCCGTTTATGAAATGGCAAAACACTTAAAACAATGAAACCATCACAAGGCCCAAAGAACAGCCCGTCAACGGCCCAAAAACAAACAAAAGGCAAAGTGTCCTTTTTTAAAAAACAAACAACCTTTGCCTAAAGTGGGACCCACCACACAAACCACAAAAATACTGCCCCAGAAAATGCAACACACCAAAAAAAACGCAACTAAACGCAATCAACAAGGGGCCCACCAAACAAGCAATCTCTATAAACAAACCACAGCCCAATCGAGAGAGCAAACCACAATACTGCAACTACTACCTCCGCTAACCGCAATACTGCTTCAACTGGATCAAACCGCAGTTCTATTTTTCTTTTTTTTTTCTTTTTTTTTTAATCTTAAAAACTAAACGCAATACAGAAAAACAAGTACCACATCAGTGAAACAAACCAGTACCCACTACCAAACCGCTACCAAGAAGAAAAACTCACAACCCAGTTGGTTTCTTCTCCATGTACCGCCGGTCAGCCGAGGATAGAGCAAGGGACGGGTTTGCCTGAAGAGAAGGCACAACCCACGCCTGAGCAAACGCGACCACTGGTGCACTTCCACAAGGAGCGAGAGCGCACGCAATGGACAGGGGGAGTATGTACAGGAAGGGGGGGGGGGGTCAATCAACAGAATATTGAACGAGGTTGAAAGGAGTGATGAGGACGAAGGACCAGGATCAAGGGGATCCATCCTCGTGAACGCCCGGAATCGCCCACACTTCAACCATCTATTATTATTATTATTATTATTATTATTATTATTATTATTATTATTATTATTATTATTATTATTATTATTATTATTATTATTATTATTATTATTATTATTATTATTATTATTATTATTATTATTTAATCTACATATATGCTTCAAATTTCGCTAAAGATAAATTTGTTTTCCTCCAAAAGCTGGATTTATTACACAAAAACCAACGAAACGAAGTTTTGCAATTTTTAAAAATTAGATAACAATTAACAATGGCGACATTTCCTCTCACTATGCTTAACAAGATAGTTTCATTTAAACCAAAATCTTAGTTAAAAGATTATTTATTTTATTATTTTTTTTCCAAAAGGCATATTTTTGCCTCACTAACTGAGCGACTTAATGCTATTGATCGACTTCCGGCGTAGTAATGATTATTTTTGTTCGGTCGGAGTGCAATTAATTTACAAAAATGTGTATTTAATGTTTTCATAAGGTTTATGAAACTATGATCTTGTTATGAACAAAAAGATCAACTATTTTATGTTTTCATACACAACACATAAACAACAGAAACATGCATTTTTGGTTTTCATACACAACACGAAGAACAACTTCTTGAATTGGTTTTTGCTCGACGTAGAGGTCATACACCAAGATTGGTCTATTAATTCAATCTGGATCCTTTTTGCTCGACCTTTCGCATATCCTTTGCGCGACATTTGTTTTAACTGATAATAGTTCCCCGACGTGTACCTGTTTTATAGGTTTGTGTGTAATTAGTTTAGAAGACAGTGTCATTAACATCTGTTGGTAACGTATCCAGAAAAGCCAGCTGCATGCAAAAAAGAGAATGAACTAAACCTATTGGTATGTTAAGAATTAACTAAAAACATTCCGTATGAATGGGCCAATTAAATATCAAACTTTAAAATAGACATTTACATACCAAAACATTACAATATTTTTTTAAAACATGTTACTGTGATATTAAAGGGCAGTCAGGGTATTTTTAAGTAGACCTTATGAACGTGCCAAATTAAATAGCAATCCAAAATTTTCGGATATTAAGACAAACTGTTTATATTAATAATCTGATGTTGTGAACTTTTTTCTTTTTCTTTTTTCATTTTTTTTCCATTTTTGTACTTACTTTGATATTTAAGTTTTAAAAAAGTGAACTATATTTAAGTAGAACACATATTCTGTGATATTTAAAGAATATAATAGGGGAATATTCTATTTTAGCGGTTGAAAACAAAAGTGACCCTACTTTTATTAAACTTCCTGACAATAATTTTGAGACGGAGGGAGTATATGTCAAACGATTAAAACTATCAGGAAAACGGAAGATTGATTGAAAAAGGCCGTGCTACAATGTAAGTAATGGGAGGACAAAGGGGGGACAAGTGACACGGCCTTTTTCAATCAATCTTCCACAAACCCTCACTACTTTAATTACGAATGTAAGACCATTTATTCTAGTCGAGGACTAAATTGAAACCTGTCTCGATGCGCAGAAATGTTAATTCTAGTTGAGCTAAAGACATAGAAGAAATCAAAGAAGATAGAATTACCAGATTACAAACGGATGTTCTTACAAAAATCCCGTTATTTGATTCACACATAGTGGACCCGGAACAACCCAAGGCGTCGAGTATATTCTTGACCAAAAGGTCTTTAAAATAGTTATTATAATTTTAAGGGATTTGCTAATGACAGCCCTAAGGGCTGTGGCTAAGAAGTTAACTTTTAATACATTTAGTTTTTATACTTTTAATCATTTTAAACTTATCTATACATTTTAAGTAAATACAACAAATTAAGCTATATGTACAATCAATTTAAGCATTAGCACCTACACACATTGACTGGTCAACACTTATAATTAATATATATTATAACACACATCACTTATAATATATATTATTTACAAAGCTTCTCAAACACACTTCACACACAGCTGCCTTGTTCTTTCTTTCTCTCTCTCACTACTACACCCTAAGTTTGACCCTAAGTTAGATCGGAAGCATATGGTAACATACTTAGATCGCTTCCATATTGACCCTAAGTTTGACAGATGATTTGGTTTATCTGATTATTTAGTTGTTTTTTTGGTTTTTCTGATTATTTCATTGTTTGTGCTTATTTAATTAGTGTTATTTAGTGTTAGGGTTTACTTATGGAAGAAGTATCAATGATGGATGAAAAGACACCACTTTCAAGTATGAACATAAACTTGTTCTGGTGTTGTTCATCCATTATTGATTCATTTTTGTTCTTTGTCAAGGATGGGTGAACCGACACCACTTTCAAGTATGAACATAATATGTATCTGTATCAAAGATGGAAGAAGTATCAAGGATGGATGAAAAGACATTACTTTCAAGTATGAACATAAACTTGTTCTGGTGTTGTTCATCCATTCTTGACACATCTTTCCTCTTTGCCAAAATACAGAAACAATGAAAATATTTTATCTTAGGATTAGGTTAAAGTACCATAAACATATCAAGAACTTAGAGCTTTTTCATGTATTTAGTTACAATGAAAATATTTTCATTGCATTGTTGATATAAATTTAATATGATTTCATTGATTCATGATTAGCACTCTAATGTCGTAGGACCTACATAACTAATATGTATGTTCGTCACATTTAAGTGAGCAATATAAATGATAGTAAGAATTTGGTTGCTAAGAACTTAAAGCTCAATTATCAGGGCAGATCTATCTAACGATGTTGATGGGTTCCATCGCTTTAACGGGACCCCCATTTTCTAACGATGTTTTATGGTTCTTTCAATAATCAAGATTAAACATCGTTAGAAAACGGGGTCCAATTAAAGCGATGGAACCCATCTACATCGTTAGATAGATCTGGCCTGATCATTGAGACGTCTTCAATGCGGTGATGATATAGTGTGTATTGTTCATGACAGGCCACACTCCTTCATTATCACATTCAAGATGAGTGATGTTACTTAGACTCTATTCTTTACTCAACATTTGTAGATTGATTGTTCATCCATTGTTGATTCATCTTTGCTCTTTGTCAAAATCCAGAAACAATTATCAAGTATAATTTGTAGGTTCAATACTTGAATTTAGCGTCTTCGTCTTCAATAAATGTTGGTACGTTAGAGATTCAAGGCTGAATAATATGTTGTTGTTGGCTAGGGTAGAAAGGATGGTAGTTCATTGCATTGTTATTATAAGTTTAATATGATTTCATTCATGCACGATTAGCTCTCTAATGTCGTAGAATCTACATAATTAATATGTATGTTCGTCACATTCTAAGGGAGCAATATAAACGATAGCAAGAATGTGTTTTCTAATAACTTAAAGCTCAATGTTAGGGCAAATCTATCTAAAGTTGTAGAACAGTTCCATTACTTAATTTGGAAAACCTCTACTACCGTTATTAGACGGTGTCCAAAAAACAAAGCAACGGAACCTTTCTGCAACTTTAGATAGATCTGGCCTGATCATTGAGACGTCTTCAATGCGATGATGATATAGTATGACAGGCCACACTCCTTCATCATCGCATTCAAGATGAGTGATGTTACTTAGACTCTATTCTTTACTTAACATTTCTAGATTGTTTGTATCACTCTGTTTGCATTCAAATCTTTTTTATGATCTAAATGAGTCTGTAATTTCAACATACCTTTCCATTCTCAGTTCCCATACAGTTCCTTTATTTTTTCAACAATCTAGCATTAAAATAAACATTATGAATGGGCCAATTAAATATCAAGCATTAAAATAAACATTTACAATCTTACATAAGAAAACATTAAAATAAACATTATGAATGGGCCAATTAATGTACGTATTTTTACTATTACTTTAACAATAAAGCAAGAAACATAACAAAAAACACTAGATATAGTTGCTTTTAACAAGTACGGAGTGTTACACACTAAATCGCCAACATTTATAGGAAATCTATTACATTAACATCTGTTGGTAACGTATCCAGAAAAGCCAGCTGCATGCAAAAAAGAGAATGAACTAGACCTATTGGTATGTTAAGAATTAAGTAATTAACTAAAAACATGAATCACTATCAATGTATTGAAACTTTAAAAAAAACAGCGAAACAATGAAACAAGATACATGTTAAATGGGTAGTTGGCAATTGCAAGCAGCTAGTTTTTTCAACGAATACATTACGTTATCATATTTGAAAAAAAATGCATCATATTATAGGAAATGACATGAATCGATCTGCAAGGATGGACTAATAAACAGCTAAGGAATGATTGTAACCCACAATACAGTTGATTACAAATCTACTGTATGTCCGCGTGTATGTTAACGTGGTCTTGTATGTTAGATGGTTTGTGTGTGTGTTTTTCATTGAGTTATAGATCTGCTGTGTGTCCGACTCACTTATGAGGAGGTGTTTATTTGAGGGAGGTAAATGTGGGTTAACCGATGAAACTGATTATATAGATCTATATATTTTTAAAAGTATATCTTAAGTATTAACATTTCCACGTAACATATGTAGTGTGCAAAGATCTATGACAAATAGAGTAGCATTATCATCAAATCGAACTTAAAAAATGTACAAGCATTTCTTATAAGATACATCCCCACAAATTTAATTTTCCTCAACTAAATGATTACATTATAAAGTATCATCAAAACTGAAATTTAAGACTACGCAATTACCACCGCCAAAAAAAAATGTACTCGCTAAAATCACATGTATTTTTTGTTTTTTTAGTCATTTGCCAAATATTCTTTATAGTGTTTTTCAAGATTCTTTCTCAAGAAGCTTTCCAAATATTTTTATATTCTTCTTCGGATTTTCCATAATCGGCCGAACCCATCAACTCCTTCCCCAACTTCTCCAAATCCAAAACCCGAACATCAAAAGCCAAACCCTCTTCTCATAAACCCTCCTAACTTTAAATACTACTTATACTACGTAGGAATTAAAAAAAGTACTTATATTCCCCATAGTTTTACAACTTTAATTTTAACACGTTCCCAATAAAATTAAAAAGGAGCGATGTTTAGGTAGCAACTAGGACATCGATTAAAGTTCACACAATAAAATTAAATACTACTATACTACGTAGGAATTAAAAAAGGTACTTATATTCCCCATAGTTTTACAACTTTAATTTTAACACGTTCCCAATAAAATTAAAAAGGTGTGATGTTTAGGTACCAACTAGGACATCGATTAAAGTTCACACAATAAAATTAAATACTACTATACTACGTAGGAATTAAAAAAGGTACTTATATTCCCCATAGTTTTACAAGTTTAATTTTAACACTTTGCTCTTATCATGGGCTTGTGGTCTGGTGGTAAAGGCTTAAGTAGTTAAGCAAGCCCAAGTGAGAGTAGTACCGGTTTGGGTGATCGACCGGGAAGTCCTCACTTGGGAACCACAAGCTCTAATGAAATCAGGCGAATCGGGAATAGGAGTAGGGTTATCCCCTAAGGAGAGGCTCGCGGTTGGTATCTCTGCCCGAGGATGCAACACTAACTCGAGCCAAGAACTAACAACTAACATCTAACAACTAACCCGCCGTTAAAAAAAAAAAAAAAAAAAAAAAAAAATTAAAAAAAAAAACACTTTGCTCTTGAGCCTCTTGTATAAACATATGGTTGGATATGATGTCACGATTGCTATCCATTATAAATCATCAATGAGTATAGATCTATACCTAATCTTCTTATAGGCAGAGGCAAAAAATTTAAGGATTAGAGTTTTTAAATTAAAGGACATGGATGATGAGTGTGTAAATACTCATCATTTTTGTCTTATATGAACTGCCAAAACATACAAAAACACCCAAATATGTATCAAAATACTTAAAAATATCTTAGAGGTGTGTTTTATATGTTTCAAACACAAAATATGCAAAAACAAATGAAAAACGTACAAAGTTTGCATAATTGGCAGTTTCAGTCCCTCAAGTTTCATAAATTTGCAAAACTAGTCCCTGGTGAATCAAAACTTGTACAAATATCATAAAAGGTCCTTGGGATTCATAAGTTGTAAGAAATAGCCCTTTAAAGTTAAAATTCACATATTTACAACTTTGGTCCCTCAATTTTGAAAATTGTCAAAATCAGTCCCTGGGTTATTTAAAATGGAAAAATATTAAATATAACCCTTGTACTATTATATAATGGCATATTTGGTCCTTTTTGTTAATATTTGATATTTACAGGTTTAACCCTTCAAGTTTCAGAAAATTACAAGAATGGTCCCTGGAGTTTGGTGAATTGTCAGTTTTAGTCCCCGGGTATTTAAAAAAAAATAAAAAAATATATCAAAAATACCCATGTACTATTCATAAATGACAAATATGGTCCTTATCATGATCTTTGGAAAAATGTCACAACAGGCCCTCAACTTTCAAATAATTACAAACTAGGTCCTTGTGATTTAATAACCAAAACCAAATCCGGATCTAAACTAAACCCAAAATAATAACAAACCAACCCACCCTTTTTGTCTGATCCAGTACTACCCTCAGGCCCAACCTTAACTAAGCCCACCCCCTTGGTTTGACTTCGGTCAAACAAACCCACGAAACCACCTCCTTCCCTCCTTTCTTCCCAAACCAGATAACCACCAACACCACCATACCAGGTGGTATTTCCCCCCCCCCCCCCTCCACTTGCACCACTCTACCATACCTTATCCATCACACCTCCCAAGGGCAATTAATGCCACCCCCTCCTAGTCTATACCTCACAGTCCCAATTGCCCATCACAACCTTTTTCCCGCCAAAAATAGAGGGAAGCAATTGGTGATCCAAATTACAAGCAAGTTGATGGGATTTGATGTGTGGGACCCACTGAGCTCAGGGGATGTATAAAATGGAAGAGAGAAGCAGTGAAAGAAATCAATTAGTGTAGCTTTAATTTTAGTGTAATCGTAGGTAGCTTGGTTTCTTTTTCAATTGTAATTTTAAGTTAAGCATTGTTGAACTGAGTTTATTTTATGCAATCAAGTCTTTTCTGAACCTTTAATTCTAATTTTGTTATTTAAATTTGGATTTAGCAATTTTTGGTAAAATTGACAAATTTACCTTAAATTGTTAACTGTTGTTGTTGTTGGTTTCATTAAGCTACTTAAAGTCCATTTAAAAGTTTCAGTAGGTTACTAAGTAAAAAACCCAAAGTTAGCTTAAAATTCCAGAAATTACTCAAAATTCAATTAAAACAGTCATAAAAAAAAAATAAGTGGTTCTTGGTGATGCAAGCTTGGAAGCAAGGCAAGGGTTGGAATGTTTTGGTTTAGAACCTCAGTGGAGGCATTAGGTCTTGGTTTGGTTTCTTGTGTACATGATCTCAGTCCTCAAATCCATTGTGAGTTCCAACTTTGATATTTGCTAAAACCTTATTCTTGTTGTTATTTATGGTTTTATTGAGTTTAATTAGTCTAATTATGTAATGATAAATGTTTCTGAATCAACCTTATAGCTTAATCCATGCATTTGCTTTGAAATTAATCACAACAGTTGGATAAGGGGGTGTTTGGTTTATGCTGTTTGGGGAGCTCAGGGAATGCTCAGTTGTTGTTTATGTTAATTACATGTTTCCTTAGGTAATTTTAGGCCATTACAATCACAAGTTTCATTTAAACTAGTTTCAAAAGTCAAAACCATCACAAAACCTTACTTACCTGTTCACTGTTGAGGTTTAGGGGTGATCATGTCACAATTTCAATTCATAAACAAGATTTTAAGCATAATTTAGTTTACTTATAGCTTGTTCTAACATGTTTAATCAGTAGGAGCTTTTAGAAATTCAAGAAAGTCAACTTTTCATGTTTTCTATAAAAGTCAAATTTCATCCTTTGTCAGAAAATCAAATTTTCCAAGATTTTTAGTGAATTTAGTGTTAAGATTTAGGCCTTGATCTTTCTCCTAGTTAATGTTTATGAGCTTAGCTTTAGAAATCAGCCTTTGCCTCATTTTTGGAAATTTAGTGGAAGCTTTTACAAGTTCTCAAAGTAGGCTGCAGGGCAAGCATCTGCCCTGCACACAGTTGATCAGTCCAAACACCCCATTTCCTAGGTCCATCATGTACTCCCTAGTGGGTCCCAGGGCTTGAGTTTTGGTTTATTGAGTTGCTCATAAGCTCAGCTTTTCAAATAAGCTTTTACCTTGGGGTCTTGATGATCATGGTGGGTCCCACATTGGCCTAAAGATCACCTTGGAGGCCTGTTTCTTACTCAGTCCAAGTGGTAATTGGATGAGCTTATTGTCTTACAGCTTATTGCAGGTGGCTTATTCATGTAACTTTAGCTTAATCTGGTTTCCATCAATGTGTTTTAGCTTTTTGTTTCCCAGTTGTTCATGTTATAGCTTATTTATCAGTTTACAAGTTTCAAGCTCTTTTCTTAGCTAACTAAGCTTAACTGTTGGAAGTAGAAGCTCACACTGAGCTTATTAGAACTTTTCATAAAAGTTGTTTTCATTAAAATTAGTTATTTTTAGTTGTTAAATGCTTTTGTAAAGAAAAAAATAAAAAAAAATAATTTGGCAAAAAAAATGTTGGGTGTGGGATTCGAACTCAGGACCTCAGGCTAGTAGCATGCATATTGCCCACACCCCTTCCATTGCACTGGGGCACCAGTTCCGTTGTAATGTGTATCCCATGTATATTTATGTAGGCTTTTAGTGTAGTTAGCTTATTAATCCTTATTAGCTTATTTAACTGCTTATTTTTAATCCTTTTTAGCTTTTCAAATTTTTTTTTTACAAGTTTCTGTCAGTATTAAGTTCTTATAGAAAAATTTTCATATTTTTATAAATTAGTTTAATATTTATTATAATTAAAATAGTTTAAATTAGGTTTAAATAATAGTTAGTATTTAATTATATAAATAGCTTATTTATTAGCACTTAGGAAATTTTATATTTTTATAAAGTTTCTATTATATTAATGTAGTTGTAGAAAAAGTTTTATAATTGTAACTTTCCATTTAGTATTCATTAGAATTAATTTTAGGTTTATTAATTATTGATTAATAATAAGTTTAAAATAGCATTATTAGTTTTTATTAAGTAAAATCAAGTTTTTATATTTTTTATAGCTTTTATATGTTATAAAGTAATTTTAGAAATTTTCTTAGAATTTTTACTGTTCATTTAGTAGTTTTCTTAATTTAAAATAGTTAATTAGTTAATTAGTAATTTATAAGTAATTAATTAATAGAAAATCCACAAAAAGACAAAAACACTTATTTTTATTTTTAAAACTTATTTTTAGTTATTTTATAATTTTAGAAATTTTATTTTCATTTTTCTAGTATTTAATTAGTACTAAATTATATTTAAGTCTTTTAAATATTAATAATTAGTAATAATTAGTATTTAATTAATATTAAATAATTAATTAGGGTTAAAATTTATTTTAATTTTCTAAAAATTTTTCTTTTACCTTTTAGTTTGTAAAAAAGTCATTTTCACCCCCTGGGTGTTTTCAGATTTCCGTTTTTACTTTTTATTTCGTACGCTTACGTTTTATTTAAACGCAACGTATGCGTTTTAGGTTTTTAAACGTTTCTGGTTTTTCCTGACTTTCCAGTATTATTAATATAGTGTATTTAAGCTATTTTCTTTCATATTCCAGTAGTGTAATCATCACCACTCACTTATATCCTTTTTCATCTAAATTCACCCGATCACGAAACCGTTTTAGTACCATCCACACCTCGTCGGGACATAACGACCCGGGGAAACCCTATACTTCCACGGAGCATTGATTCTAGGCTATTTTTGACTTGTTGACTTTGGTCAATAATAATTAGACGGTTCGGGCTCAATCAAAATTTGGCGCCGCTGCCGGGGAGGTTGTGCGCGTATTCTACACGGTTTTGCAGATTAGTAAATCTGGATATACATTCATTGTATATTTACCATCCCTTATTTATATTTTCTTATTTTAAAAAAACAAAACTGTTTCTGAAAACTTTGTAAAATTAGTTTTCAACAAACACAAAAAACACAAAAAGATTTTCTTTCTTATAAAATGTTTTCCAAAAACACCAAAAATATCCATCTTTACCCTCTCACCTTTTTGATTCTCCATTTCTTACCCTCTAAAACCTTTTGATTCTTTCTATGTCTCATCCACACTTTCTGATTTGTCAGTGGTGTGGTAATCCTTATAATGGTGGCAATTGCCCCAGTTGTGGCATGGTAGAGTCAGGAAACGGGTCTGTCTATAACCAGAATCCCTATTCCTACCATGACACAACTGATTCATTCCATCAGTTACCACACCATGAGACTCAGCAGTTCCACTGTTGTGAGTACTGTGGTGGTTCACATTACAGTTCTGATTGTCAATCGGGAAACACGCTTGTCTATGAGCAGTTTCCTGATTACAATTATGACTCTAGCACATACGACTCACAGCCTCAACAGTTTTACTGTTGTGATTACTGTGGAGGTCCACACTTTAGCTCTGATTGTCAAACGAGGAATCCAATTCCTTGTAACAATTATGACTCTTCGTATCAAGACCAACCTCCACAGTATCAAACTATCCAAGCAACTCCTCAAATCCAGCAAGACTTTTTAGAAGTTCTTGAGAAATTTAAAGAACTTAAGGAGGAGTTAGCTAATATTTCACTCCGCCAAACTCCAAGTTCTTCTTGTGCTTATTGTGGGGGTCCTCATAGTGATTTTAAATGTCAACCTTACGGTTTTGACACATCCACATCCCCACAATTTCCTTTCATTCCTAATTCTCGTGGGAAAACTATGGCAGAATTACTTGCTGAAGAACGAGAATCTGGAAAAAGCATGGAAGAGTTATTGGCTGAGCAACGAGCAGCTAAATTTCGTGCTAACATTCGTAATACTGCTCTATTTGATGACTATGATGACAGTGATGATGAAGATAACATTGTTATTATTCAAAAAGATTCATCAAGTTCATCAGTTGACATCCCAGCAGTTGAGATTCCATCTCAAACAACTGCTATCACACCCGAAGTTCACACTCACTCTCCGAATATGGGGGATGAGCATCTTGACACTGTTCCTTCAAAGGAATCGGACGAATTCATAAAGTCTAGTGTCGAGATCCTTATCCCAATCCCAGGAGAGTCACAGGGAACTTTGGATCATGTGTGTGATCTACCTTCTCACCCTGAAAATCCAAAAGATCATTTTGAGACCTTCTCCGATTTTAATGATGATTACACATCTTATGGAGAAGTTGAGTATGAGGAGGCACCATTTCCTCATTCGGATGTTGACCCTCTTATTGAGGAAGTCACAAACGAACTTACTCACATCAATCCACTTCCTTTGGGAAATGATGATGGTCTCCTTGATTCTGAAGCCGATGTGGGAGAAACTGAAAATCTTTTAAACTCTAATCCCAACATCGAGCTTAGTACTTCACAAGCTGATGAAAATTCTTTATCTTCTGGAGACATCAGTCATGTGGAAGACTTGCCTTCCGAGCTAGTTAGCTTAGAAGAAGAGAATGATGAGATTGACACTGAAATCAAGGATGAAGCACTTCGTGCTACATTATTGAAAGTCAATCTCCTCATTTCTAAAATCGAGGCTTTCAATATGAAACCTATTTCATCTCCTATCCCCATAAAGGATAGTGACATTCTCTCCGATGACCCTATACCGGAATTTGAAGCCTTTACTTTTGATCCTTTGGGAGAGAATATTAGTGGCAATACCACTTCTCATTCTCATAATTCTCTCCCCGATTATGAATCATTTACCTTCGATGAGTTCTCCTGTGAACTCACGCACATCAATCCAGAATATGATTCATTCACATTTGATGAGTTCTCCTGTGAACTCACTCATGTCATGACTCCTCCGGAGTTTGATATCCCGGGGGGAGATGCTCTCAATCATGAGAGTTTGCAAATTCCCACCCACCCTCCCGGGATGTTTACGAGCTTAACCTTTGAAATCCAAAATCAGGCTAATGAGCCTGCCTTCGAGGAAGAAGATCTTATCATGATTTTCATCATGGTTTTCTTCCTTTTCTTCACCTACAGGGTGACTTCTCCTGTTCTTCACTCCTTCGGGAATGAAGACATTATCTTTGATCCCGGCATTTTCATTTACCATTATTTTGAGCCGGGATTATATCTCATCGGTGTGGAACTTTCACGTGCTTCAAATGTTTATCCAAACATCTTGAATGAAAGTCCGAGTGAGATTCTTTCTTCCACATCATGCTTCCCCATGGACTAATTAATTCGGGGTCGAGTCAAGCTAGCGACTCGGTAAACAAAAACAAAGCATGTTTATAGGGTTTTCACCCTAAGTGTGGGGGAGTCCCCCATGCTATGATTACAGAAGTGAAAATACAAAATGATGTTTTCCACGCTTAGCTTGTAATGTTGCCCTTTTCCGTTCAAAATGTCGGCATAATAGCCGGGATTTTGAATATTGAGGACAATATTCATGATTAGTGTGGGGGGGTATTCGCTATTCTAGCGAATTTTATCACATTTTACTATCCTATACCCCCGTTTTTGACCAAAAAAAAAATTTTTCAAAAATTTTTCACTTGAGTTCAAAATTTTTTGTGGTAATCAATCTGCCTTGTCTAAACGACAAAAGGGATTGGCTAGTCCAGGAGCAAACGGCTCTTGGTAAAGACATCTCAAATCCGTTGATGGCTGGCAGTTTGCCAAAAACTTGCATGGTTCCTCAGCTCCCCCGCATCCTCATAAGCAAATGAGCTGGCTAGCCCGCAAGATTATGGCTTGTGGTAAAGGCCGTGGAAAATCCATAATTGGTAATCAGCTCACCAAGATGTTGACCTATTCCATCAAGAGTTGGCTAGTCCAGAAGCAAACGGCTTTTGGTAAAGACTAATCAAATCCGTTGACAGCTGGTGGTTTGCTCAAAATCACACGGTTATCAGGTGTGCCACAGATCTTACACCTGGCTACTCCAGAAGTGATGGCTTTTGGTAAAGAGTTTAAAATCCATTAATTTTTCTCAAAAGATTGCTAGGGACTAGCAATAGTTTAGTGTGGGGGATTGATGAGTGTGTAAATACTCATCATTTTTGTCTTATATGAACTGCCAAAACATACAAAAACACCCAAATATGTATCAAAATTCTTAAAAATATCTTAGAGGTGTGTTTTATATGTTTCAAACACAAAATATGCAAAAACAAATGAAAAACGTACAAAGTTTGCATAATTGGCAGTTTCAGTCCCTCAAGTTTCATAAATTTGCAAAACTAGTCCCTGGTGAATCAAAACTTGTACAAATATCATAAAAGGTCCTTGGGATTCATAAGTTGTAAGAAATAGCCCTTTAAAGTTAAAATTCACATATTTACAACTTTGGTCCCTCAATTTTGAAAATTGTCAAAATCAGTCCCTGGGTTATTTAAAATGGAAAAATATTAAATATAACCCTTGTACTATTATATAATGGCATATTTGGTCCTTTTTGTTAATATTTGATATTTACAGGTTTAACCCTTCAAGTTTCAGAAAATTACAAGAATGGTCCCTGGAGTTTGGTGAATTGTCAGTTTTAGTCCCCGGGTATTTAAAAAAAAATAAAAAAATATATCAAAAATACCCATGTACTATTCATAAATGACAAATATGGTCCTTATCATGATCTTTGGAAAAATGTCACAACAGGCCCTCAACTTTCAAATAATTACAAACTAGGTCCTTGTGATTTAATAACCAAAACCAAATCCGGATCTAAACTAAACCCAAAATAATAACAAACCAACCCACCCTTTTTGTCTGATCCAGTACTACCCTCAGGCCCAACCTTAACTAAGCCCACCCCCTTGGTTTGACTTCGGTCAAACAAACCCACGAAACCACCTCCTTCCCTCCTTTCTTCCCAAACCAGATAACCACCAACACCACCATACCAGGTGGTATTTCCCCCCCCCCTCCACTTGCACCACTCTACCATACCTTATCCATCACACCTCCCAAGGGCAATTAATGCCACCCCCCTCCTAGTCTATACCTCACAGTCCCAATTGCCCATCACAACCTTTTTCCCGCCAAAAATAGAGGGAAGCAATTGGTGATCCAAATTACAAGCAAGTTGATGGGATTTGATGTGTGGGACCCACTGAGCTCAGGGGATGTATAAAATGGAAGAGAGAAGCAGTGAAAGAAATCAATTAGTGTAGCTTTAATTTTAGTGTAATCGTAGGTAGCTTGGTTTCTTTTTCAATTGTAATTTTAAGTTAAGCATTGTTGAACTGAGTTTATTTTATGCAATCAAGTCTTTTCTGAACCTTTAATTCTAATTTTGTTATTTAAATTTGGATTTAGCAATTTTTGGTAAAATTGACAAATTTACCTTAAATTGTTAACTGTTGTTGTTGTTGGTTTCATTAAGCTACTTAAAGTCCATTTAAAAGTTTCAGTAGGTTACTAAGTAAAAAACCCAAAGTTAGCTTAAAATTCCAGAAATTACTCAAAATTCAATTAAAACAGTCATAAAAAAAAATAAGTGGTTCTTGGTGATGCAAGCTTGGAAGCAAGGCAAGGGTTGGAATGTTTTGGTTTAGAACCTCAGGGGAGGCATTAGGTCTTGGTTTGGTTTCTTGTGTACATGATCTCAGTCCTCAAATCCATTGTGAGTTCCAACTTTGATATTTGCTAAAACCTTATTCTTGTTGTTATTTATGGTTTTATTGAGTTTAATTAGTCTAATTATGTAATGATAAATGTTTCTGAATCAACCTTATAGCTTAATCCATGCATTTGCTTTGAAATTAATCACAACAGTTGGATAAGGGGGTGTTTGGTTTATGCTGTTTGGGGAGCTCAGGGAATGCTCAGTTGTTGTTTATGTTAATTACATGTTTCCTTAGGTAATTTTAGGCCATTACAATCACAAGTTTCATTTAAACTAGTTTCAAAAGTCAAAACCATCACAAAACCTTACTTACCTGTTCACTGTTGAGGTTTAGGGGTGATCATGTCACAATTTCAATTCATAAACAAGATTTTAAGCATAATTTAGTTTACTTATAGCTTGTTCTAACATGTTTAATCAGTAGGAGCTTTTAGAAATTCAAGAAAGTCAACTTTTCATGTTTTCTATAAAAGTCAAATTTCATCCTTTGTCAGAAAATCAAATTTTCCAAGATTTTTAGTGAATTTAGTGTTAAGATTTAGGCCTTGATCTTTCTCCTAGTTAATGTTTATGAGCTTAGCTTTAGAAATCAGCCTTTGCCTCATTTTTGGAAATTTAGTGGAAGCTTTTACAAGTTCTCAAAGTAGGCTGCAGGGCAAGCATCTGCCCTGCACACAGTTGATCAGTCCAAACACCCCATTTCCTAGGTCCATCATGTACTCCCTAGTGGGTCCCAGGGCTTGAGTTTTGGTTTATTGAGTTGCTCATAAGCTCAGCTTTTCAAATAAGCTTTTACCTTGGGGTCTTGATGATCATGGTGGGTCCCACATTGGCCTAAAGATCACCGTGGAGGCCTGTTTCTTACTCAGTCCAAGTGGTAATTGGATGAGCTTATTGTCTTACAGCTTATTGCAGGTGGCTTATTCATGTAACTTTAGCTTAATCTGGTTTCCATCAATGTGTTTTAGCTTTTTGTTTCCCAGTTGTTCATGTTATAGCTTATTTATCAGTTTACAAGTTTCAAGCTCTTTTCTTAGCTAACTAAGCTTAACTGTTGGAAGTAGAAGCTCACACTGAGCTTATTAGAACTTTTCATAAAAGTTGTTTTCATTAAAATTAGTTATTTTTAGTTGTTAAATGCTTTTGTAAAGAAAAAAATAAAAAAAAAATAATTTGGCAAAAAAAATGTTGGGTGTGGGATTCGAACTCAGGACCTCAGGCTAGTAGCATGCATATTGCCCACACCCCTTCCATTGCACTGGGGCACCAGTTCCGTTGTAATGTGTATCCCATGTATATTTATGTAGGCTTTTAGTGTAGTTAGCTTATTAATCCTTATTAGCTTATTTAACTGCTTATTTTTAATCCTTTTTAGCTTTTCAAATTTTTTTTTTTACAAGTTTCTGTCAGTATTAAGTTCTTATAGAAAAATTTTCATATTTTTATAAATTAGTTTAATATTTATTATAATTAAAATAGTTTAAATTAGGTTTAAATAATAGTTAGTATTTAATTATATAAATAGCTTATTTATTAGCACTTAGGAAATTTTATATTTTTATAAAGTTTCTATTATATTAATGTAGTTGTAGAAAAAGTTTTATAATTGTAACTTTCCATTTAGTATTCATTAGAATTAATTTTAGGTTTATTAATTATTGATTAATAATAAGTTTAAAATAGCATTATTAGTTTTTATTAAGTAAAATCAAGTTTTTATATTTTTTATAGCTTTTATATATTATAAAGTAATTTTAGAAATTTTCTTAGAATTTTTACTGTTCATTTAGTAGTTTTCTTAATTTAAAATAGTTAATTAGTTAATTAGTAATTTATAAGTAATTAATTAATAGAAAATCCACAAAAAGACAAAAACACTTATTTTTATTTTTAAAACTTATTTTTAGTTATTTTATAATTTTAGAAATTTTATTTTCATTTTTCTAGTATTTAATTAGTAATAAATTATATTTAAGTCTTTTAAATATTAATAATTAGTAATAATTAGTATTTAATTAATATTAAATAATTAATTAGGGTTAAAATTTATTTTAATTTTCTAAAAATTTTTCTTTTACCTTTTAGTTTGTAAAAAAGTCATTTTCACCCCCTGGGTGTTTTCAGATTTCCGTTTTTACTTTTTATTTCGTACGCTTACATTTTATTTAAACGCAACGTATGCGTTTTAGGTTTTTAAACGTTTCTGGTTTTTCCTGACTTTCCAGTATTATTAATATAGTGTATTTAAGCTGTTTTCTTTCATATTCCAGTAGTGTAATCATCACCACTCACTTATATCCTTTTTCATCTAAATTCACCCGATCACGAAACCGTTTTAGTACCGTCCACACCTCGTCGGGACATAACGACCCGGGGAAACCCTATACTTCCACGGAGCATTGATTCTAGGCTATCTTTGACTTGTTGACTTTGGTCAATAATAATTAGACGGTTCGGGCTCAATCAATGGAGCAAGTCAGTTCAGACTCCTCCTTGGGTAGCTACAAGAGGCGCGAATGAATACATTAATATTCACGAAAAAGTGGGTTGAAATGAAACACAAAGTATAAAAAGTGTCTCTCTCATATTTTTAGGTTCACGTTTAAGTCACTTAAGTAGGCTTCTTTATCATTTCTCTTTACTTAATTTGTTTTCCTACAAAACCGGGATTTGTTACACAAAAACCAAGGTAGTAGTACAAGTCCAGCAAATAACCTGAAACCTGTCACCAGCCGTAATTCGCACAATTTCACGCCTTCGGTCGAACGAATAATTGGCCGACATTTACATCCACCACATACCCAGACTATGTAAGAACTACTTGCCTTTCTAAAATAAAATGTTGCCTTTCTAAAAAAAATTTTCTCCATATGGAATTTAAATGATTATTGATATTTATTGGGTTTATCATTCTTGTTATTTTGCATTGCATGGGTCCTGAGGCGGTGCAAACCTGTCATCGCTTCTAAAATAATTTTTGTAACTTATATATATTAAAAGATTACTTGTGAAGAGACTCTTTTCAATGTAACATCTTGAAAAGTCTCTTCATATACACTCTTTTAATGGCAATAAACTATTTTAAATGTGTGTCATGCTTAGAAATGTGATATCATCACAACTTAGATATATAATGGCGAAAATAAGTGCCGAAGATTACTCTATAAAAACTTATATACAGCCGATGTGCAACTCGATAAAGTATATTAAATACGTATGAAGGTTAGCAAATGTGTGACATCATGACAACTTAAATATAAAATGACCAAAATGAATGCCGAATATTGCCTTATGAAACTTCTATACCGCCCATGCCGCCATGCGCATCGCACATATTTCAAATCTATGAAAACTTCTATACAGCCCATGTGCATCGCACGGGCATTATCGACTATATAAGAACACATAAATTAAAGCACACATGACATTGACGATGATTATATGGTCAATTTGGAAATTTCAGAACTCATAAATTAAAGCACAAACAATATACTTATGACATTGTTGAGCATCTCCAATGGCTCAAATCACATAAATGAATTCTCACAGAAATTCAATATAAATTCTAGTGTTTGGTAACACCAATGAATTGGCTTAAGAAATCAGTATTATTATTATTATTATTATTATTATTATTATTATTATTATTATTATTATTATTATTATTATTATTATTATTATTATTATTATTATTATTATTATTATTATTATTATTATTATTATTATTATTATTTAATCTACATATATGCTTCAAATTTCGCTAAAGGTAAATTTGTTTTCCTCCAAAAGATGGATTTATTACAAAAAAATCAACGAAACAAAGTTTTGCAATTTGTAAAAATTAGATAACAATTAACAATGGCGACATTTCTTCTCACTATGCTTAACAAGATAGTTTCATTTAAACCAAAATCTTAGCTAAAAGATTATTTATTTTATTTATTATTATTATTATTATTATTATTATTATTATTATTATTATTATTATTAGTATTATTATTATTATCATTATTATTATTATTATTATTATTATTATTATTATTATTATTATTATTATTATTATTATTATTATTACTATTATTATTATTATTATTATTATTATTATTATTATTATTATTATTATTATTATTATTTAATCTACATATATGCTTCAAATTTCGCTAAAGGTAAACTTGTTTTCCTCCAAAAGCTGAATTTATTACACAAAAACCAACGAAACAAAGTTTTGCAATTTGTAAAAATTAGATAACAATTAACAATGGCGACATTTCCTCTCACTATGCTTAACAAGATAGTTTCATTTAAACCAAAATCTTAGCTAAAAGATTATTTATTTTATTTTTTTTATTATTTTTTTTCCGAAAGGCATATTTTTGCCTCACTAACTGACCGACTTAATGCTATTGATCGACTTCCGGCGTAGTAATGATTATTTTTGTTCGGTCGGAGTGCAATTAATTAACAAAAATGTGTATTTAATGTTTTCATAAGGTTTATGAAATTATGATCTTGTTATGAACAAAAAGATCAACTATTTTATGTTTTCATACACAACACATAAACAACAGAAACATGTATTTTTGGTTTTCATACACAACACGAAGAACAACTTCTTGAATTGGTTTTTGCTCGACGTAGAGGTCATACACCAAGATTGGTCTATTAATTCAATCTGGATCCTTTTTGCTCGACCTTTTGCATATTCTTTGCGCGACATTTGTTGTAATTATGAAAATTGCTTGCTTTAAAGTGTTGTAAATCATGCATCATTTTGTGTACATCTGAAATTTTTGGAGAGAGCGTCCTTCCTCCATTATAAGTAGTATATAGATATAGATATAGATATGTTTCTGACTAATAAAAAACGTACTTGATACTACGTATAAGATTTACGTGATTACTATTTTTTAATTTTTTAATTCATTGCATTCCTTTGTATTTTGATAGTTTTAAAGTACATTTAGTGCAAACAAGTACTATTTTCGAAAAGTGTTTATGAAAAATAATTAATATGATTTTTTACGGCCTGAGATTGTCGGTATGTTGACTAACTTTGAAATTAAAAGTTAACCTATAACACCCCCAAAATTTTACAACGCAGCGGAATACCAATTTGGTTGTCACTTCATAGTTCATAAAAACAGGTTACATAAAACGACCTCTAAAGAAACGTTTAACAAAATGTCACATTCGATTTGATAAATCAGAGTACAAAGGTCGCAACAATTTATATTTAAAACTTAAGTTACAAGAGTTCAAAAATGACTCATTTGCATATTAAAAGAAAATAATTATCGAATGTGAAGAAAACAAGTCCTTCAATGTTTAATATCCACGCGACTTCGATTGCTCCCACCGCTCAGCTAGCCAAATAATACCTGAGAAAATACATGCTAAAAAGTCAACATAAAGTTGAGTGAATTCATAGAGTTTATATAATAAGAAGTTGATCACAATATAATTCAATTTAAGAAAATAATGAGCTACGTTGTTATACGCCCATAAAATGAATTATTACACTAAGCTCATGACATCGACGCCTTAAGAAATATGTATGTAAATTTGCCCCGGTAGGTGCCTTGCCAAGCACCTAAAGACCTCAAATATAGTGCATCCTCTCCGGACGGGGGAGTTCAATCCCAATAGATCTATTCACAATATTCGCGTTCACTACTCATAGTGATTAACGATTCATGATGTGGGGACTTCATGGCAATTGTAGTACTTAGTGTCAATAATACATTCAGTTTAGAATACAGTTTTCAAATAAGTTGTGATCCTAATAAAAATTAGTAGCATGTATCCCCCTCGCGAGGTTTATAAAACGTTTAAGTAAGTAAAAGCGAGGCTATGAAATCACCTTAAGAGCAACGAGATCAGAAGTAGAATGGATCTTTGGACGAGTGCGAAGCGTCTAAACACAACCTAAAATACGTGACGCGACTTAGAATGATAAAGAAGAGCGATATGAAAAAGTAATTCAAATGATCACGAGATATGTTTTCGAGATAAGCATGGCATTGCACTAAGACTTAACCCAAGGTATTTTTACTCCCAATATGGTTTGTGACCTTATCTTATCGGTAATAAAACACCTGAGTTTCATTCCTTAATTCTTGTTTCACCTATGTGTATCAACATGTTTTAGATTTCAAGACAAGACGTAAAAACCATGTTGCTGAATTTTAGTCAACTCCACACCATCGTATCTCTTAAACTATAAAAGATACAAGGATGGGGCTTTCACCACAGGAAATATACTTAAGTTTAGTTTCCAAAACATTAGGCCATTCAATCAAATCATTTCCCAATCAACGGGAAGTGAGTTTTTACTAACTATAACTCCAACCAGAAAGTTCGCTGAAATTCTAACGCTTACGGTTTTGGTCATAAATAATGTTCTATAATAGCTATTAAGTTAAAACCAATTGGAGGTGAAAGCTTATAATGTCTAGTGTTGAACGATGTTTTAAAACCTAAGCTTAATGTACAAAAATCTGGAGCAAAAACATGTTTTCCAACAGCAGCTCCAGAATTGACATGTTTCCATAAAACGGCCGTATCTCACTCATCCGGAGGAGATATCACCCTATCCAATTCGACACATGTACCTTAAACTTATTTCGATAATCCCATCAAATAATATAGACTTTCTTAGGCCAAAAGTTTTCTGCAATTAACTCATATATGCTGCTGGTCTGCAGCAGTCCCAACTTTTCCTATGAAACACTAATTTTAACGTATTTCCCAAACCGTGATAGATATTAAAGTGATTCCACTTGGAAATGTTAGCCTAAGATGTCTACTACAGGTCTCAACTTTTATTCCAACACTTTTAGTGTAAAAACCTGGAGTTAAACTCCTTTTTACAATAGTACTTCAGAACTGATCAATTTTAGCAAAATGGCCATAACTCATTCATTCGGAGGAGTTGATAAACCCTCCAATTCGCCACTTGAAGCTAAGACATATATCTATCTAAAAATTTAATTTCCCAGCAGGACATAAGCCAAAAATATTGCACACCAATTCATTTTATCTGCTGGTCTAAAACAGTCCCTATATCAACTTCAAAATCCATCCAAACATCAATTCTAACACTATCCAATACCATGCAATGCCATCTAAACCTCTTATAACATATCTCATACACAAAAACTTGATGTTCATGATCAAATCAAAATCAAACAAACTCAAGAACATGCATGCTTGTATAGAGTGAAAATCAAGCAAATGCAAAACAAAAATAAATTAACAATCAAAAGTAGAAATCAAAGAGGCTTACAATACAATGAACAAGATGATCAAGATTCAACAAAAACCCTCTCCAATAACCCACGAAATCAATCCTAAACCTTCAAATTAGGATGAATTGAATCTTGGAAACATCTTATAATCCCTTGAATAAGAGTCTTGAATGATTGAATTAGATCAAAATTTTAAAATGGTGAATCCTTGTGGCTTTTGTTGTGAGTCGTGACTTTCAAGAGGGAGGAAAAGAGAGTTTAGTTATGTAATCTGTGTTTTGAGTGGGTGTATATTGGGTCTATGGGGTGGGATTTATTTATTTATTTATTTATTTATTTATTTTTATTTGTCCTAATAAGGGGGTGTTTGGTTTATGATTTTGTAGGAGTCCAAAATAAAAAGGGGGTGTTTGGTTTCTATATGTGTATATTTTTCTAAAAATTTACATTACATTATTTTGTTTAAGAACACTTTATTAAAATGTTACAAAGTTTGAAAATATTGACACGGTTTTCAGCTAAAACGCGGGAAAAGTCAGGAAACACTAAAATAGAAATAATTAAGCTCTCGATGCTAAAATATGAAATTGTTGATTTCTTAAATGATTTAACAAACAAATATCCTAGGCACGACGCGGAATTAGTTAAAAATGACAATTTTTGATAAAACGATTAGAAACAAAAATAATGAATTCCATAAAAATTAGTAATAGAATAAGAGGTTGGTTTACTTTGTTAAAACCTTAAAACATAAATTTAAATTGTGTAAACCGTAAAGATGCAAGGTTTACGTAAAAATGGAAAAATTGAAAAGTGACTTTTAAAATAGGATTGTAAGGAAACAATGATGCATAAAAAGTGTAGAATGGACGTAGTCTAGTCGCAGTTGAATTAATTGAATGTATTTTGACGTACACGGATAACTTCTGACGAAATTAATTATTAAAAAAAATTGTTAAATAATAAGAATATTAAAATTAATGACATGAAATTTTTGAAATGTCACAGCACGTACCCTTTAAGAGAGCGATGTCCCGGCGCTCAATTCTTCTTAATCATTTTTGGTCGTTTTAAAGATTTTTGGGATGGAAACATGTATAAAAACCATGTTGAAACTCGGGCTTATGGTTGTGATTGTAGAATGTCTATTTTCAAATTTTTAGGAATGATTAGTTGAAACGAAGTTTAAATAAGTCATATCCTCACGGCGTGATTAAAATATGATGTATAAAAAGTGTAATTTGAAATATAGGGCATGATGTCATTATAAATATTGGTTATGATTTTAACAAAAGCGGGTGGTTAGAACCGACTCTTTAACTTAAGGTCATTTTGGTAATTTAAACACTTGTGAAGTATTTGTAAAATTTTCATAAAGACGCATAAAAATTTTATAGAAGCCCATGGAGGTGTTTAATGCATTTTGTGCTCGGGATTTTGACAAAGTAAAAAGGTAGCAACGAAGATAGAACAAGTGATAGAAATCACCTAATGTGTAAGCAATGGTATGAGGGAACGAATAGAATGTCATGAGGGTCCTTAAAGGAAAGGATATAATAAAAGTGTTGGCGATAAGACAAAAGGAGACAAGGAATTTATCAAGTCGTCAATTCGGGGAAGCAGATAATAGTACATTACTATTAGCTTATCAAGCTCGCGGTGGTTGATACAAAATCGGAAAAATCCACATAACAAATTACGAGTTGAGAAGAGTTCATAGCCAAAAGAAGGATTCGTACACACGCTATGGTGGATACACATAAGCCCACTCATTCATAACTCGTCAATTACATAAAGAGGCGTCCCAATCCATGTAAGTGATGATTTATGAATTTATGGTTCGGCGGTTTATAATTTCCTTATTCAAATGAAGAAGCGTCCCAATTCATTTCAATAAGACGATTATAAATCATCCTACTTAAGTATGTCCGTCACAAAACAGAATACACAATAAGATCAAGTGTTACAATAAATAAAAGGATGTCTAACTAACGATGTGATTCATCAAAATCATGAGAAGTAATGAGAATAATAATATGACATTAGTCAATCGCATTCGCAAAGGTAAGTGCCAAAGGATGACACGATCTAAGATGACAAGTTAAGGTCGTACTCCCATCAATCGGAAGATTTCAAAATAATGGATAATGAAAACAACATACGTGATTCAAAGGCATAAGAAGAATGTTCACTAGTGGAATTGACAAAGTACACCTAATGTCAATATCATCAAAAGGAAATAAAGTAAAGTAGTAGAAATGTTTCGGAGATCACCGCATCGTTCAAAAAAAGTTAAAGTAAACGAACTCATTAATACATATCATAGTACTACACACATGCGTAAGAATTTGAGAAGAGAGTAACACATATATGTAGGGGTATCCTTATACAATACTAGTATTGACATTCGAGGGAGAAAAAAAGAAAACATGAAGTACGCGATAATCGGAGTGGTCAGCGTATAAATAACCGACCGATATAAAGTAAATAGTATGACACTATAAGATAGAAGTGAAAGAGTGAATCATGACTAAGGGATATACTCATTAATCATATAATAGAAGTATAGATGCAAAATAGAGCATATAAGTTACCTGGGAGCAAGCGTATGCGGATATAGAACAATGGTGAAAGACTTAAAAATAATTCGAAAATCAGTTATAGTTTAGGTTTTGAAAATGACCTAATTCGCTATAACTAATGCTCTGATGCCACTCTATAACACCCCCAAAATTTTACAACGCAGCGGAATACCAATTTGGGTGTCACTTCATAGTTCATAAAAACAGGTTACATAAAACGACCTCTAAAGAGACGTTTAACAAAATGTCACATTCGATTTGATAAATCAGAGTACAAAGGTCCCAACAATTTATATTTCAAACTTAAGTTAAAAGAGTTCAAAAATGACTCATTTGCATATTAAAAGAAAATAATTATCGAATGTGAAGAAAACAAGTCCTTCAATGTTTAATATCCACGCGACTTCGATTGCTCCCAACGCTCAGCTAGCCAAATAATACCTGAGAAAATACATGCTAAAAAGTCAACATAAAGTTGAGTGAATTCATAGAGTTTATATAATAAGAAGTTGATCACAATATAAGTCAATTTAAGAAAATGATGAGCTACGTTGTTATACGCCCATAAAATGTATTATTACACTAAGCTCATGACATCGACGCCTTAAGAAATATGTATGTAAATTTGCCCCGGTAGGTGCCTTGCCAAGCACCTAAAGACCTCAAATATAGTGCATCCTCTCCGGACGGGGGAGTTCAATCCCAATAGATCTATTCACAATATTCGCGCTCACTACTCATAGTGATTAACGATTCATTATGTGGGGACTTCACGGCAATAGTAGTACTTAGTGTCAATAATACATTCAGTTTAGAATACAGTTTTCAAATAAGTTGTGATCCTAATAAAAATAAGTAGCATGTATCCCCCTCGTGAGGTTTATAAAACGTTTAAGTAAGTAAAAGCGAGGCTATGAACTCACCTTAAGAGCAACGAGATCTGAAGTAGAATGGATCTTCGGACAAGTGCGAAGCGTCTAAGCACAACCTAAAATACGTGACGCGACTTAGAATGATAAAGAAGAGTGATATGAAAAAGTAATTCAAATGATCATGAGATATGTTTTTGAGATAAGCATGGCATTGCACTAAGACTTAACCCAAGGTATTTTTACTCCCAATATGGTTTGTGACCTGATCTTATCGGTAATAAAACACCTAAGTTTCATTCCTTAATTCGTGTTTCACCTATGTGTATCTACATGTTTTAGATTTCAAGACAAGACGTAAAAACCATGTTGCTGAATTTTAGTCAACTCCACACCATCGTATCTCTTAACCTATAAAAGATACAAGGATGGGGCTTTCACCCCTGGAAATATACTTAAGTTTAGTTTCCAAAACATTAGGCCATTCAATCAAATCATTTACCAATCAACGGGAAGTGAGTTTTTACTAACTATAACTCCAACCAGAAAGTTCGCTGAAATTCTAACGCTTACGGTTTTGGTCATAAATAATGTTATATAATAGCTATTAAGTTTAAACCAATTGGAGGTGAAAGCTTATAATGTCTAGTGTTGAACCATGTTTTAAAACCTAAGCTTAATGTAAAAAATCTGGAGCAAAAACATGTTTTCCAACAGCAGCTCTAGAATTGACATGTTTCCATAAAACGACCGTATCTCACTCATCCGGAGGAGATATCACCCTATCCAATTCGACACATGTACCTTAAACTTATTTCCATAATCCCATCAAATAATATAGACTTTCTTAGGCCAAAAGTTTTCTGCAATTAACTCATATATGCTGCTGGTCTGCAGCAGTCCCAACTTTTCCTATGAAACACTAATTTTAACGTATTTCCCAAACCGTGATAGCTATTAAAGTGATTCCACTTGGAAATGTTAGCCTAAGATGTCTACTACAGGTCTCAACTTTTATTCCAACACTTTTAGTGTAAAAACCTGGAGTTAAACTCCTTTTTACAACAGTACTTCAGAACTGATCAATTTTAGCAAAATGGCCATAACTCATTCATTCGGAGGAGTTGATAAACCCTCCAATTCGCCACTTGAAGCTAAGACATATATCTATCTAAAAATGTAATTTCCCAGCAGGACATAAGCCAAAAATATTGCACACCAATTCATTTTATCTGCTGGTCTAAAACAGTCCCTATATTGACTTCAAAATCCATCCAAACATCAATTCTAACACTATCCAATACCATGCAATGTCATCTAAACCTCTTATAACATATCTCATACACAAAAACTTGAAGTTCATGATCAAATCAAAATCAAACCAACTCAAGAACATGCATGCTTGTATAGAGTGAAAATCAAGCAAATGCAAAACAAAAATAAATTAACAATCAAAAGTAGAAATCAAAGAGGCTTAGAATACAATGAACAAGATGATCAAGATTGAACAAAAACCCTCTCCAATAACCCACGAAATCAATCCTAAACCTTCAAATTAGGATGAATTGAATCTTGGAAACATCTTATAATCCCTTGAATTAGAGTCTTGAATGATTGAATTAGTTCAAAATTTTAAAATGGTGAATCCTTGTGGCTTTTGTTGTGAGTCGTGACTTTCAAGAGGGAGGAAAAGAGAGTTTAGTTATGTAATCTGTGTTTTGAGTGGGTGTATATTGGGTCTATGGGGTGGGATTTATTTATTTTTATTTGTCCTAATAAGGGGGTGTTTGGTTTATTATTTTGTAGGAGTCCAAAATAAAAAGGGGGTGTTTGGTTTATGATTTTGTAGGAGTCCAAAATAAAAAGGGGGGTGTTTGGTTTCTATATGTGTATATTTTTCTAAAAAATTACATTACATTATTTTGTTTAAGAACACTTAATTAAAATGTTACAAATTAAGTTTGAAAATATTGACACGGTTTTCAGCTAAAACGCGGGAAAAGTCAGGAAACACTAAAATAGAAATAATTAAGCTCTCGAAGCTAAAATATGAAATTGTTGATTTCTTAAATGATTTAACAAACAAATATCTTAGGCACGACGCGGAATTAGTTAAAAATGACAATTTTTGATAAAACGATTAGAAACAAAAATAATGAATTCCATAAAAATTAGTAATAGAATAAGAGGTTGGTTTACTTTGTTAAAACCTTAAAACATAAATTTAAATCGTGTAAACCGTAAAGATGCAAGGTTTACGTAAAAATGGAAAGATTGAAAAGTGACTTTTAAAATAGGATTGTAAGGAAACAATGATGCATAAAAAGTGTAGAATAGACGTAGTCTAGTCGCAGTTGAATTAATTGAATGTATTTTGACGTACATGGATAACTTCCAACGAAATTAATTATTAAAAAAAATTGTTAAATAATAAGAATATTAAAATTAGTGACATGAAATTTTTGAAATGTCACATAACCTGAGGGGCTTTTTCTATACAATATTAACGGGCGTTAAGGACTAACTTTGCAATCTATAACCACAGGGTCTAAAAGCGAAAATAGGGCAATGAACAGTGCAGAACAGTTCTTTTAGTATTCATCCCAATGGGTTTTAGTATATATAATAATATATACTAGTGTACACATTGAACCAAAAGTTATTTAGTCCAATTAAATACAAATATTTAAAATAGTAGGGCCATCATTAAGTAAAATATATATAAGGCCTAGTTATTGACTCTCTCTCTCTCTCTCTCTCTCTCTCTCTCTCTCTCTCTCTCTCTCTCATAACATTAACATGAAAAGACTCAAAAGAGCAGTAGAGAGTTGATAAATGAGTGAATCTCAATCCTGTAAATGTATACATATTTACTCGAGTAGTGGTAGAATTGGAACTAGTTTATTTGACAAACATTTGTGAATAAACAAAGTCAAAAGGTTAGGTTGTTAACTTTAACTGATGTGGGATTATTTGTATCTTTGGATATCTTTGTAAAAGTACTTGATATTTGGACTAGTGCAATATTTGGACTACTATTTTCTTCTGATATTCAGAATATATATATCAATTGTGATATTCAGAATATCACTTGTGATATAATATCACAAGTGATATACTGAATATCACAGAATATCACTTGTGTTATTAAGAAACGTATGAAAACGTCTGGAAACAGTGGAAAACATATGCCCAAGAAAGTAAACACTATTCGGCCATAAAAAATGCTGCAAAAATTTATTCGGCTGCTAGTGCAAAATATTGTGCTGCCTCCACTACAAAATATTCTGCTGCTACTGCAAAGTATTGTGCTGCTATTAACTGTTTCCGAATTTACAGGGGTGGATTGGTAACTTCCCTTTTTAGGGAATATCTTACGAGTTTAGCAGCACAATCAGTTACACGCTCTCTTAAACCACTAATCTTAACGTCTCTCAACTATCAATTTTCAAATCCCCAAAATTACAAACCCTAATTCACAATGTCGAGAAGAGAATGGGCAGATAGTCATAATCAGGTTGCTTTCCTTCAGAAACCCGACGAAGCGGATGGATTTGTTGAGGTAATAGATTTCCTTAATGCTACTCATATTAAGTATGCATTAACAACAAATCCAACTATATGTATTTCCCATATTAAACAGTTTTGGTCTACTGTTAAGAAAACAACTTCAAGTGGGGAAACACATTTAGTGGCCAAGGTGGATGACCAAGACATCATAGTCTTTGAGTCATCTATAAGGGAATCTCTTTCCTTTGCACATGATGAAAAGATTAACTGTCTTGAATCTCCTATTATTTTTGAGGAACTGAAGAACATGGGATATGAGAAGAAAGAAAATGGTTTAAAATTTTACAAAGGTCTTCTATGTCCCCAGTGGAAGTTTTTTATGCATACCATCCTCCATTGTCTAAGCCCTAAAGTGTCAGGTTGGAATGAATTCAGTACAACTCAGGCTTCTGCCATGATTTGTCTGGCTAGAGGAAAACCTTTCAATTTTTCAAGCATGATAATGGAAGGATTGAAAAGTAATTTGAAAGGAAAATACTATGTTTATCCTAGATTTTTGCAAATCATAATAAACAAACAACTTACAAATCCTAAGGTTCATAAGAGAGAGTTTGATTGCCCTGTTCTTCAAAAGAAAATGTTTGTTTATTTAACAACAAAAGGTAAATATTTTTCAGGGACTGTGACAGCATTGTTTCTTTATATGTTGTCATTAGTCCAAAATCAGGGTGAAGGTGCAGCCATCCCAAATGATACCCAACACACACCCAATTTGGCATCATCATCTCAACAACCCGAAAATACCCAAACACCTAGGGAAGCCACAAATGAAAGTACTCAGTTACCTCAGGCTGGTACTAGTATGGTTGCACCAGATGAGGCTGTCATAGGTGATGGAGATTACACGATTGTGAGGGCTACCACTACTGCTTCGAGCTTAGAAGCAGAGCAGGGCAATGGTAACATTGATAAGACCCACCTCATGGCAACATCTAACGTGGCAGGTTGTAATGAACCAGAAACAGGTGATGGTAACCCTAGCCACATGGATAATATGGGGGCCTCAGGTGATGAAACTAGGTTTGATATTGAGTTTCAATCCAATGATTCACCTCTCAGGGAAGGTAACCCATCTCGAAGTGGTGAGGATAGTATTGACCTAGTAAAAGAATTGACGGCTAAATGTAATACTTTAGAGTCCAAGGTTCTTAACCTTGAACAGCTGACAGTTTCACAAGGCAAGGAGATCAAAAAATTGAAGCGGCTGATTAAAGGTCAAAAGCGGTCAAGAACTAAAAAGTTCAAAAGGTTGAGGAAAGTGGGGACAGCACAAAGATTAAGCTCCTCTGATGAAGATCAAATTTTTGGGGAGGATGTTCCCAAACAGGCTTGAACATCGATTCTTATTGCCGGTAATAAAGAGACACCTTGTTTATCTAAGGGGGACCATTTCAGGTATTTGCCGATCATTTTAGTGTTGTGATATTTTTTAAACATTCATTTTATATCATCATTCACATTGAATTTGTTAATTTGTTTTTATTTACAGACCTCAACATTGAATTCTGAAGCTGGTAATGATGAAATAGAAGATGGTTCATCCAAGCTGAATAATTGTGAGGTATTCGGCAAATACCCCCAAAAAATTTGTGTGGTATTATTACACCTTCAAAATTCACAGTTAATTTGTTGATGTGTGTTTATTTACAGGGGAGGAATGAGACTAAAGATTCAGGGGAGTCAAATATTCATGATAAAAGTGCTTCTGCTACTGATGATATGGATCTTGATAGTGGTGATGCAGATGGGTTTGTTATTGCAGACCAAGAAGGTAATGAATCAGTGATTGAATCAATGGCAGAAATAGAGGAGTTGGTGAATTTGGAGCATGAACAATTCGGGGAAGATGCTACTGCTAAAGTGGTTCAAGATGTAGCCAATGTTCATTCTGTTGTTGGTGAACTTCTTTCTTCCATTAGTGCAACTTTAGATACTGATGGTGGTAGTGCAAATTTGGCCAACACAGATGCTGCTGCTAGTTCAAAAGAGGTTGCTGCTACTTCACAAGATCATGTTGCTGTTCCAATTGATGGTTCAAAAGAGGATGATCAAACTTTTGGTCAGGATGATCCCATACATGGGATGAATGAGACTAAAGATTCAGGGAAGGCAAATATCCATGATAAAAATGATCATGCTTCCGATATGGATGTTGATAGTGGTGATGCAGAGGTTAATGAATTAGTGTTTGAACCAGTGACACATACAGAGATTTTGAGGAAGTTAGATCCTGAAAAATTTGTAAAAGCTTCAGAATTAATGACAGAGACAGTAAAAACCTTGAGAGAAGAAGCTGCTTGTAAAGTTGTTCAATGTGTAACCAATGTTGATTCTGCAGCTGGTGAACTTCTTTCTGCTGCCAGTGGAAATCTATTAACAGCTGGTGTTCCAACTGCTAGTGCAAATCCTGCTGCTGATGATGATTTTTCTACGGCTGAAACTATGATTCTGCTGAAACAATCAAATGCCAAAGAAGTAGAGAAACAACAACAATCATGTACGGCTACCCAACAACTAACACCACCACCACAAACAGAACATGTCAAGGGTGTTGTCATTAGAGAGCCTGCTCAGAATGCCAAATCAAGCTCTCTATCACATTCATACTCAGGAAAAGGGAAAGGCATCATGATTGAAGAACCTGAAAAGCCTGAATGGCCTATGCATATTCCTTTTCATTACTGGCCAAAAGATATAGCAATTGCCTACAATGAAATAGCTGCTAAACAGATACAAGAAGAAGAGGATCAAGCATTTTTAAAGCAACAGGAATTACAAGCAGAAAATAAATCCATTGCAGAAAGAGAGTATGATGATTGGGAGGCTGAGAGGATAAGGACTGATGCAGAAATTGAGCTATCAAGGTTGGTGAAACAAGAAGATCAAGAACTACCATCTTTTGATGCGGGAGCACGGTTAAAGGATTTCCTTGTTAATAAGAAAAAAAAGTGTGCTGCTGAGAAAAAGAAAAAAAGATTGCTCAAGGGTCCAACTATTAAGCAAAAGATAACACATTATATGCAGTACCTCAGAAACATGAAAGGATGGAAGCTTTGTCAGTTGAAGTTACTTCCAGATGCAGAAATCATATGTTTGTATGAGAGTGCCAAGAGAAAAACTGATAGATTCATTCCAATGGGGCAAGAGGATTTTAACGAGGTGTTTAGAAAGGTTATGCAAACTGAGACATCGCTTCAACGGGTGCTTGAGCAAGAAACGGCGGAAGGTGAAGAAGAGGCATTGAAAGACAAAGATGATGTGGATGAAGGTTTGAAAGAACCAGAGAGAGATTTAGAAATTGAGCGAGAAAATATTATGGAAAATGTTGTGGATGAAAACAATGATGAGAAGAAAGAACATGAGCAGAAGAAGGTAGTTGAGTCAGAAACTCTAACCACTGGTGTCAAAAGAAAACGAACTTATAAAAAGAGGTTTTTAGCAAAGAAGAAACAAATATTATTCAAGAGCACTTCTAAATCTAAGGAAGATGAAGAAGAAGAAGCCGAGGAGGAGGTTTTTCAAGAGGAAATAGAAAGATTGATGGGTTATACAGTGTTGTCAAAACAAAAAGAACCAGAAATTATGAATGCAACCCCTCTAGTAGGTAAGCATCTCATCATCTCTTATACATTTGTTATCAAAGATGGAAGTTCAGGGTTCTGGGAGTTTAAAAGAAGCAATGGGTTATTCTATAGGTTTGTTAGATTCACACAGATGTTGTACTTCATGGATCGAGATGATGTGGTGAATGTCTGGCAATTATACAAAGCTAAATATGGAGATGTAAGACCAGGAGATATGTTTGAAACGATAGTCTACTGTAATTTGAAGCTTATGTTTGAGCCAGATGATGGTGATCTTCAATGGAAGAAACTGAAGTCAGAAAAAGTTAAACAATGGTTTTTATATCAGTCTTGTGGTGTTCATAGGTTAACTATTGGTGGATCAGCCATCTTTATGTTAGTAGAAAAGGATTATCGTCCTTTGAACTTTCATACAGAAGTTATTCATCAGATGTTGCAACCTAGAATGTTACAATTACAAAGACCCTTCGAGATGGATGATCAAACATATAATCTGTTGGGTAAGTATGAAAAGATACTTTATCCAGAATCAGCAAATAAGAGGCGAGACTGTTTGGAAGCATCCTTCTGGTTAAGCTTAAGCTTAGAACAAACTTCATTTTGGGAGAAATATCAGCTTTACGATTTAGACAAGTGTTATTCTACTGCTAGTGTTTTTATCCCACTGCTAGTTTTGGAATATTCTACTGTTATAAGAATCCTACTGCTGGGGTTCAAGAACACTACTGCTAGTCATAAATCATACTAGTGCTGATGTGATATGATTGTAAACGTGTTTTGTTATGTATATGAAAATTGTTATCTTGTATAAAAAGGTATTGTGCACCGTAGGATAGTTATTCTGGTTCTTTGTGTCATCAATCTTTAAGATAAAGGAAAATAGTTTGTAACTATTATTATCAGATTACGTTCAATCATTTTTAATATCAACGTTAATGAATTTTAAATATCAAAGTATATCATTTGATAAATAGATCAGTACAATAATAATAATAATAATAATAATAATAATAATAATAATAATAATAATAATAATAATAATAATAATAATAATAATAATAATATAATGATAATAATATTATAATAATAAAAATAATAGCATTATTATTATTATTATTATTATTATTATTATTATTATTATTATTATTATTATTATATAATAATAATAATAATAATAATAATAATAATAATAATAATAATAATAATAATAATAATAATATTATTATTATTATTATTATTATTATTATTATTATTATTATTATTATTATTATTATTATTATTCACAAAAGGTGTAGATTGGCGGGAACACCCTGACCCCGGGTGCCTTTTGGCACCAGCCATTGTCCACCCCACAAGGAATAGCTCCGGGCAACTCTCCTGGCCTAGTGGGGCACCAACTGGAGAGAGCCGAGACTCTCGGACTCTTGAACTCTTATCCACAAAGTCTCTCCAGTGAGCCCATAGGTTTTACGGAGGTGGGTATCTATCTGGGAGCAATGTGCCAGGGACTGGACCAACCCGAGTCAATTGACAAATATTATTATTTGTGTATTATTATTATTATTATTATTATTATTATTATTATTATTATTATTATTATTATTATTATTATTATTATTATTATTATTATTATTATTATTATTATTATTTTGTGGATTATTATTATTATTTATTGTGCAAAGAATTCATTTCTTCACCAAAACGTTTGGAAACCAACTCTCCACAAAATACAAATGAACCAAATCCTAGGAGTTACAATTCTCCATCTTTTTATTTTTTTGAAGTACCAAAACATAAGAAATGAATTGATTTCCACTTCCCCACCCGCAACTCCTTGTACCAAACATGCCCTTTAGTAACTAAATGTGTGTAGCATTAATGGCATTAAATGCTCCAAGTCTTTATGACTTGGTGCCTAAATAAAGTTTAATTACGTATATCATACATACGACGTGTGTTATTTATAACTAGTAATGCTTTATCACGTATTATTTATTATTATTTATATTTATTACAAATCCTACAAGAATCTAATAATGACACTCGGCACTGTATGTTTCAGTCTATGCTTTTTCCAGACGGCTACTATTTGATTGATGTTTGTCAGTGATAATGGTCTCATAGCCATCATCACCTGGTGTCTTATCGGGTTTGTAGTTGATTAGTAACACATTTATTACGAAGTATTTATTTATCACATACGTGGACCGTGGTTGTGGTTGGTTAATAATTTATTATTTTTTAAAAAGTGATGGTAGATACAAATGTTAATAACGAGCGGAGGTACCCGCGCGTTGCTGCGGAAATGCCGTGCTATTTTATTTTTTTATTTTTTATTTTTTTTTCACACCTTAGGGCTCAGGGACTAAATTGCAAAAGACTACTCTTGCTTCCACTATGGCACTCTAAATGAATTTTGTTAATGGATTTTCCAAATCTTGTCAAAAATGTATCTTCATGAAAATTTTAAATAATCAAAATATCTTTTTTTTTTCAAATATTACAAAAAAAATAAAACATATATATATATATATATATATAACAAAAAAAACTGTTGCTACAGTAGCGCTGCTACAATAGCATTGCTACAGTACGCTACAGTACATTGCTACAGTACCCTTAATATAAAATATATGTTACTGTAGACACTCACAAAAAGTACTGTAGCAGAAGAACAGTGTAGTCCACGGGAAATGTAATATATGTATAATTCTTTCCCAAGAGTTTGTTTGTCCTTTTTTAATTTTCTTTATATCCAACCTACGTTTATCACACAATATGTGGTTGTAGGATTTTTCCATTATTGTACATACACCTTGACCATGCTAGACTGAAATAACAAGTAGTAGTAAGTAACACAAACTTCCTAATTCAGTGTAGATAAACCATTGTCACATAATGACGCCTTCGTTGAAGAGCACGACGAGCATCAACTAACATCATATTCAAGCGGTCTAATTTATCCTCTTCCTCATCAACAATCTGTCTCATATACAAAACACCGATAGCTGCTCGAAAGCCCCTTACTTTCCTCAGGTCTCGGGTATAGTCTTCTCTCTGACGGATGTGTTCTACCTGCTGTGCACAACGTCTTTCCAGTTCAGTCACCCCATGCGTTCTACCTGCTGTGCACAACGTCTTTCCAGTTCAGTCACCCCATGCTCAGCCTGCAACACCTCCTTGTTAAATAAAACATACAACTGATCATTTATAAAATGAGAATTTGCAGAGAAAGCAAGTTGTTCGAGAAAAGTAAATTTCTTATATAGGAATGATTAATAATATGCCATTAAATTAAATAATTACTAAATGCCTTGGGCAGTGAATTGCCATCACTGTAGATTAGAAATGTACTATAGAGTATAGACTATGAAATCAACATTTTTGAGCATCACAACTCATGCTCATAAATATGCTGCACAAATGTTAATATTACAAGTTGTACATGTGAATTAAAAATAATAATAATAAAAATTAAAAAAAAATCGATGTAAGTTTTCAAATAATTACTTTCGAAAAGGTAGAAACACGACACAAAAGCCCATTTAAAATTTGAAAACTGGTGATAAATGGGAAGTCAAGTGACAGAAGATAAGGATTGCATACTATTTCGTGAACGCCAGGTTCAAGTTCATGAAATGGACCGGAGTTTTGAAAATGGCTTTTAAAAGCTCCTTGATATGAATATGTACTTCGAATCAATTTTTTTGTTTTTTATTTAGTGTGACCCAATGAAAAACTAACAGCAATTGTTTTAAAATAAGTCCAAAAGCTGAACAAACATTGGAGGAATGAAAATGATGATAGAGAAAAAATGGTGTTAAATCTGCTTTTGATTTTATTTAACCACCAATTCAAAACATCTATTTGAAATCAATAGGCGGATAAAAAAATCAAAAGGAGTTTTAACACCATTTTTTGCCTATCATCATTTTCACTCCTACAATGTTTGAACCGTTTTGGAACATATTTTAAAAATACTTTTTGCTGAATGTTTGAAACTTTCAGTTGAAAAAGTCTAAATAAAAAATAAAAAAAATTCATCAACAAGTCACAATCGTTATGAAGAAATTCGATAACGCATTTTCAAAAACTACAGACCTTTTCATAAACTCAAACGAATCGTTCATGAAATCATATGCAAAACGAATCTTCAAGTATTTGACTATCAATTGATCACCAGATTTCTTAATTTTTAAAGGACCTTCTTTGTGTGATGTTGCTACTTTTTTGCGAGTAGTCATTGTATGCAACGATAATTTTGAGAGTTTATAATTGTGTATGTGTGTTTTTTGGTTTTTTCTTTTTCTTTTTCTTTTTTTTTGTGCTTATTGGGTGTATTGTAATATGAACACTCGTAGTATTTAAATTAGTAGATGAATAGATGAGTTGGTGTAAAGTAAATGGCATTATTGACTTTATTGAATTAATAATGGTTTTTGATTTAAAATGCAAATTAAATGGAACCAAACTGGAATATCAAAAGTTTTGGGTTACATTTCCCATGTAGTAATATGAACAAAGAAGAATCTAAAAAAAAAAAAAAGAGTAAATTACACCGTTCGTCTCTGTGGTTTGCTCCAAATCACTACCGTTGTCCCTGATCTTTATTTTTTTCTTTTTTGCTCCTTATGGTTGAAATATTCCACGCTGTCAGTCCTTATCACTAACTGTTGTTATCTTCTCCGTTAGCTCCCAGTCGTCAAGTGGCAACGTTAGTCCATTAACCAAACGATCATTTGCAGCGTTAGTCCTTTATACTAACGGCAGTTTCCAATTAACTCAAATTTTGGTTTTTATTGTTTTCACCCGTTTTATTACGTTTTCACCGGTTTTCATCCATTTTCTTATGTTTTCATCTATTTTTATACGTTTTCATCCATTTTTCTTACATTTTCATACGTTTTATCCGTTTTTATACAGTTTTCATCCGTTTTCTTATGTTTTCATCTATTTTTATACGTTTTCATCCATTTTTCTTACATTTTCATACGTTTTATCCATTTTTATACGGATGAAAATGTAAGAAAAATGGACAAAAGCGTAAACACGGAACAAGTCATATAAAACAGACAAAAACATATGAAAACGGATAAAACCGTATGACAATGTAAGAAAACGTGTAAAAACATATGAAAACCCATAAAAAGGTAAGAAAACAAACGAAAACGTATAAAAACAGACGAAAACGTATAAAAACGGACGAAAATGTAAGAAAACGCTTGAAAACGGGTGAAAAATAGACAAAAACGTATAAAAACGGATAAAACAGTATGAACATCATAAAACATTTACAAATGGATAAAACGAATGAAAACATAAGAAAAACAGATGAGAACATATAAAGACGGACAAAAACGTATTAAAATAGACGAAAACGTATAAAAACTAAGAAAACGCATGAAAACGATAAAAACCGCGTAGGAATTATTTTTAGAAAACCAAAATTTGAGTTATTAGAAACGGTCGTTAGTATAAAGGACTAACGTTGCAAACGATCATTTGGTTAATGGACTAGCGTTGCCACTTGATGATTGAGAGCTAACGAAGAAGATAACGACAGTTTGCGATAAGGACTGACAGCGTGCAATATGTAAACCATGTGGAGCAAAAAAGCAAAAATTAAAGATCAGGGACTACGGTAGTTATTTGGAGCAAACCACAGGGACGAACGGTGTAATTTACCTAAAAAAAAATAAATGCTCAGTATGTACTTTGACAATAGAATTAAGTAAAATATTCCAAAATTAAAAAATACATAAAAATACATTGTAAGATAGTAAATAAAGCAAATTTTTCATGAGCTCTCAGTTTTACATTGCATATTTTTGACTTTAATCCATTTTCGCGAAAGTTACTTTCATTGCTTTCTTACATTTGTCATATTCTTTTCAACAATAGCATGAGGGTTATAAACTTTGTGTTTATATTTGGTGTGGAAATGCAAGTATTTGAGTTTTTGTGGGTAACTGGGTATATATGCACTTTTCCCCATTCTATAACATGCATACTTTGTTTGTAAACGATACAATTCAAAAATGGTAATCACGTAAATCTTGGGCATCCACTGTGATGAACCTTTTAATAAGTTTATAAAATTGACACCTCATGAAATGTCATTAATTTACAAACCTTTTCATACTATAAACCTATTCCCACTATAGATAAAGCTTTTAATAGGTTTATAAAATTGTCAACTAAATAACTCATACAATGCATTAATTTATAAACCTCTTCAAAATCCTAGACCTTTTCATGCCACCTAGACTTAAAATGATTCCTCACTATGGTATACAAATTTTTTAACCTCTTCATAATTTCTTGAACCTATTCTTAAACCACCGTAGTGGATGCTCTTATATCAAGTACGTTTTTTATTTGACAGAAACATATCTATATCTATATCTATATCTATACTACTTATTAACGGAGAAAGGACTCTCTCTCCAAAAAATTCAGATGTACTCAAAATGATGCATGATTTACAACACTTTAAAGCAACCAATTTTCATAATTACAACAACCGAAGCATTGTGTACAACAAAAACTAGCATGATTCGAAATTCAGACCACTTTCCAGATACAATTATCTAAACACAATGTACAACCCTCATTCTACACTAATAGCATTAAAAATACCCCCTACACCCAATATTACAATCATTTAAACACAATGTACAACCCTCCATCTTTACCTAGACGTAAACCTGACCAAGACTCGACTCAATATAACTCAACTCGATACACAAAGCTGTGAACAAGCAAATTTAGGTGTCGGAATGACATCCCGTGACTTTTTTAATAATTCCATTGAAAAATTTTATTTTAGGGTACCCGCCGCTGCAACACGCGGGTACCATGCTAATATTGAAATCCATATTTTATCTATCAGAAACATATAAACACTATGAAAATACAGACCACTTTCCTTAGAATTCTACATTAATAGCATTAAAAACACCCCTACACCCAATATTACAATTATTTAAACACAATGTACAACCCTCATTCTACATTAATAGCATTAAAAACACACCCTACACCCAATATTATAATCATTTAAACACAATTTACAACCCTCCATATTTTATGTATCAGAAACATATAAACACTATGAAAATACAACTCATACTATGAGAATCGTATTTACCAATAGTAAAAGTCAGATTATTTGAGAATCCATGAGAATAACAACCGTTGCACTTTGGATGACTAAATGTATATGATTTCGAAGATAGAGATAACGCTATGTTCTCAAATATAAAATGTAAATTTTATAATGTTTCTAAAGCGATAGATATTTTCGTTTAAATAAAATTATTACATTTATCACTCTATTTTAAATTTTTAAAAGTTGACATAGGAACTTGATAGAATTTAAGGCTATAAATATAGTTAGTCAAACGTAATTTTAACCATATCTAAACTTATTCCATCCTTATCTTTAAAACTTTGATAATAATATGTCCTCATTAGTGTTTGGCAAAGTAGTTGTAATTGACTAATTGTAGAGTAAAGTGTAGAAGGAAAAAACTAAAGTAGAATGATGTTATGGATTTTGAATGTTAGTGTGATATCCGCCCCATCCCTGCTTAAAATCTAATAAGCATTTTAAGCATGGATGGTTTTATTAGATTTTAAGTAGGGATGGTGCGGATAATATCACAGTAACATTCAAAAAAATTAACTATTCAAAGAGGACAACAATTTATTTAGAATTACCGAAAAGTATTCAGAAAAAAATCATGTTCACGGTTAAAAGGTAGAATGATGTTATGGATTTTGTTAATATCACCTTAGTTCTCATGCTTTCTAAATGTCAAAGTTTAATTTTTTTTAGCATCACCGTAACTTTTCTTAATATCGTAATAAAAAATCAATGATATTATTTTTTTTTCTGATATCAGAGTATCTTTGTAAGTAATCTTTTTTAATATGACAGTTACTTTTTACATGTTTTCTTATTATCAAAGTTAATATTTTTAATATCACCGTAAATGTTCTTAATATCGTAATAAAAAAAACTAAAGTGATATTAACTTTTTTACTAATATCAAAATAACTTTTTAAGTAAAATGTTAATATCAAGGTGCACCTCGCGGAATAAAACCCAAACAAGAGTAAAGACTCTAAACACGAAGTTTATTACTACGTAATAATCAATGATCAAAAACATAAATTACAATGAAACTTAAAAGCCCTTTATTTATTGGGTATTAAAACTTGTACGTAGAATAAGATAAAACCCAGGAAACTCTGGCCTAGAGATGGCAACAATATGTGCATCAGAAACATTACACGCTTATTAGAAACGTGATCTTTATTGTATCAGAAATCATTATGGTTATTTTAATAAAGGTTGTACTAGTATATATTACGTAGTATATTCTTGCAGCTGACGTATGTTTTGTATTAATGAATGTTGCAGGAATCTAATAATGACACTGTTTGTTTCTGTCTACACATTTTCTAGGCGGCTACTGTTTGATTTGATGTGGTCGTCAGCAATAATGACTTGACTTTTATCATTATCGCGGTGTTGGTTTATATTTATCACATTTGTAGTTTTCCATATGCGTAGTTGATGACATTATGCGCGTCTCTTTATTTAACGTTTACGTTTACAAATTGTTAATAAAACACAACTGTTACTAGTTACTAGGCAACCAGACCCGTGTGTTACACACGGGCTGTATCTAAGTGTTCATAACGTCATATTCACTAATTTTCGTCATGTATTCATTGCGGTATCAGGTCATTTCATTATTTGAATGTACTTGCAAACATGAATAGTCATGAAAGCCCGTGCAATACACATGGGCTGTATAGAAGTTTTGAAAGTCTAATATCCGTCATTTATTTTCGTTATTTTATATTCTGTACGTATTTTTGTCATTATATATATAAATTTTCATGGTAACATACATTTTGTAAGCATGATACGTATGTAAAATAGTTTATTGACATATAATCTTTTAAGATATATTTTTTTACGTAATATTTTTTGTATATTTATTTTGGTATTTACTCTATCATTTTTTATTTGAACTAACTAATATTAATACATCGGGCTAAGTTATAACTATTTCTTATTATAGTCAACAATTCCCGTGCGATGCACATGGGCTGTATAGAAGTTTTCATAGATTTAAAATACGTGTGATGCACATGGGCTGTATAGAAGTTTTTATACCGTAATATTCGGCATTTATTTTTGTCATTTTATATTTAAGTTTTCATGGTGTCACACATTTGCTAAGCTTTATACGTATTTAAAATACTTTATTGAGTTGCACATGAGCTGTATATAAGTTTTTATAGCGTAATCTTCGGCAATTATTTTCCTCATTATATATGTAAGTTCTGATGGTATAACATTTCTAGGCATGACACACATTTAAAATAGTTTATTGACATTAAAAGAGTATATGTGAAGAGATCTTGTTAGGTCACCATTTAGTAAACACAAGCACAATAATGATAGAAAAGAGATGAGAATGAGAATGGGATGATTATGAGAATTAGAGAATTAGAATTGCAAGAGTTTCCTTAATATTTCACATAACCAACCAAGTATTACATAGACCTAAGCATGATATATATAGGTAAGTAGCTAGGGCAACATCCTACTCCTTCCCCTTCTTACAAACGTGTGGGCTTTTTAGAGCCCATGGACCATATGACTTAAGCCTAGTAAACTTGAAACAATAACATAAATGTAACTTAAGCAACCTATTATTACAAATGACCGAGACTTGATAAAATAGTAAAACTTTGGTTCCAACAATCTCCCCCTAAGGGTCGGTCATCATGGTTGCTTGACGTCTTCGTCTTAATCTTTGACTTTCATAGCTTTAGACGTCTTCAGAAATGATTAGAATAATAATGGATGTACTTTGCTCTTTGTCTTTGTTCTTTGATGACGTTGTAGTGATTACGTTACGAAGTAATCTGCCATTCGTCACTCCTGCGTCTGTGGTGGTTGAATGCCATTCCAACATACTCATACATCTTTGGACTTAGACTTTCACGTACAAGAAGTTCCTTTACATGCATTGAGATCTTTGTCTTAATACTTTGTAGATTCTTCTTATTGGTGTAGAATCTTCCTTTGACCTTTGTGTTGCTAAGATCTTTGGGGAGCTTTCTTTGACTTCAAGATGTATGTATGAGCATGTTGGAACCTACCATCATGGAAGTGAGGTACCTGTGAGTAAACAGTTAGCAATAAAACAACCGGTACTTACGGATAAGGAATTAGAGCTCATCAACAGCATATTGTGAAGACTCCTTCTAATCCTTATCCAGGCCGTTCCCATATCAGATACTCCCGAAGGAGCTTACTAGACCTACGAAGTAGCTCAATGACTGGGTGAGTCGCTGGGGATCACTCCACGACTGTAGACCGTAATGGAACCACCGCAAACACTAAGCGTAACCCTTGTGGGGTTACCGAAGTGACCTGCTGTCAGGGTTGTTTGATGTTGACCCTGGCAGGATTTCCGTTCAATCATTGAGAAATACCTATGTAATCCTCTCATAAACGTTCTCGGCAGAGTGCTAAGATCTGCGAAGGACTCGATAGTTTACAACTGATGCCCATTGATGTAGAACACCAGTCGTAGAAATACTAAGTGTTCCTAAGAGATCTTTGATGTATCTCAAGGCTCTAGACTCTATAAGTGCACACCTAGGTTTCCTATGCGGAGACTGGGGAGGTGTCTCCTGCTTCAATATCAACCGTCTCTAAGAGATAGGTCGATAGGTTACGCGGGTTCCCCGTGAGAATGAAACAAGTCCTTTTAAGAGAACTTGAGTGGTTAAGAAGGTTTAGTGCATTGCGTCACTGGGTCCATGACGACTTAATCTTCAATACCGGTGTTGTCTTTAGCAACAGCCAGTAGCATACGTATTGAACCCGGTGTCTGCCCTAAGGTTGAACATATGGAGGGCTATTTCTTTTCACCCTTTTCTTTGCTTTTCTTTTTATTTCTTCAACTCCTTCTTTCCCTTTCATTCATTTCTCCTTTTTTTTCGTATCATACCTAAGGACTTCTAATTTTAACTATGGGAGATGTCCTTGGGTAGATCCCTCCGGCTCTGGCGGATCATAGGACGGATATACCTATCTTAATCACCTTATAACTCCGACAGTAGCCAAGAAACCTTTGATTGAAAAATCTCTCAAAGTGTTTGTGATAATCAAATATTTTGGTTAACACTTTGAGAGTTTTGTGTACACTTTTGAAGGGCTCCCCCTGCACATGTGCTCATAAGTATTTAATAAATTTGCACATGCGAGAGGAGCAAGTACTTTTGAATTGATCCACTTTCCGTGAACAAGACCGATTCGAGACACGCTTACATCACTAGTTAGACTAGCTTGAAGTTATTACCCGGCCTGGTCAAGTTCACAGAAAGTTTCTCGAGACGGTACATTTCTACTAAGACATACCCTTTTCGAGACACGCTTACGTGGTTAGTTAAAGAGATGCATTGTCAGCTTTTAGGTGACAACTAGCTCTAGTAACTAACTTGATGTTATTACCCGTCGAGGATAAGTCCTTTCGATATTACTAACTTGTATTATCTCGTCAATTCCTGGGTCAATACTGAGTCTAGCTCGCTTATGATACAACTTTTAAGCTTTGACTTCGTATATTATAATCACTTTTTTATTTTCTCCCCCTCAAAAATAGCATAGAAAATGGTTTTTTTGACAAACTTTAATATTAAAATATGCCTTTTGAGTCTTACGGGGAGATTCACCAAGAACATTTGATATTGAGCAAAGTATTTTGTTTTGACAAGTGCTCCCCCTCAACAAGTGATTAGGTCTTATTGAGGTGAAATACTTGTCCTTTTGAGCAGAATTATGAAAAATCAGAAATGTTTGATTAATTCTACTCAAAAGTAAGAAGCCTTCGCTCCTTATATTAGGATTGAGGCACTGAAGCGTACCTCAGGGTCCTTTCTTTACAAGTTCGGGTTGTGAACTGTAATGCGTACACAAGCCATTATGAAAAAAATCATTCAATCAAATGAGATAATCAAATGTACCAAGTTACTCTTCGTCAGGAAGCGGAGCATCAAAGTCAGTGAACTTGGGTTCTGGTCTTTCGAAGTTTCTGACAGGAAACGATGGTCTGACACCGATGTAGCTTTCCAGTCGTCTGATCTGTTCCCGTCGAAATAACCTTTCTTCAATCTTTAAGACAAAGTTGCGAACTTGTCTTCTTGTGTTGGATTTCCATCTCGGTTGTTCCCCCTTAGCTATCTTTCGTCGATCATCATTCAACCTTTTGACCAGCCCATCACGAACAGATTTGAGTGTAACATCACAGAATTTGTGCACCTCATCGAATCTCATGAAACTTTGTAGCTGTTTGCTGTTGATGTAGGTGAAACCAAAAGGATCTTGGTTGAGAGTAAACTGTGACGTTTGATAGATTCCATCAAACGTGAATTGCGGCTTTGTCAAATTGATCTTCTGTTGATAACTTTCCACACCAAGTTGAAGATCTTCCACCCTTTCTTGAACTATCAATCGTCGGATGTAAAGAAGTAGTGATGCCATAAAGTTGTACTGTACATTTCTGTCGAAACCACTTATTCTTCCTTTAACCTTTTCGAGATACATATCTTCGATGTCATTGAGATTAAGGTCTGGAAAGTCTGCTTCAGAGAACTTGTACTTCTTTTCATCTTGTCGTTTAACAACAATTTCCCGCATGAATTTGTAGTTAAATCGTTGCGACTCATGAATCTCCAAGATGGCGATGATCTTAGATTTATGCTTCACATTTTCCAATGATTTCTCTCCCAATCTGCTAGTATAACCGAGACGACGACGTTCTGGCCAGTGTTGAATTCCGTGTAGGGCATCTCTGTCGTAAGCTACGATGGAGTTGCTGAAAACACGAGTTTTTTCTTCGATGGCAGGAATTTTGTATCTGGCGGCTGGTACGGAGATTGTGAGTGATGAAGCATATTTCTTCTTGGTTTTCACTTGGGTGAGTTTGATATTTTGAAGATCTTTGTTGAAAAAATAGCTGTAGGGTAACTTGGGCTTATCTGGAAACCCTGTCAAAGGTAATGGTTTTGTCCAGTCAGTGAAGTAAGGTTTTTCATGGTTCTTGGAACTGAAATCGATATTCATTTCAGGATTTAGCCAGTCAAACTCGGCAGACATTGCACTGGCTATATTCTGCAAATGAAATTCGTATTCAACTTTGTTTCCAGATCTTTTCTTGAGAAATTATTGTGCATCCCTATTGATTCTTCTCAGCTCCGTCTTTGTTAGTTTGTTGATCTGAAGATCCTTCATGATAACTTGGGTGAACTGTAGAGTATTGCCCAGAAGGGGTTCTTCATCTTCTAGAGGAGGTTGTGCCTGAACCATGTCTGTCAACCAGTCATTTTGAGGAGTATCGTCATTGTCGAGCCATGAATGACGTCTTTTCTTCTTGGATTTCTTAGACTTAGATGTAGTATCTTTGTCTTTAGCTTTGGACGGTGACGATGGTCCAGCATGAGAATCATGAGTAGCTGGAGCACGGTAATCGTTGTCAAGTTGATCCTGGAAGTCATCAGTGTGTTCCATGAAAATTTCTTCATCTTCAGTTTGACCTTTACCAGTAGTTGAGGGTTGTTGTTGAGTTCCAGGAGGAGTGGAGTCCTTTTGTGGTTGTAGAGAGGATGAGGGATCTGTTCCAGACTTGGGTTTCTTGCCTTTGGAGTTTGGGTCAGGATCGTCATCTTTTCTTGTCCGTTTACGGGTTCCAGCAGCATCTTTGCATGACTCCTTTTATATGTAAGCCACCATAGCATCATACAGTGCTTTTTCTTCTGCAGTCTGTGTGGGTTTGGAGGCAATGTTGTCAAAGAGTTTGGCAAGCATGTCATTGAAGGACAATTCAGGGACGGTTGGAGTCACAGTAGAAGGTTTTGTGGTGTGAAGCGTGAATGGTGTAGTAGACAACATTTTCCTTGTAACACTTCTGATTCTGTGATCCAAGTTGTCATTGATTGGTTCAAGAAGGTTTGCTACTTCAGGAGTGATCATATCAACCAGATTTTCAGTGAGAAAATCATGTGTTGCAGTTCTGATAAATCCTTCGTAATCAGAGTTCAAGAACTTGTCGATCAGCTGCTTTAACTCCTGGAAGTTCTCAACTTGTTTGGTAAGATTGGTAACCATGTCGGTGAGTTTGTTCACTTGCTCCTGAAGATCAAATGGTTGTTTTGGTTCATTGATCGAATGCTGTTTAGATGCGGTTTCAGAAGGTGTGGGAGATGAGTGCTCAGGTGATGATTCTGACGACGACTCGTTGTGTGAGTTTGAAGAAGAAGCGGGAGGAGTCGGATCCTTTGGTGGAGAGTCTTGAGGAGGTGGAGGTTGTGCTGAGGAAGTCTGCTGAGAAGATGACTTTAGAAATATGTTGGTGTCGAACGCGTTCTTTTCTTCATTTTCTTTTCTACGACGTTCCTCTGCTTCCTCTGCTTCTCGTGCAAGAAACTCTGGAGTAATGAGGTATTCCTGTTCCTGATCCGTAGCTGTGTGCTCTTGTCCGCCAACATTCTCCTCTAAATTAGCAGTCTCTGTCATGTGGACATCTTCAGTTTTGTCTTTATCCTTAACGTTGTCATCAGGTTGTGGAGCTGATTCTGACGTTGTGGGAGGAATCATGCTGCTTGTAGCCCCTACATGTTCTGACTGATCGATAGGTGGTGGTGTTGGAGGTTGTGATTGAAGTCGGCTTTCAAGACTTGCTTTCCTTTGTTCTTTGAGAAGTCGCTTTTCTTCAGCTCGAGTGTCGACAACTATACTTTTGAGTTTGCGTTTATCGACCAATGGTTCAATGATTGGTTCGTCTTCATCATCCTGAGGTTCATTGATAGTGACTCCTTTTCTTTTCCTTGTCTCTTCTTCATAAGTTTCAAGACTTTGTTGAATGGCAATCTCAGTTGCAGAGAGTCTTGCTTCAGGTGCTCTTACCTTCAGTTCATAGTTCGGTTCTTCTTCTTCAGATTCCGTGTCGAACTCGGATTCGGTGTCAGAAGGTGGAGGTGTAGGTTCATCACGAAGAGTGTATTCAGGAGTTATTTTCTTCTTTGGCTTGGTAGCAGGTTTAGGTTTGGATGTAGGTTTAGGTGTGGTAGAAGTCTTGGGTTTTGACATTGGAGCAGCCTTAGATCTAGTATGAGGTGATCCAGTAGTGCTTGTGGTACTCCCAGACACCTCCTTTGCTACGAGTCTTTATTGTTGCATCTTCCTGTACTCCTTTGTAAGCGTTGTCATACAGCTTGTAGTTCAGACTCTTCTTGATTTTGTCATTCAGTAGGTATTCGGGAAGCCTCATTCCTTTGATCTTGGTTGAGGAAGTGGTCGTCTTGATGAATGAGGTGGTGAAGTCGTCCTCGAAGAGGTGCTTCGGCTCATTAGGATCAGCCATCCTCTTGATGAATTCTGGAGAGCTTTTGCAGAGATGTTCTATGAGAAGCTTGGTGAATCTTGTGAATGGTATCATAGTCTTCACACGTTCGGTCTGAATACTGTGGACGATATCATTTATGATAGGAACTGCAAAGTCAATCGGTGTCAGAGTCACCATTCCCCAGAATGTTTGTAGGTGTTCGAGCCTTGGATGTTCATGACCACTTTTCCTTCCAGATATAGATCTTACCACCAACAGACAGAATGTTCTCCAAGGCTGAGGGATGTTCTTGGCATTAAATCGGGAAAGCTTGACTAGCGGTACATCATCATCAACCTCATATCCTAATTCAATGAAGAAGTCAAGAAGATCCAGGTCAGGTAGTATAGGAGCAAATTCGTTGTCAGTTTGTGGCAGGAGAAGGGCTGTTCGAAGAACGTCATGATCTACTGTGTATTCTTGGCTATCCAATGTAACAGTGAAAGACTCATCATCCAAGTTAGCCTGAGCAGTAAGCCAGAACTAATGAAGGTAGAACAGAGGAACTGAAGTAGAACAGGTGAGCAGAGGTTTGCATGGATGTGCAAGTAGGATATCTTTCACAATCATGCACGAGTTCTCAGTGATTTTAAACTTGTCGAAATCAACTCGGGGATTGTTATTGCCAATCGTGACATTGTAGTTCTCGGGAGTGATGTCATCCATGGTGAGTAATGGAAGAACTTGTTAAGGGACATTCTCGTTGTGTTCAGCCATGTTAATCTGAAAAGTATAGTCATAAACCAAACATCCAAATTTGTTACGTGTTAGCACAGTTTTGAGTTTGGTTATAGATCACTACTTAAGACAATTAAGCACAAATGTGTCATTTTGTTATGAGTGAAGTGTCACATAATGCTTGAAGAATCATAATCCAATAACTCGCAAATAAGCACGATTGATATACACAATTCATTGTTATATCACATTACACAACAACAATGAAACACAACAAGGTTACACGGATATAACATGGCAAGGCCTAAACAAGATTTCGAAAAAAATAAAATAAACCTTTTATCGCAAACTTGTGTAGAGAAAAGATTTCGAAAAAATGTTACAAAGAAATTTTATCGAGAAAGTAAATTATCAAAAAAATCCTTATAAGTAAATTTTATCGAGATCTTTCCTTTATCAAGAATTGCGAAAAGTTTAAGTTTTCGAAAAACATCATTTTTCGATAAAACTTTTCGAGAACCTGGTGGTTTCGAAATGTATAGTTCAAAGAGTGATTTCGAAAAGATAATTTCGAAAAAAACTGAGGTTGAACAACATTTATCGAAAACATAAGTTTCTCGATAAGTTTATCAAAGATTGCGATAATTCTTGAGTTTCTCGAAAAAATTCTTATACAAGAATCAAATCGATTTTGAAGTTACACGTACGTTTCTTTAACGAATAACTTTTCCAATGACTCAGGCCTGTCACAAAGATTGATAAACACAACTTAGATATAAGCAATACACACGTTAAACAAAGATCTCGATAAGTTTCAAGATCAACTTTCTCGAAAATGTATCAAGTTTGAGACTAATGAGCAAGAATGGTTCTAGCATATCACAAGCATAAGTATGAGACATGTTATAACAGCATACAACACTTTTGACTCAGTAAGATCAAAAAATTATCCAAGAACGAGGCAAACTTGCTTATCGAGAACCAAGCATCAATGGTGAAAATCAATAACATCAGTTCAAACATGCATATTAGTGACCTTAGAAACATATCCCACCATTAAAACAAAGCAAACAAACACATAATCTCACAATCGCAAATCGACCCAATACCTAGATTTCTAAATCAAAACAAACATGATGGAATGTATGAAAAAACGATGAGGATATGTTAGAAACATGCTTTGTAACAAAACCCTATCAAGAATCAAACACCTAAACATGTTAAGAGCAATTTTCGAAATTATAAACCCTAGTTCTCGAAATCATGATATTTGGAGATCGAGCCGTTGATTTTTCAATTAACCAAGATCCTATGTATGTTATACCCTAGTGATTACATAGGAACTTACAAATTTATGATCAAGATCGTGGATGGCTCGAATGAATAAGGGCCGTAGGTTTGATAAAAGGGTTTAAGGGGTTTTGAATTTTGTGGGGTGTGTGTTATACGGTTTGTTTGTTTTATTATTATTTTTTTTTTGAAATTTTAAGTTTTAGTCACTTTAGGTCCCTTAACTATTAGATATGCCTACTTGAGTCTTAAAGTAAGTGGCAAACATGTGTAATATTGAGATATGCATCCGTTAATCCTAACTTATGAAGACCTTATTACGGGATGAGACAAAGTGATGTAAAAAAGAACGTCCACACATTCCGAAGTACCGTAAAATATGAAAAAAAAAAAAAAAAAAAAAAAACATGCAAGTATACCAATAAAAGTTGGTAAATAATAAAAGCGTGACTCCCCCTCAACACGTGTAATATAATGACAAAGTGTTGAAGAGAAGCGATATACTTGCATTTTTTTTTTTTTTTTTTTTTTTAAATAAAGAGAAAAAATCTTTTTTTTTTTTTTTTTTTTTTGTGTTTTTGTTGGTTTTTTAGTAAAGAAAAAAAATATTTTACAAAAGGGAGTTTTGATGTTTGACGATCAATTGTGTTTTAAAAACTTTTCCAGATCTTCTGGAGTCAAACATCGCATACCAATTTGGTGAACTAGACTAGCAAACCTTGATGGTGCTAAAGATTTGGTAAGTAAGTCCGCCAATTGGTACTCAGTTCCAACAAAATAAAGTTCAACGGTACCCTTTTCCACATGCTCTTTGATGAAGTGATATCGGAGATCGATGTGTTTGGATTTGCAATGATGTACCGTGTTGCAGGAGATAGCAATTGCACTCTTTGAATCACAATAGATAGGAATCTTGTTGAATAGGTAGCCATAATCCTTAAGTTGTGATCTCATCCAGATGACTTGAGCACAACAAGCAGACATGGCTACGTATTCAGATTCTGTAGACGACAGTGATGTGCAGTCCTGCTTCTTTGATTGCCATGACACAAGTTTGTCTCCGAGAAATTGTAATCCACCAGATGTGCTTTTGCGTGTGTCTAAGCATCCTGCATGGTCAGCATCTGAAAAAGCAATTAGTTCAAAACCAGAATCCTTCGGATACCAGATTCCCAAGTTAATGGTTCCCTTTATGTATCGAAGGATTCTCTTGACCTCACTGAGGTGTTTTTCAGTTGGTTTGGACTGATAGCGAGAGCACATGTAGACAGCAAATACTATATCAGGTCTACTAGCTGTGAGATACATGAGGGACCCAATCATACTTCGGTATTTGGTAGGGTCAACTGGAGTCCCATGTAAATCAGCATCTAGTTTTGTGGTATAGCCCATTGGTGTATTATAGGTATCACAAGACATCATTCCATGTTTCTTTAAAATTTCAAGAGCATATTTAGACTGATTTATAAAAATTCCACGGGGTGATTGATAAACTTGTAATCCTAGAAAGAACGAAAGTTCACCCATCATGGACATTTCAAAATTATCTTTCATTAATTTTGCAAAATCATTAGAGTAACTTCGTTTTGTTGAGGCAAAAATGATGTCATCGACATATATTTGAACAACAAGTAAGTCCTCCCCGTAGGTTTTTGTAAACAGTGTTGGATCCACCGATCCTTTAGAAAATTTATTGGCCAGCAAGAAAGTAGACAGTTTGTCATACCACGCCCGTGGGGCTTGCTTGAGTCCGTAGAGTGCCTTTTTGAGTCGGTAAACGTGATTAGGACGCTCAGGATCAACGAAGACTTCAGGTTGGCTAACATAGACTTCTTCACGGAGTTCTCCATTAAGAAATGCTGTTTTGACATCCATTTGGTAAACCACCATGTTCCTGTGTGCAGCATAGGCCAAAAAGATTCGAACAGCTTCATGTCTAGCCACTGGAGCAAAGGATTCAGCAAAATCAAGTCCTTCCAGTTGAGAGTATCCTTTCGCTACCAGACGTGATTTGTTACGTATGACAGTTCCTTCAGCATCAAGCTTATTCTTCCAGATCCATTTTAACCCAATGACAAAGACTCCGTCAGGTCTTTCAACTAATTCCCAGACTTCTAATCTTATGAATTGCTGAAATTCCTCTTGCATAGATTCAATCCAGTTGTCATAAGTCATTGCATCTTTAATGTTCTTAGGTTCTTCATGACAAACTGTGAGTGCATAGATGCAAGTTTCTCCATCTGTGTGAAGTCGTTGTCTTGTCATAACAGGTGCATCTGGATGGCCAATAATATGAACTAGTGGATGGTCTCGAGTCCATTTGTGTGTTGAAGGGTGTAGTTGATACGTATCTCGCATGTTATCAGGATCCAAATTGTTTGTTGACGACTCAGCTATATCAGGAACTGAAGGAGCCGGTGTAAACGGATTAAAGAACGCATCAGGATCATGCTCTGCGGGTTGTGGAACTGATTGTGGAGTTGGATCTTCAGCTGGATGGCGGGAAGTAGAACCAGTCTGTTCTGCTGTAGATGGTGATACAATTGGAGGACCGTCTCTCTCAACACTTGTAGTTGTTTGTTGAGGTGAGTCTGGTACGGGAATGTTATCAGGTTGAGCAGCGGAATTAGGTGAGACCTCAGTAGGACGGTATTCAATTGTGTCATCAAATAGTGGAGCAAACAAGGTTTCTAATTCTTTGCGGTTAAGTGGCAATGTTTCAACTGAAGATGCCGGAGAGTTAAGACGGTTAAATTCGGGTCCTAAGCTGTGTTGCTCAGAAGCCATTTGTGTGAGTTCATCAAAATTAGCATGAATTGTTTCTTGAATTTCTCTTGTACGACGATTCCATATCCGAAAACCTTTGGAATTTTCACAGTATCCAATGAACACTCCAATGTCAGCCTTTGCTTTAAGTTTACCTAAATCATCACGATCATTTTTCGGATAACAAAGTGCTCCAAATACATGAAAGTAATCGATGTTCGGTTTCCTTTTATGAACAATTTGATATGGTGTTTTGCGATGGCGTTTTGTGATCATGCAACGGTTTTGTGTATAACATGCGGTTGAAACAGCTTCTGCCCACAAGTAATCTGGTAATTGAGCATTAATCAACATAGTTCTAGCAGCTTCCACTAACGTCCTGTTGCATCTTTCAACCACACCATTCTGTTCTGGGCTTCTAGGAATAGATGTTTGATGTTCAATTCCCACTTTCTCATAATAAGACCTAAGTGTCTGATTTTTGAATTCAGTTCCATTGTCAGTTCTGACGATTCGTACCGTGTTGCGTAACTGAACTTGAATTTTAGTGAGAAAGGTGATGATCATTGAAGGAGCCTGATCTTTACTTCGTAAGAAATAAACCCAAGTCCATCTGGAGAAGTCATCTACAATTACTAGTATGTAGCGTTTACCGTTGATACTTTGAACACGCATCGGTCCACATAAATCCATATGAAGTATTTGTAAAACATGATTCGTACTTTGCTCAGGTTTAGACGGAAAATGAGCACGAGTACTTTTTCCTTGTTCACAGGCTGGACATAAGTGATCTTTGGTAAAACGGAATCTTGGAAATCCATCGACAAGTTTATAACGAGCAAGGTCAGTCATAGTTCTGAAATTCAAGTGCGAAAGACGTTTGTGCCATAACCAAGATTTAGTCGATTCAGCTTTGGAGAGAAGACATATCGGAGATGTTGCGATCATATCTGACATTGATATTGTATAAAGATTGGAGCCGCGTGAGCCAGACATTAGATCGTTTCCTTGTAAGTCACGAACAAAGCAAGTTTTCTCACGAAATGCAACTTCTAGATCCCCATCACAGAATTGACCAACAGAGAAAAGGTTGTGTCCAAGGCCTTCCACGTAGTAAACACGACTGATTTCAATGTTCCCGCTGATATAGTCACCATATCCCATGATTAGAGCGTAATGATCATTCCCGAATCTGACAGTACCAATAAACTTTGAGACAAAGTTGTGTAGCAGTTTGAGATTGCCTGTCATATGTCGGGTACATCCGCTATCAACAATCCAGAGAACAATCTGAACTACCTACATCACAAGAAGAGGACACAGATGGAACAGAAGTAAGGGTGGAACCCAAAGATAGTGCGGGTTCCTGTTGGTTAGACACACATGTATTCAACAGTTTAGAAATCCATTTAAATTCTGGTTTGTATTGTAACCAACGTTGCCAGTTCCAACTAGTTTTTGCCTTTTTAATGTTAAATGCACTAGTCGTTGGCTCATTCCTAGATTTGTTCTCGGCACCTATGGGGGTAACTGCAACTACATTAGAAACCGTAGAGGACGGCTTTCCTAAGTTAGACTTAGAGGCAGTAGTGGGCCTAGAAGGAATGTGTGTCCTACGTTTCTTATGACGATTGAGAATAGAATTAGCTATACATTTTGTATGATCACCAGATGATACGCTTTTACGACAAAACACACAAGATGCATTAATATTCAAAACATTTAACGGTTCATCATTCGTTACATTTAGATTTTGATTACAATTTGCCAGATTAGAATCTAAATCTGGTGCAACATGAGTTTTATTCAAATTCCTAAGTTGATCTTCTACTTCTTGAGCTTCTAGTTGTCCTCTCTTACGTTGCAAGATCCTATTCTTCTTTTTACTTTTTCGCTTGGGTCTGCTAACGCTATTAGTGAAGACTAGTCCTGTAGAAGTGGAGTTATCAACATTAGTGGTTTGAACAACATTTCCTTTAGTTGTTTTGTCTAATTGATACAATCCTGGTGCTCTCACCGTGGTTTCAACCATTTTTCCTTTTTGAAGTAGCTTAACTTTCTCTTTTAAATCAATGATGATGTGATTTTTATCCTGAATTTCAGACTCAAGTAAACCATTGCAATATTTGATGTCATCATGGTTTTGTTGCCATTCGGCGTTTTCAATTTTTAAGTCCGCAATTTCTTTCTCGTATTTGAGACACAAATTTTTGAGAGACTCATTGTTTTTGCAAAGCTGACAAGAGTTACAAATATTTTGACTTTGAAGTTTCAATTCCTTTTTAAGACTCTGAGCTTGACACCATTCAAGCCTTTGTTTGAGTTGACAAATTTCTTTTGAAAACTGTTTTGTCACATCATCATTCTTTTTTCTCAGATTGTCATTCTCATGTTTGAGTGTCTCTAATTCCACATTCAACAAATTATTATCAACACGAAGATCATCCACAAGCATAGCAGTACCAGAATGATAAAGATCATTCATGATAACAAACAGAATATCAGCACAGAGAACTTGTTCCAAGAGTCGATCAGCATCATTTTTGAAAACTCTAGTTTTTTGCGTTTGGACCAAAATCTCATTTTCAGTAGCGTTGAAAACGTTTATCATATTTTTGACCTCCTTTTGAAGTTCCTGATCCCAACGGAGCACATAGACGGAGGTGTTGAACAATTGGCTTCATTTGTTTTTGAAAAATATCTCTCTTTTCTCGCTCGTAAGCGGATTGAAAAGTTTCAATTTTTATTTCAGAATTACGTTCAATTGTTTCCTCCAAAATTTCGATGTCTTCCATAAAGGTTTTGATATAATTTAAGACACGAAAAGTTTTCGGTAAAGGTGTAAGTTCACCGGATGATGGTAAAGGACCATTTATTTGTGCTACAGTTTGGACAGGAGCCGCATTGTGAGATGAAACATATGACTCTTCGATAAACCATGATTTCTCAGGTAAGTCCTTTTGAGTAACAAAAGATTTTGAAATGGGAGGAGCTTTTGAATAGTCATATGGTGTCCAATATTGAACATAACTCATTTTAGATCGACTCTCTTCTTCAAGTTCTTCTTCTTCCTCAGTATCAAAAACAACAGCACGCACAATCGTATTATCAAGCAAACACTCCATACTATAAATTTTTGGAATATCTTTGAATGCCGTGTGAAGAAACATTGAATTGTAATCACCAAGTGCAAATCGTTTATCGGGTCTCGGTTTTAAAGTAAATTTCTGAATTGTTGTGACAGAGTTCCCGTGTTTGTAAACAATGTTACGAAATTCTTTGAGTTGTTTCTCAAGATCAACAATATCACCGAGTAAGTCATCGATGTACTTTCTTTTTCGTATTTTATGTTCACAAAAATCCTTTTTACAACTTGACAATTCTGTTTCTGTTTTTGAAAGTTCTGTTTGAAGATGTTCAACTTGCATTTTCAATTCACACTTTTCACTTTCAAGTTTCGAAATCAACTTTCCATTTGACTCAATTAAATCATGCATTTTGCATTGAAGATCTTGTTCTTTGTTGTAAGAATCTTAAAAAGCTTGTTCAAAACTTTTTGCATTTTTAATCTTGTCTTCCTGATTTGAAAGCTGAATTTTATAACACTCAATATCTCTTGAAAGTGACGCATTTTGTTCTTTTAAAGCTTTATTAGTCTCGTTGCATTTATTGATTTGCAATTGTTGAGCATCCAGTTGTTTAGATAACAATATGAGGTCAGGGTCTGGATCAAATGATGGTTCATGTTGTTCTAAATAATCATTTTTATCATTCTCAATAGGATCATCAAATGAAACAACTGTGTCATCATCAAATATGACAACTGTGCTTATTTGTTCATCTGTTTGAGACGATGAAGATGATTCAGATGGAACAACTTGCGCCATATCTGATTCAGAAGCAGTGGGTGAGACTATATCATTTATAAAGCATGCATTGAAGTCATGTACCTGAGACAAGCCGTCAGTGTCATACACTGGACCTGAATCATTGATCTTAAGTTCCTGCATGTTGGCCATAAGCATCACAGCTGCATTAGCTTCTAGATCTTCCATGTCATCGTCATTGTGCACATTTGCCATGAAGTTGTTGTCCTGTTCAGGGAAATGTCCATCCTTTTCATCTTGAAGAGCCATGAGTAATGCCTGCTTGTGAAACTTACTGCCCTGAGTTCTCGGTTTGGTACATGCTGTAGCTATATGACCTTGTTCATTACAATTGTAGCACCAAACTGCATTCCCTGAGTTGGAGTTCCTTGTTGCAACTGAGTCAGACCTTTGTTGAGAAGATCCTGAGTTGTTCCTGAACCCCGTATTGTTACTAAACCTCTGATCATTCCCATAATTTCCTGAAGAGCTTCCTGAACCAGATCGACCATAGTTACGATTCTGAATTTCCACTCTTCCATCATTGACAACAGCTTGATTCCTTGTGTTAGAAGATGAACGTTGACGGTTGTTTGTTTTGTTGGAGAATTTGCTGAAAGCACGAGCAATAAGAGCAAGTCCCTGATTTAATGTGTGAAAGTCATCATCGTCATCATCATTGGAGTTGGAGTAGTACACAGCATCATTGTTGTTTGACGGAACAAGTTGAGTAGAAGTATTCTGTGGAGATGAATCATAAGGGACCATTTGGTTCGAGGTGGAAGATTGTGGATAACTAAAGTAGTTTTGCTCTTGAACGTATGCTTGATTTGACATTGGTAGTGGAGCATAGGGAGATTGAGCTACGAGAGCCAAAGAATTTGGTGTTGGTGTGGGTGTGTATCCTCCTCGTAGAGCTCGATCTTTTTCCACTTCAGGTTCATGGTGTTTCAGAAAATCATACAACAAACCATATGAAGCATCATGTAGATTCTTTGTTTGACGAACAAATGTCACATATTTATGCCAATCGGGGCCAAGACTACCAACAAATTTGGAGTTCACAGCGATCCTTGGTACTGTGATTTTGTGACATTCCAGATCGTTGACCACATTTGTGAAACGGTGATAGTAGGATTCAAGTGACTCTCCTGGTTCAATTGTGATGTCAGTGTATTCCATGTAGAGTTTGGATTCCATATCATCTTTGTTCAATTGAGTGCCTTCCATTAGGAGATGAACGTGTTCCCACATAGCTTTGGCTGTTTTATGAGCATCGACACTTCGATAGATCGGATTAGGTATACCTTGAAGTATATAAGCCATTGCATATTCATCAGCTTCACGATGTAGTTTCTGTTCTTCAGTGAGTGAAGATTCTGGAAGAGGTCTATCACCAGGAGGACGTGGAGGATCAGCATATGGATCACCAGCTTCAAATCTTGTCGGCCACTCAAATGGTCCTTCAAGTATCACTTGCTTCAAGAATTTCCCATGAGGTTTCTTTAGTTCAAGAAATCGTAGGAATCGACTTGACCGTTGTACATAGTTACCAGGTGTTAGCATTGGAGGTGTCTCAAGTGATCCTGCCTCATGTCGGGATTGTTGAGTTGTAATAACTTTACACATTCTGTCATACCAGTGAGGTTGTTTGGAGGAAAACTGAGTGTTTTGTTGTGGCACTTGATATGATTGTTGTTGAGGAATGATCTGATGTTGTTGCATCATTAGGTAATGATGTAGTGGATTGTATGTTTGTTTTTGAGAAGGTTGTTGATACATTTGGTGCGGAAGGTATTGTTGTTGCTGATACTGTTGATTTTGTTGTTGCTGATACTGCTGATGTTGATTTTGCTGAGTATGATGGAAGTAGTGATTAGGTGGTTGAGACATCTTAGAACACTTGTGTAGAAATGGATCTTGTAGAAAGTGTAGAATTAACCAAGTATCGAAAAACTTAGCACAACTTCGGATTGCGAAACCTTGATCAACAGGGATTGCGAAACTATGGAATTCAATGATTTCGAAAAACTGGCTCAGCTGTGATTGCAAAATTAGGATTGCGAAACTTGTCAGGTTTTCGAAAATCAAGGTTTGCGAAACTTTGCAGGTTTTCGAAAACTTGAAATTTCGACAACAATCAAGGTTTTGCGAAACTGCTTAGGTTTGCGAAATAATAGGATTTCGAAACTTAATAAAGTTTGCGATAACTTGTGTGATTTTGAAAAAAATAGAATGTTTTCGAAAAGACACAAAGTTACGAAAAAACAGTTTTCGAAATTATACAATTTCGAAAACTTTCCCAAACGTCGAAGTACTTAACTTTCTTATACAAGAAAGAAAAATACCGAGTCCACACAAACGAAGTCAAGGTAGTGCACGTAGAGAAGATCTCGAAATGGTAGCAATAGAGGATCTCGATAACTTGGTAGTTTTTGTTTTTCAAAGAAAGCAATCCTAAAACTCGTTTTTATTTCAAGATTCTTGTACTTTTATGTGTAAAATGAAGAGATCTTTAGGAAAGTTGAAAACTTTAAGAACTTTTAAAAAATTTATAAAATTGCGAAAATAGTACAAAAAATCCCTAGTCGAATTTTATAAGAAAAAGTTGTAACTTTTTGTTTGTGTTGATTTGTAGCACAAGTTTGTAAGCAAATATGTGATAAAAACCAAGAAACAAGCAAGAAAGTACAATAATTTCTCAAAAATTCGAATAATAAAAAAAAAAAACAAGTTTAAGAACAAACTTAATGAAAAAACAAAAGCTACACCTTCATATGGCGAATGATACCACTTGTTAGGTCACCATTTAGTAAACACAAGCACAATAATGATAGAAAAGAGATGAGAATGAGAATGGGATGATTATGAGAATTAGAGAATTAGAATTGCAAGAGTTTCCTTAATATTTCACATAACCAACCAAGTATTACATAGACCTAAGCATGATATATATAGGTAAGGAGCTAGGGCAACATCCTACTCCTTCCCCTTCTTACAAACGTGTGGGCTTTTTAGAGCCCATGGACCATATGACTTAAGCCTAGTAAACTTGAAACAATAACATAAATGTAACTTAAGCAACCTATTATTACAAATGACCGAGACTTGATAAAATAGTAAAACTTTGGTTCCAACAGATCTTTTTCAAGAAGTTACATTGAAAAGAGTCTCTTCACATGTAATTTTTTAATATGTATAAGTTATATAAATTATTTTAAATATGAAGCGATAACATTAATGTTGGAGACCTTTTATATTCATCCCCGTGCGATGCACACAGGTTTGGACTGCCTCAGGACCCATGCGATGCACACAGGTTGGATCTAATTGTTTTTTTCGTAAAGTTTGGGACTAATTTTCGGTTCATGTTTGAAACTCTCATTTTTTGCGAAAGACGAACTTCATTGTTCAATAAATTACACATTATTGGAAGAGAACTATAAAACAAATTTCTTTTTTAACAAAACTACAAAAACATAAAACATTAAAGTAATTAGTATATTCAAGAGTATAAATTATAATTTGTATAATAAATTATAATTCATATAGTAAAATATTGCATGTTGAATTTGTAACGTACTACTAATATGAATGCTAAGTATTCCTCTATATTGACACCGGTGGCCGTGGCATTGTTCTTGTTGTTGTTGTCTTTGTCGTTGTTGTTAATTGGCATTTTGCATGTTTTGTTCTTGATACAATTTTCGTGACTTCTCTATCTCTTTCTTTAATGTGAAGAGGTTTTTTGTAAAATGTTATATTTAAATGAGGCTTTTCATTAAGGATGGCAAAAGCACCCAAAACCGACGGCGAAAACTGAAACCCGAACCGGTTGGGTCGGGTTCGGGGGCAAGTTGGCGGGTTTGGATGCGGGTTTGGGTATTGATTTAATTTTTTAGGCGGGTATGGGTTTGGGTACGGGTTCTGGTAATACCCGCCCAATTACCCGTACCCGTATCCGTTTACCCGAATTTATAGCCGCTTTATTGATATAATAATTAACTAGAATATATATACATTATATATAATTTCTTCCATTATATATTGTTATATACGTATCTCTATTACATAACATATTTTATTCTGTACATGAATTATTTAAAAGCGTTAAGTCAATTCATTTTCTTTAACTTAAAAAAAAGGAATATATTAGTGTGTTTTCATTTATTTTTTTGGTGGATTTTATTGTGACTTAATATTAATAGCACCATTTTTTCCATATAATACTTAATTGGGGATAACCGAAACCCGCGGGGAAACCCAAAAAACCGATGGATAATATTAATCGGGTATCCGGCGGGTAATGGGCGGATACGGGTTTAGATATTATGAACGGGTGCGGGTACGGGTACACTAAAACCCGACCCGTTGCCATCCTACTTTTCATATGTAATATTTTAATATGAGTAAGTTAAATAAATTATTATTTTTAATTAATGCATTATTATAACATTTTTCTATATCGAATTTGGAGCATTCATTAGTAACTCACTCCAAGTATTTACAGTATAACGACATGAGTCACATGATCTCAAACTCAAATGAATAATGCTTACCTCATGATAGGTGTAGGATAACATTTGAAATACAATTTTCTTCTCCTTTATAAACTTCTTTGATTTAGAAGATTCTCATTGTTAAGATGATAGTGTGAAGATATTTTTATTATATACTACCATTTTCAATATGTAACATCGATATAATTTCCACAATTATATAAAATATCAAGTCACGCAATATTCCACGACGTTTAATTAAGAAAATGACAATAACACACCGCAAGACAAAAAACTACATTAAGAGCAAAACTATTAAAATGCACCAACAAAGTGTAGTGATAACTTACTATTAATATGAATGCTAAGTATTCATCCCACCGGTGGCCGTGACATTTTTCTTCTTGTTGTTCTCTTTGTCGTTGTTGTTCATTGGCCTTTTGCATGTTTTGTTCTTGATACAATTTTTGTAACTTCTCGATCTCTTTCTTTAATGCTACTTGACGTGCTACAAAAAACAATTAGATATAGTTGATCGTTAGTAACTTAAATACAATTAATCAACGAAAAAATGTTCGTGCATGTTCCACTTAATTGATAAGACAACTATGTGTAGGATCTTTTAATACATTAGAGAAGATGATGTTACTACCAAACCTCCTAAGCACCATCTTTATGTCCTAGTACATTGTTACACACACAAAACACACGTGAAATTTACATAACATAATATAAATCAATATGATTAATAAGCAAGACGATATGATGTTTACTTTACCACCATTATAAGTTGTAGCCCAATGTGTATGCGGTGTGGAGGAAGTTGTGGTTTGTTGTGTGTGATTTTTTACACATGATATAGTTGATAAAATATTTGTAACTCATTGACGGGAAGGCAAAAAGACTAACCACTAATTGGTGTGTTTGATTGGCTTTGTGGCAACTTGAAATGTTGAAGACGATTAATCTTTCAAAAGTCAATCAAAGAGAACATAGACACTTGAATTCTAATTCAATAAAAAAGGAACACAAAGTGTTTGGGTTTATTTTTTAGATCGTTCTTGTTTGAATAATATACACGTTTTATTTATTTTAGTACGGGGTTTTGGGTATAATTTTTGTTAGATTGGTCTTAGGTGTTTTAAGTTTAAAAGTACATATATATATAAAAAATAATACGACATGTTTTAAGTTATAGTTGACCTCATTTATTTTTTGTAAAGTCGGTCTTTGTATTTGGTCTTTATGGGCTATAAGGTGATCACTTGGGCCTCCACGAACGTTGTTTTTTACTAAGTTAACTTGAATAGTCATTTACTTCTCTTCAACAACTAACAATTTTTTTTTAAGGGGAAATTATCCCTGCTGTAAACAGCAGGGAAAGATATCTGCTGCAAGACAAAAATGAAGGGCTATTAGTGCAAGTGTTATAACTGAACGGTACTAAATGTAAATGTCAAAGACTTTATACCCCCTACAGCAGTGATGTTATCTAATGTTGCACAGCAGGGATGCTTACCCCTTTATTTAAATACCCTTTATCATCTAATTTTAAATCGATCTACTCACTATAATTCAAATAAAAAAACACATAGATGGTTATCATAAAAGCATATAACAAAAAATATAATGAGATCATTGTACAAAATGGTGGTAATTCTGCTTTTGATTTAGTCAATTACCCAATATTGAGTTGGCCATTTTGATTACCTGGTTTGTCTGCTCCCACATGTATTTTGTGTTCATTTTGTGCTAATATGCTTGATCGGGGGTTGTTCGCTGAGTTGTGCAGTTCCCATACCTCAAGAAACTTGGCTGAAGACATTTACAACAAAGATTTTTTTTTTAATTTTCCCTTTCTCCTGTTTTGTTGTAGAATCAGTTTAAATTACTTCAAGAGCTTGTAGAAGCCAGAGGGTCAAACTCAATATCTCAAAAAATGATCCTACATCTCGAGAGGCTGGCATGCGTGAAAAGATCGCTTTTGTTGAGAGGCTCAAGTGCATGATAGAACCTACCGTTTAGAAGAGGGGCTATGTATTTAGGCTAAAACATCCAAGTATCAAAGCTGGAAAAAGTATCAGCGATGGATGAACCGACATCACTTTCAAGTATGAACATAAACTTGTTTTGGTGTTGGTCATCCACTGTTGATTCATCTTTGCTCTTTGTCAAAATACAGAAACATTTATCAAGTATAATTTGTATGTTCGATGCTTGAATTTAATGTCTTCGCATTCCAACATGTTGGTAGGTTAGAGATTCAAGGCTGAATAATATGTTGTTGGCTAGGGTAGAAAGGATGGTAGTTCATTGCATTGTTAATATAAATTTAATATGATTTCATTCATGCACGATTAGCTCTCTAATGTCGTAAAATATACATAATTAATATGTATGTTCGTCACATCTAAGGGAGCAATATAAATGATAGTAAGAATATATTTTCTAATAACTTAAAGCTCAATAATTAGGGTAGATCTATCTAGCGTTGTAGATGGTTCCGTTGCTTAATTTGGAAAACGTCTACTACCGTTTGTGTGGTTGATCTTGATCACAAGCTTTGGCTCTTTCAATAATGTACCTTGATTAAAACTTTTGTCCCGAAAATGAAGATACATTCTAGAATGTGCCAAAGCTAGTGATCAAGCACACACAAACGTTATTTTAGATGGTGTCCAAAAAACAAAGCAATGGAACCTTTCTGCAACGTTAGATAGATCTGGCCTGATCGTTGAGACGTCTTCAATGCGAGAATGATATAGTGTGTATTGTTCATGACAGGCCACACTCCTTCATTATCGCATGCAAGATGAGTGATGTTACTTAGACTCTATTCTTTATTTGACATTTCTAGATTGTTTATATCACTCTGTTTGCATTCATTCTTTTTTATAATCTAAATGAATCTGGAATTTCCACATATACCAATATAGCATGTTTATCAGGAAGGCAATATATGTTTCGGAAAAAAATGTTTATCAGAGAGCTAACATGTTTATCACAAAATTTGTATTTAACGTATCAGGAATGCATTAATTTGTATAGCAATGTCAGAGGCGAAAATTTTAATATAAGAAAGCGATTAGTTATGTGGCTAACAGTTTGGGACACATATTAGAAAAATAATATTTTTATTATAATCGTATGTTTTAGTTCGTTAGAAACGTAAAAGTTTGCATTTAATGTATGAGAAACGTCTTATAGCTAACGTTGAACGATTATGATCGTTGCTATCCGTATACTTTAAATCTCAAACATATATTAATGAGGATTAATATGTTTTTTAAAAGATTGTATAACATGCACAATGTTATCGGAAAGTTTGTTTACGTCTCAACATTGGAAGAAAATTCTCAAGGAATCAAACTACATGACATTGTTTGATTATTTTAATAAAAATATCCATTTAATTGCTTTATACCATAATTTGCAGGAATCTAGTGATGACATTTTTTTCTTCAGAATGCACGTTTTGTAGGCGGTTACTATTTTGATTTGATATGGTTGTTCAGCTGCAATGACTTGACAGTCATTATTACTTGTGTGACTAACCATGGTAAAGAAATTGTAAGGGTGGATAAAATAATATAGGTTATATTAGTACAATCTCATTTTTTGACCCGTACACTTTGGAAAAGTCCGCGAAGTTAAAGTTTCGTATGTATGTAGTATATCCTTTTGATCGAACGATAACTTCTAAGGAAGGTCTTCATTCCCCTTTGAAAGAAGTCAAAAAAATTCTGAAAATCCCGATTACATTAGATAAATGTACAACTGCTTAAAGCATAGGTTGGATTGTGCAAAACTGCAAATCAAAAATAGGAGTGTGCAAAACTCCAAATCATTAACCATTTTATATACGCTAACGCGACACATTATTTTATGTATGGTAAAAATGTTATTTTTATTTTATTAATTTTTTTTAAATATTTCAATTTCATTAATATTTCATTGATTAAATTACCCCGTATAAAACTGTACATATACTATGATCACGCTAGCCTTTATTGAATTGACACGTATTTATAGGTAAAATTATTAAACCCTTTTCTTTGTCTATATTAGACCAGTCCTTAATTTGGCTTCAACCACACATATTTTTCTCCTATATAAACACTCTTTTGTATAAAATCTAAAACCAAACTATTATCTCAAATACAAACAGAAACAATAAAGAGAACAAAAATATATCTCAAAACATGTAATCTAGAATTGGTTACAAATGGTGTTAACTCTGCTTTTGATTATATGTATCTTAACCAAAAGATACCTTTCAATTATTTCAGGTATATAGTTTCTTTTTTGTAACCTGATAATAGTTGAAAGATAGGGTAAACGGTGTAAAACCCGATCCATCCAACGTCGGGTTGTGGCAAAAATATTCCTTTAAAGTTCAGATTTGATATCATGAGTATTTTTGCCACGTTTTGAAAATCGATTGATGATAAACAAAGGTAGAGGAAAATGAAGTGTTGAAAAATAAGGTTGAGGAAATGAATAAGGTGAATGATGAGTGTTTCAGGAAGGCTAGGAGGGTTTATGAGATTAGGGTTTGGCTTTTGATGTTCGGGTTTTGGATTTGGAGAAGTTGGGGAAGGAGTTGATGGGTTCGGCCGATTATGGAAAATCCAAAGAAGAATATAAAAATATTTGGAAAGCTTCTTGAGAAAGAATCTTGAAAAACACTATAAAGAATGTTTGGCAGATGACTAAAAAAATAAAAAATACATGTGATTTTAGCGAGTACATTTTTTTTTTGGCGGTGGTAATTGCATAGTCTTAAATTTCAGGTTTGATGATACTTTATAATGTAATCATTTAGTTGAGGAAAATTAAATTTGTGGGGATGTATCTTATAAGAAATGCTTGTATATTTTTTAAGTTCGATTCGATAATAATGCTACTCTATTTGTCATAGATCTTTGCACACTACATATGTTACGTGGAAATGTTAATACTTAAGATATACATTTAATTATATAATCATATCCAAAATAACATATCATATCATAAATATATAAGACTTCAGAAACATATTAAATTAAGCAAAAAACAATTGAAAAAAATAAGACTGTTTTTAGTTAATTCTTAACATACCAATAGGTTTAGTTCATTCTCTTTTTTGCATGCAGCTGGCTTTTCTGGATACGTTACCAACAGATGTTAATGTACTGTAATAGATTTCCTATAAATGTTGGCGATTTAGTGTGTAACACTCCGTACTTGTTAAAAGCAATTATATCTAGTGTTTTTTGTTATGTTTCTTGGTTTATTGTTAAAGTAATCTAATATAGGAAAAATACGTACATTATGTCATAATAAAAACACAAATACACCAATGGTTGTAATGTTTTCTTATGTAATATTGTAAATGTTTATTTTAATGTTTGATATTTAATTGGCCCATTCATAAGGTCCAATTAAAAATCATATGCGACACTGTGGTATGAGTCGTTGACCGGTCAAGGAGGGCCTCTTGGAGTAAATGACCTGGGTTCAATACCAACTCCTGACTAATTAGGTCAATGAGAAAAAGTGATCCTTAATTTTTGCTATTTTTAAACACACCTATACATGTAACATGTCAGCTCGAGATCGGGTCATGGAATGTTATACAACCCCGTTTCCGCTCGACCTTGTATGTTTTGGATGTCTTTTGACCATGTACCATCTTTTGTAAAGAATGAGTGGGGTACCCGCGCGTTGCTGCGGGAATGTTTATTTTAATCTAAACACTTAATGAAACGGTTGTAAAAAAATTATTTTTGTTATTAAGGACTAAATATGCAAAAGGTCGATAACCGCAAGTACTATTTTCGTAAAGTGTTTCTGAAAAAAGTATGATTTTTTACGGCCGGAGATTGTCGGTATGTTAAAAAAAAAGGATGATGCAATATTTATTTTGTATTGACATTAATTACAAATTTGTTAAAAAAAAGAAAAAGAAAAAAAGAGAGAGAAACAACAAATATTGGTTTAGGGACTAACTTTAAAATTAAAAGTTAACCTGAGGGCCTTTTTCTGTACAATATTAACGGGCGTTAATGACTAACAATGCAATATATCTATAACCTCAGGGTCTAAAATCGAAAATTGCGTGATGAATAGTGCAAAACAGTGCTTTTACCATTCATCCAAATGATTTTAGTATATACGAGCGAGGCACCCGCGCGTTGCTGCGTGAATGTTGGTAACGGGGGACAAACGGTGCGATTTATATATAACCTGAGGGAACATTTTTGTAAATATCTTAGTAACAGTACATATGACTATTCTTAAGCAAATGATTTTTAGTATATATAATAATTACGAGTGGGTCAACCCGAGCGTTACCGCAGGAGTGCATAGGTCGACATTTTTTTACGTGAATGTTTGCCGTATAGTATGTGTGTTTCCATTATACAATGTAAATCTAGCAAGTGTAAACAGGATAATAGATAAGGAATTTAAAAATTAGCACTCTTAGTCCATTTCTTACCTCTTTCACTGTATTTTAAATTTAAAAGTTGTCTGTCAAAAACCAACTGATGTGTAATGTGTCCTTTAAAAAAAAAAAGTTTTCCTCCATATGGCATATATCATACCTTTTTGGCAAAGATTCTCTTTGTTTTGTTTTCTCAATTAACAGATGGTAGATGATACAATGTTCAAGTATGATGTGCTAGTGAAGACAAAGATGGAGTACAAAAAGTTTTAGTATGAATTTGTGTTGAAAAATAAGTGCACTTTAACAAAGATAGTGTGTATAAAATGTGATTTTGTGGATGAAATTCCACATACCCATGCGAAAAAACTGTATCCCTAAATCCTAATAGTTGCTTAACATGTGTTGTTGTATCATTTGTAAAGTAGGAAGACGTTGGTACAGTGCAAAATACCGCATGAATTATTTTAGTATTAATGACCCATACAATCTCATATTATTTTTTTTTGAACGGCGGGTTAGTTGTTAGCTGTTGGCTCGAGTTAGTGTCGCATCCTCAGGCAGAGATACCAACTGCAAGCCTCTCCTTAGGGGATAACCCCACTCCTATTCCCGATTCGCTTGAAATCATTAGAGCATGTGGTTCCCAAGTGAGGACTTCTCGGTTGGTCACCCAAACCGATACTATTCTCACTTGGGCTCGCTTAACTACTTAAGCCTTTACCACTAGACCACAAGCCCCAGGATACAATCTCATATTATAATATAATAATATGAATCATTGAATTGAACAGTCGGGTCTTTTCACGCATGGGACTGTGGGAGGTCGCATTTATGCTGGGAGACGGAGAGTGGTAGATTTTGTCTAGACCGTAACCAATTTAGTCACGTATGTTAGTGATGGGTCATATTAAAATTGTAGAATGTATTTATTTATTTTTATTTATTTTATTTTTTATTTATTTTCTATTTTATTTTGTACTAGTGTTTGGCAAAGTAGTTGTAATTGACTAATTGTAGAGTAAAGTGTAGAAGGAAAAAACTATAGAATGATGTTATGGATTTTGAATGTTAGTGCGATATCCGACCCATCCCTGCTTAAAATCTAATAAGCATTTTAAGCATGGATGGTTTTATTAGATTTTAAGTAGGGATGGTGCGGATAATATCACAGTAACATTCAAAAAAATTAACTATTCAAAGAGGACAACAATTTATTTAGAATTACCGAAAAGTATTCAGAAAAAAATCATGTTCACGGTTAAAAGGTAGAATGATGTTATGGATTTTGTTAATATCACCTTAGTTCTCATGCTTTCTAAATATCAAAGTTTAATTTTTTTTAGTATCACCGTAACTTTTCTTAATATCGTAATAAAAAATCAGTGATATTATTTTTTTTTCTGATATCAGAGTATCTTTGTAAGTAATTTTTTTTAATATGACAGTTACTTTTTACATGTTTTCTTATTATCAAAGTTAATATTTTTAATATCACCGTAAATGTTCTTAATATCGTAATAAAAAAACTAAAGTGATATTAAGTTTTTTACTAATATCAAAATAACTTTTTAAGTAAAATGTTAATATCAAGGTGCACCTCGCGGAATAAAACCCAAACAAGAGTAAAGATTCTAAACACGAAGTTTATTACTACGTAATAATCAATGATCAAAAACATAAATTACAATGAAACCTAAAAGCCCTGTATTTATTGGGTATTAAAACTTGTACGTAGAATAAGATAAAACCCAGGAAATTATAATTCGTTTTTAACAAAACTATAAAAACATAAAACATTAAAGTAATTAGTATATTCAAGAGTATAAATTATAATTCGTATAATATGATTTCATTGATTCATGATTAGCTCTCTAATGTCGTAGGACCTACATAACTAATATGTATGTTCGTCACATTTAAGTGAGCAATATAAATGATAGTAAGAATTTGGTTGCTAAGTACTTAAAGCTCAGTTATCAGGGCATATCTATCTAACGATGTTTAATGGTTCTTTCAATAATCAAGATTAAACATCGTTAGAAAACGGGGTCCAATTAAAGCGATGGAACCCATCTACATCGTTAGATCGATCTGGCCTGATCATTGAGACGTCTTCAATGCAATAATGATATAGTGTGTATTGTTCATGACATGCCACACTCCATTATCGCATTCAAGATGAGTGATCTTACTTAGACTCTATTCTTTACTCAATATTTGTAGATTGTTTGTATTACTTTGAGTCTGGAATTTCAACATACCTTTCCATTCTAACTTCCCATACTGTTTCTTTTGTTTTTTCAACAATCTAGCAATGCGGCTGGTGCAGTCCTTTGCTCAAAGGGAGTTGAAACGACAAAAGGAGCAGTAGTGGGAAGTTAGAAGGGTTAAGTATGTTGGTTTATTGCATTCCATTCTTTTTTATGATCTAAAACCAACCATCCACCAGGTAATGTGGCCATTGGAGTTCCAAGAACAAAGGTTGTTTCAAACACACCCTGAATTGCAACATTATCTTTTATTTCATTTAAACTCTATTTTTAAAAATTTTAATAAATTTTTTAATTTTTTTGCAGCAAATCCATGGTCAGACTACTTTCCAAAGGGATATTTGAATCAGGTCAATCATGAAATTTTGCAGATTTCTTCAAGTCAATCATGTTCCATTGTGACTAGTCTTTGTTGGCGACTAATATGTATATAGTTCTGTCAAGAGCTATATATAAGCATTGATCCATGGCCAGAGGCAGACCTACGCCTATGGAAGGTGGTTCCCGGGAACCTCCTTAGAGAACGAGTTCATTTGTAAGCGGTATTCAAGTTTTTATCGGGACCTACCTTAGAGAAATAGTAGCAACCACCTTGAGATGAATTTGAGTTAGAAGAAGGTAAAAATCAAAGATGGATTTGTTGAGAAACTTTGCTGAAACTCAAATAATGAAGAAAAAAATGGTGAAAATAGTGAGAGAAAGAGTGTTGGGGAAGATACTGAATGGTTTGTTTGTATTGAAAAGTGAAGTGTTGTCTTGTTTTTAGGTGGGCTTTTTATTTCCTTTTATTTTTCCCTTATACTTAAATTGCTACACTTACATTCTTGAAAACGTGAGTAATTTATTACGATAAAACCAATAAACAGAAGTGGAAAAATGCTTGTATCCTTTTAGGAAGATTGTTAATCACTTTATTTTTTTTTAAACATAAATTGTTACTCACTTGTACGCAACTTATAATATTTGCGAGTATATGACATAGTCTACATACAAGTTAATTTTTTCTTTTGATGGTGTATCGACTTGACCCGACCCGACCAGATCTGTTGACTTAGAGATTTTTTCACCCCTAGCCTATAAAAGGAACCACCTTAGTTTTGCACCTAGGTCCGCCACTGTCCATGGCAAACGCTCGTCCCAATGGATCACGATTGGCCCGAAGATGTTGAAAAGGTTCAAGCCACCTGTGGGAAACATCAATCCTTTCCTGCATTACACATAGGTAGTTTGGTTTTCCCATATATATATATACATATATATATATATATATATATATATATATATATATATATATATATATATATATATATATATATATAGGATCAAATAGGAAGATTAATTAAAATAGGAAGGATAAGAAGTAACCACAACCACACATTCTAGATAATCGTAAGTATCCACCTATGTTCTTCAATAACCTCATGAACTAATCCTCTTTTTTCTCAAAAAACTTGCACACGGCCGCAATATTGCCGTTGCATGCCTTATATATATATATATATATATATATATATATATATATATATATATATACTCCTTTATAAAACACCAATATCCCCAACCTAATAACAAACCTATATTTTTAAGATTCAACACCCATACCAATACCCAATCCTAAATTTACACACACCATAGCTAACATCCAAACCTGAAAACATCCGAACCATCAAACAAAAATAAACTCATCCAACAACCACACAAATACCTTCCCACCTCTCATTTTCTTTCTCTAAAAAACACACACAAAAAATACTTATGTATATCTCTTTTATACAACAGACAAACACAAAACACAAGCCAACATCACATTAACTCATCTCTTTCTCTCATGTAATCACAGCTGACCACACCCTACCAACAACGAAAACTCATTATCACAGCCAACTTTTGTGTATATTTGGAGGTATTTCTTATCTTTTAGTTTTAGATCTATCTCATTTTTCTATGTTTTGAGAGATTTTTATGTGAAAATGAGTAGCTATAACATTTTTGAATAAATTATGTGTAGATCTGGTGTCGCTACCGCCGGTTCCATTGTCTCCGCTGGCGAATTTTATTTCTTTAATGTTGGTAAATTTTGTTTTGTAACGTTTTTGTTGGTAATCTTTGTTATAATTTTGTTTGTAATTTTTGTTATATATAATTTTTTTTATTTTAGATTTTGCCGGAAAACGGCTTGTAACGCTGGAAAACGCCACTTTCAGAACATCCGAGAGGTAAACCAATTACAATATTTTGTTGTGCTTGATATTTTTAAAGATTGGTTAATCTCTCTCTCTCTTTTTTCTTATTTTTTATTTATTTATTTTTTTTTTGTAGGAACGACTGCCGGACATGGTTTTTGAAATGGCTGCCGGAAATTTGCCTTATTGAAACCGGTTTGGTTTGGTATTCCACATAAATTATTAAGTATAAAATGTTGTTTTGTGTTGTTTTATTAAAAGGACGGGTTGTAGCTTTGTGTTGTTTTATTAAAATTTCTTCTATTGTTTTTATTTGGAAAAATTCATAATACGGAGTACTTTTTTTAACGTATTACGAGTATTATTTTGGCATTTAAGTCTAAATTTTGCGTGACATTTTTTATTAATGGTATAAACTGTAATTTATTATTAACCATGTTTTTATTAAGATAACCGATCTAAATATATTTAACTAAATATATTTTTTTTACCTAAATTTAACTAAATATATATATTTTTAATTTATTATAGATATAGATAAATCTAACTAAAATTACATTTTCCCGCTTTAGAAATAATTCAAATTTTGAACAGCAATTTCGTACTTTGAGGACGGGGGCTTATTATTCTGACCAAGCTGAACAAAAGTACAAAAAAGTAGATAGGAGATAATACATGATAATTGGGGAAACCAATATGTTTAATACGTAGTACATGACACAAGACACAAGTAACATGATATAAAATATACTGATCACATGACACAAGTAACATGACCACAAAAGTTTTTGATATTAAAAAAAAATAAAAAGTAATAATGCAAGCATTGACTCCTGTTACAACAACTGAAGGGATAAAAATTTGTAACTTTGAAATCTCAAACACACATTTGAAACTTTGAAATATTAAAATTGCCTTAAAAATCAATGGGCTTCTTGTGCCCCAATGGTAATTTATATTGTGTGAGAAGCTCTCCAATCTAATGATTGCGGGTTTAAGTCATGCTTAGGACATGTGAGATAAATTTGCGATGTAAATGTTGTGAGATAGTAGTTAAATTGGAGTTCTAAAAGAAAAAGAAAAATTGCTTAAAAAAATATAAGCATATTTGAAACATGAATATTCGAATATTTTCCAAAGTTAGCGGAGTAGTAATTTGAAAATTTAAGTCTTCAAAATTTGTTACACAATGCAAAGTGTTGCCAAATGACAACTATAGAAATGATCACTATTCTAAAAATTTGAGAACACTTTGAAAATTTGAACGTTAGACTAATAATCAATATAAGTGTAAAAAGTTGATAAAAATACAGTACACATGTAGCGTACCCTAACACAAACGCAGATACACGCTTGTAATAAGAAGAGATGTCGCTAAACTACTAACAAACCAAGCTAAAACAATCCATAATATGTTTGACTGTCGCTATATAGGAGTGTTACCTCTAAACCACACGCACAAATACGCTAAAACGAATAAAGTAAAACACACATTACTCATATATTTGGTGCAACAAAAATTTATCGAAAACTATACATTACCGTCATATCCTCAATCCTAAGCGTAATTATTGAAATTTTATTTTATGCTTATTAAATCTTCGCTAAAATGCAAGTTATAATTTGTGGCAATTGTGTTCTTTTAAACCACAAACATTAAACCTCCGCGATACGTACCAAAAGAAGGAGACACCGATCAGCTCATCCAGACAGTGTCGAACACTATATACCGCTGCCGCTAGGCGCGGGTACTCGGCTAGTATATATATATATATATATATATATATATATATATATATATATATATATATATATATATATATATATATATATATATCTATACTACTTATAATGGCTCAATGGTCAAAGTGAAATGTGGAAAACTGAAATTTCAGTCAATGCCCATTTTACCCTTGTGAACCAATAAATGTAAATCAAAACTGCAAATCAAGTATTGGGGGAAAGTAATGATTGGAAATTGAAACTGCAAATCAAATGTCTGTCACCACAGCACAAAAAAAACACGCACATAAAACTCTTGCCATCTCTTCATCTCTCCGTCTCTCCATCTCTACCAGAGCATGTCACCACCACCGCACATCACCACCATCGAACCCACGACCCAGAAAACAAACCACCTCAACATGCCACAACCATCGATCCCCACGACCCCAGAAACCAAACAACCACCGAAACCCACCCCTCAATTTTATAAAATTGGGGTTTTTTTTGGGTTTTTTATTTCAATAATTTTGGCGGTTTTGATTAACGCTTATGCTTTCTTGAAATTATGATTTAGAGTTTAATTGAATTTAAATCAAGAATTAGTTAATAGTTTGTATTGATTGAATTAGGTTTTCAATTCGTAAGATTTTAAGGTAAATTGTTCGTTTAATTGAAGATGGTCTCTCAAGCATCAATCAATATAAGGTAAATTGTTCGTTTAATTGAAGTAGCTTTTATTGATTTATAATTTAATGATTTTGACCTTATGTTTGGTAGCAGTTGTTCCGAATTGTGATTTTTTGTATAGATGTGAATATGTTAGAAATAGTGGTTCTTTTGTGCATGTAAGTTTCGTGAAAAAAAAATGATTTTCTATATTTTTTGGTTAAATCTGATGTGGTGGGATGTATTTTAGATTCGTTTATAGTAATTGAAGCTATATTGAACTCATTTTAGGCTATATTCATATTGGGATTTGTTGTATACAAGATGTGGTAATCAATGCAAGTAACATTTTGTGGTAATCAGTAAACTAACGTGTTGTAGCTTTTGGTGCACCAGGAGATTGTCTCAATGTAAGCTATAACCTCAACAATATCACCGGTGGAAACATGGGGGACTTGGTAAAATGGGTATGCCAATTCGTAAAGGTAATATTGTGTTTAATCGTTAAAGTTTATTGCTTTTGTTGGTTTCATTTGATATTTAGTTTCTTGATTATTTTTTTGTTTGTTTTTAGATTTTTTGTTTATAAAAAATTATGTTGTAATTCCTTTGTCTCCATTGCTGGCATCTAAGTTTGTAGGTGGTCTACCTGAGTAAATTGCAAGCAAGTATAGTTGATAATTGAAGCCTACGGTATGTGTATGCATACCTTTCACTATCGTCCGCAATGTCGGTAAATTTGTACCAACTGCTGCTTCGATAAAATTGGCTTAATAAGAAATAAGTCAAATGTGTTCTTATTGTAAATACTAAAATTCTAACAAATTTGTTATGGTTTCAAGGTACTAAAAGTCATGAATATGTGAAAGTTTAGGCTACTAAACCCGACAGTCTGCTCATAAATTTTTGTAAAGGAATTTTTCATATGAACACATACTATACAAGTTTTGTATGTAACAACTATGGCCCAACACTCATTACTGAATGGTCCGTTTTACGGTGTCGTTATTTAAAATGAACCCAAAAAATTGTTCGTCTATTTTAACGGTATGGTATCTTGAAACACAGTTGAACTGTTCCAGGAATGTGTTGTTGTTCAAAGTTTCAACACGTCGACTATTCGTGCAATTACCATGTATGCTGTATTTTGCTAATCGTTCTTCTTCTGTTTTGTAGAAGGAAGAGCCTTTGCTGCTGATACAATAGTTCCAGTTAAAGCAACTCCGGTTTGTGGATTGCTGGAGCATTTGTGTTTCCTTTGATATTATTAAACACATGTGACCGTCAGGAATGCTTAGATGGTAAGAGACCTTACAAAAAAACCTACGTATAGATATCTGCTAATCTTTACATGGTAAGAAGCTGGCTAATGTTAATTGATTTAGTTTTCTTTTATGTACTGTGGTGGTACAACTAGGTAGATGCAGTACTTTATACTTCATTAAGGAGACCCAGTATTTGCTAATATCTTGCATACATTGTAGTTCTGATGGTTTGCATTTCAACGTAGTTTGCTAACTTCTTAACTGAACTTAGCTACCGAAAGTAAGTTTGTCAGTCTTTGAAAACATTTGTCGTTTTTTTTTGAAAATATCATTTTATGCTTTTTATGTGCTTTAGATTTATATGTTCTATTTTAAACTTATTTTTTATTTTGTTTTATATATTTTGCAGCTATAAACAAGGATACCAAATCCCTATGAGGACTAAAGGGTATTTTGCAGGAACGTAGGTTTGTTCTAATTTTATTTGCACTGCACATTTATAAGGTGAAATATACCTTTAGTGAAATAGTGTTTAGATTTGCTTATTTCGTATAAAAAGACAAGATTTTTCTAAAAATCCTCAATGTAAGCCATGAAGTTTCTTTAAATTGTTACAGGAAACTATGGACAGATGTTTATGAGGGCGCGGTAAGGAACACATAAACGAAGTCAAAGATATTGATCACATATGTAACGGCTACGGTTACGATGGTTTATCCTAAGTTTGTCGCGGTTGAACAGAAGAAGATTACTTCTATTAGTAAGTCTGATGGTATGCATGTCATTATATGGATGAAAGTATTACTATTTCTTTATCCATTTTATTGTAGTAATTTACATATTTCTGAAACTTCTTATAGAGTGTGTATTGGATTTCTTATTGGAATAACTACTTCTTTTTATTGAATGTATTCAAAGCTATGTGTTAAAATCTTCTTTTAATATTTTTTATCTTAGAAGGATATGATTGGTTGTGTTTTTAGTGAACTTGGGTTGGTTCAAGGGGTGGGTTCAAGGGGTTGGTTCAGCGGGTTGGTTCAGTTGGTGGGTTCAGTGGGTGGGTTTAGTGGGTTGGTTCAGTGGGTTGGTTCATTTTAGCTTCTGAATTGGGTCACTTTGGGCTTAAATATTGGGCAGCGATTGGTATTTCGGGCACACCAAGTGTCGTTACTCTTAGGTACAATATGTGTACAACATCTCCACATCAATGAATCTGCAATGACCAGATTACCAAACTGTTTAAACCATTAAGTGCAAATATGTGTAGCTGAGCAATGTTATTCGTGCAGACGACAATTTCTTTAAAAGTGTTGACTACACAATTGAAGTCCTTTCTGTCGCTTCTTTTCGCAATGAATCTTTAAGTTTGCATGGTGACAAGGAAGTTGATCTCCTTCTTCCTGGTACTTGAAGGTATGTATGAGCTGCTCTTAATTGTTTTTCACTATTCTCTTAAAAGTCTAAAATGTAACCATCACTACTGTAACAAAATGACACAAACTTGGTCAAGTTTAGATTCAGATGGTGAGTTTTAATCGGGTTTCAGTTATTTTTTCAGATTACGGGTACAGCTATATGTGGACATGCCAGCCCAGGCTAACCGCAAGGTTTCACAGATATTTCGGGTTCAGCAGAAGTTGAACTTTTTGAGTTGTACGATGTTGTTCTATTCTTGGCGTAATTGGTATACTACAGGACCACAATATGATACCATACGCTATCCACAACATATGCATATGTTTGCAATTCATCATTTTGTAAATCTAAAAGCAGCCCATTTGATAAAATGATCACAGAATTAATGGGTTGGTTTTAGTTTTTCATTTGTTTGATGTTTTCATGGTTAAAACTTTTGACTTGGTTGTGTATGAACACACACTGTTCACTTACATGTATGCGTTTGCAATCAATAGTTTTGCCAATCCAGAAACAACCCAATTACTATATCGATTATATAACATATGGGTTGATTTTTGTTTTTCATTCTATTGGTGTAATAGTGGTTAAAGATTGGAAATTAATTCAAGATCATGATGCCAATGTTGTAAGAATGGGCTTTGAGAATTAATTGTAGTTTCTTGATAGTGATTCATACTGATTGCTTTGAAATGGATTTTAGTTTCGAAATTTTGCCATATTTGTTTCATCTTTGGCACATAAATAGTATGGTTAAAGTTAGTACTTTAATATACAAAATTCACAAAAATAGTTTAATATCTTAGCTCAAAAGTAATTTGGATTATAAGATGCTTTTGTATTGAAAAGTGATGGGAATTGCAAACATTAACAAATTTATTTGAACAATCAACAAAGTATTCTTGCGGTGTGTTATATTTACGAAAACATAAACAAATTCACGCGAAAACACTTAAAGAGCAAATTTGTGCATAGCACGGAAATTTTCATTTATATTTGTAATGCAAACTCAAACCTTAAACACATTATAATGCAAACCATATTATATTTGTAATGCAAACTAGCTCATGCCTTGGCAATATAAATGAAAATTACAGTAGGTCATTAGTTTGCATTACAAAAAGCAAATGTCCAAAAATAGTAGTTAGTCGTGATTGCGTCAAACACAATATGTGATGTTACTGAAGGTATACTTTTGTACATGTTGGTCCCATAAAAATTACTAAATAATTATGGACATGTTATTTTGTTTGAATGAAGTTCAAGGCCTACATCTCTTACCACACATAATAAGCTTGGGATTTTATTTAACCTATAACTATTCTTAAAAAAAAATTCTTAAGCCAGTATCTTAGAAAAAAATAATTTTCCGAGTATATATTGGTGTGCAAATCATCTCCCTAAGTGTATTGTGGGGTATGTATGTATTTATGTGAGGCATGCTTGTTTGGTTGGTTTGATGTGCGTCCATTAAGTCATTAGTACATCTAATCTTATTTGCAGTTCAAAATGAAATAGGATAAACATAAAAAAGTAGTGGGATATGATATGAGCTGGAACAAACTGATGCTCTACACATATCCAAGAAGAGATTTTCCTAGATTCATTCTAATCCCATTTGAGCTAAAATAATTTCACTTTGAGCTGTTTGATTTTACAATGATTGCTCACAAGAATCACTAAGAATCACTGAAGGGGTGTTGTATTAGCTCTTTTAGTAGGGTTTATGAGTTTATTACTTTGGGCTTGTTTGGAACGAAGCTTTTTGAAAGATTTTAGAGCTACTAGCTTTTTGTTTCAAAAATAAAGCTATAACTAAAAAAGAAACTTTGTTTGGTTACACAAGTTAAAGCTTTTATCTCTACTACATATTCTATATTCTCTACTACCTATAATGGGTCTATGTAATTTCTTGAATCTTGAAAATTCAAGGATTATTATTGTTAACACTGACAACACACAGTTTACCATTTACTAGATGAGTACCCGTTAATAGCAATGAGATTTATAGCAGCATATAATTATAATGGTATTTAGATTAAGTGTTCTATGTAACTAACATATCACTATAACTATTTGGCCGCTAGAAATAGACACAATAAATCTAGATATCACTATAACTATCTGCCGCTATAAATCCCGTTGCTATGCACGAGTACTCGTCTAGTGTATATATATATATATATATATATATATATATATATATATATATATATATATATATATATATATATATATATATATATATATATATATATATGTGTGTGTGTGTGTGTGTGTGTGTGTGTGTGTGTGTGTGTGTGTGTGTGTGTGTTGGGGGTGATTGTTAGGGGTGGTTGTTTCCATAATTAGTAAGTAAAAGTCTGAATTTTTAGCCTTTCTAATTATAGAATAGTCCCAAATACATTATATAGTAGTATAGATAGAAAGGTGCCCGCGCGATGCGGGGGCGGATTGTTGGGTGAAGATGAGGGAGGTGGGGTGGTGGAAAGTGGTTGTTGGGGTGGTTGTTGAGGTGGTTATAAATTATTGGGGGTGGTTGTTGAGGTGGCTATAAATTGTTGGGGGTGGTTGTTGAATTGGTTATAAATTGTGAGTGATTGTTAGGGGTGGTTGTTTCTATAATTAATAAGTAAAAGTCTGAATTTTTAAGCCTTTCTAATTATAGAATAGTCCCAAATACATTATGTAGTAGTGTATATATATATATATATATATATATATATATATATATATATATATATATATATATATATATATATATATATATATATATATATATATATAGGGAGACTTTCTTACGAGAACCATTTTATCTGCGAGAACTGAGAGAACCACCAAAAACATACATGCACACTTTTTAAAATAAAATAAAAATACATGCAAATCATCAATAATCGTAAGTATCCACCTATGTTCTTCAATAACCGCATGAACTAATCCTCTTTTTTCTCAAAAAACTTGCACACGGCCGCAATATTGCTGTTGCACGCCTTATAAGAACATACATGCACACCTTTAAAGAAAAATTTTGTATTTCCAATTTTTTATCAAATTCTTTAGAACAACTACGTTTTTTTTAAACCATATGAGCTGTTTTTAAAACATATGTGCAAAAATACAATTATTGAAGGCGTGCATGTATGTTTTTCGTGGTTCTCTCAGTTCTCGCAGTTAAGATGGTTCTCGCAGTTAAGAATTTGATAAGAAATTGAAAATACAAAATTTTCTTTGAAGGTCTGCATGTATGTTCTTATAAGACGTGCGGCGACAATATTGCGGCCGTGTCAAGGTTTTTGTGAAAAAGGAGGATTAGTTCATAATGATATTGAAGAACATAGGTGGATGCTTACGATTATTGATGATTTGCATGTATTTTTATTTTATTTTAAAAGGCGTGCATGCATGTTTTTTGTGGTTCTCTCAGTTCTCGCAAATAAAATGGTTCTCGTAAGAAAGTCCCCCTATATATATATATATATATATATATATATATATATATATATAACACCTCCAAAATTTGATACAGCGGAAGACACAACAAGCTTTCGGGGTGCTATGGGGATTGGTATCCAACACAAGACAATATAGAACGAGATAAAGTAAACATAATAAAAACACAACCAAAATGGGGTTTTAAGGTTTACATTTATCCCAACATCATTCAGAGTCAGGCCCAAAATACATAACAGTAGGTCCAAAATTAATTATCAGAGTTTAGAAAAATAGATCCATAAACCATGAGCCTTGGCCGAGCCTTCCATTCCAAGCATGCATATCATCACTTAATTACCTGAGAAAACGTGCTAAAAGTCAGCTTTCGCTGGTGAGATCATAGGTTTAAATTCATCTAACAATATAGTGGATATATACGCAAAACGCTTGCTAGCTAGACTAAGGATTCGCTAAAAGCCTGCGGATACCCTCCGCTCCAACCTAACACACGGATACCCTCCGTTCTAACATAGATATTCGGGTAACCCCCGCAATACCAATAAATACTCGGATAACCTCCGAAGTATCAATAACCTATAGGTGCACGCTACAGTATCTAAATAAGCCAACCTTGAATAGTACACACGAACCAAATAACCAAATAAGCCAACCTTGAATAGTACACACAACACGTGTGACTAAAGCTGATAATCCAAATAACCAAATAAGCCAACCTTGAATAGTACACACAAAATATGTGACTAAAGCTGACCATACATCCTAGTCCATACGCATAGCAAGTTTAGAAAGCATATAAAAGCGATAATAGTCCACATAAAATAATTTGCACGTTTCTCACCCCAAGTATTGAAAACATAGTTCAAGAGTACAAATGGGGCTATGACTCACCTCAAGTCCAGAAAATAGCAAGAAGAAGTCGGTAGAAATAAGATGTATAGTAACTCACGAAACAGCAACTACGGACTCGGCACGACCTAACAATATTAACTCGTTCAGAAATCATTTCCTCAAATTCAAAATATTCCCAAACCCGGACGAGAATCCGTTTTATTTCCGAAAATCCATTTCGTATTAGTTTGGTGTATTTGCGTTTGGTATCCATACGGGTGGTGGGTCGACTCAAAACAAACCAAAAGGGTCACACAAAGAATAATAAAATAAACTATGGATCTAATATTAGCCCAATATATCTTTTAAATAAATCGCCGAAGTTTATCGAATCCGTCGATTTGATAATCCTCATATTTATTTACGTAACATACCGTTGCAAGATTACACCCCATCCTAAAGCACATAGCACATAAATACTATATGGTAGATATCATAGTCTAATAAATTCCTCATATATATCATCAAATTGGCCAGATTTCCCGATATACATATACCACAACCTATGGGCGTCGTGGGATACGATGCCCATTAATATATTCATTTCATATAGCCAAATAACCCGATTTAACCTTACGGTTAAGTGGTTATTTAGTTATAGAAAACGTTTATATTAATCGTCATATATCCGTGACAACACGAAAGTCACAAATAAAACTTACCTGAACTTGAGTGACAACGATTCCGCATAACTCGATAAGTTTACTCGTTATATATATAAAATGACATTTTATTTAGTATTTAATGATTTGTCGAGAGTTTCTCGTTTTATAACACATTTTTATAATAATAATACGTTCAATAATATTACGCCACTTTCGTAGCCTAATATATATCTAGTTGTATTATTTATAATATGACTCGTGATTATTATTATTATTAATATACGCACCTATATAATTATATATCCGTTATTCACGTCTATATATTCATATAAACGTTTATATTATCAATAACTATTATTACGAGTTTTATTATTTATGTTTTAATTGTAATAGTTATCGAGTCATACGAAATGGTCACATGTCCGAGTCATGACTCTCGGCTCATTGTCCAAGTCCAAAATAATATGAAAAGTCATAATAATCAAAAATATCTCCGTCCAACACAATCTCAATCCACGTGCTACAACAATAGGGTCCGACTACGGCACCCGACTAACCTATCTCCGTCAATCTAAATGACCATCTCACAATCGGTCCCCAAACCACTTTATCGTCAACACAACTTCAATTAATACCACGAGTCCAATATACTCGTCAACCGCTTCAAAAATCAATTAAGTCACAATAATAGTAACCAACAATAAATAAATAACCATAACATAAACTTTGCCGAAATATATATATTTCGACACCACAAACGGTTCTCAAAAATAACCGTATCCGGGTCAAGTTACCAAGTCAACCCGAGTCGAAAAACATATACCAAGTCACGTGGGTCCCACCCGAGACCACAAGGTCTCGGCTAGCTCACGGGAGCTCGACCCAAACAACAATAAATAACCAAACCGACCCAATGGGTCGTCGGCTCCATCCCAAGTCGAACAACAAGAATAACAAGCAAGACTCCACTCAAGATAATCAATCACGAGGACCAATTAAGGTCAATAAACACGAAACCGAGTCGAAATGATAACCAACAACTCGGAATCATCATAAGTCGAGGGGGAGGCCCTCGGCTCTTGGGTCGACCATGCAAAGAAAGTAACCAAACATCGAAACCCGGATACCAAACAAAGATTTTACCGAGTTTAATTAAAACCCATTATCATTTTTGCCCTTTTATACCAAATCCGAACCATATTAATAGAAATTCGTGGGTTTGGGTAAGTTTTTCAACAAATCGAGGCACCTTGTGCCCACTTACCCGCGGATCTACACAAATAACCCAAGAAAAATGGTGGAGGAGATGTGGGTGGCGTCGAAGGTGGTAAATCGAGACGAGGGGGAGGTTTTTGGGCGCGTGAATCACCACTACGTATCAAGGAGAAGGTGGGGAGTGATTTGGGAGTGGCGGTGTATGGTGGTGTGCGGCGGTGGTGGCCGGACGTGGGGTGGCCGACGGTGAGAAAGAGAGGAGAGGGAGAAGAGGTGAAGTGGAGATGGAAATGAGTTATTAGTTTAGGGTTAGGGTTTTAATATGGAGATTTTACACTTTAGGTCCCTCTACTTAGTTTCTTTATATTTTGCACACAAAACCTTTTTATCACCAATTTTAGTTTATAAAAACGCCCCCGTACGTAAGTAAAAACTTACTAAGAAATAATAAACGTTCCCAAAACTCGTTATATTCACCATTTGACGGCTTTATATATATATTCCATCGAAATTTATAATAAATACGTTATTAAACATCCAACGTATTAAAACTCGTAAGTTATTAAACTTTTAGGTTTCCTAGTGCCGGAGTCAACGTAGTACTAAGTGAGAATTTAAGAATACATCACCGAGCATAAAATCAAGAATGAATTATGAAAATAATTCACGAATTCCATAACATCATAAACACATAATTATTCATAAAATAGGTCTTACAAGTTCGTTGTGAAATAAAATTTTAAATAAAAATTATAAACGAACTTTAATCGTAATGCGGGTTTTTTTTTTTTTTTTTTTTTTTTTTTTTAAATAACTCCCTAAACTGCCGGTTGTCACATCCTCCCAGTCTCAGAAGAAACCCGTCCCGGGTTTCACTCGGAAAAATTCATCTACGAAGTGAAAAGCTTCGGATATTTCTTCCGGAACTCGTCCTCACGTTCCCACGTAAATTCTGGTCCATGTCGGGAATTCCAACGAACCTTGACGAGCGGAATGCGACTTCGCTTGAGTCGTTTAACTTCACGGTCTAAAATCTCAATTGGCTCTTCCACGAAATTCAATTTCTCATCGACACGAATATCCTTCATTGGAATGACAGGCATCTCATCAGAAAGGCATTTCTTCAAATTACTAACGTGGAACACGTCGTGAACTTTACTCAGTTCCCGTGGTAATTTCAACCTATAAGCCACGGGCCCAATTCTTTCTAAGATCATAAATGGTCCAATGTAGCGTGGGTTGAGTTTACCACGTTTCCCGAAACGTATCACACCCTTCCAAGGCGAGATTTTCAGCATTACTTTGTCTCCAACCTGGAACTCTAAGGGTTTACGTCTCTGATCGGCGTAGCTCTTCTGCCTATCTCTGGCTGCTTGCAATCGATCACGAATCTGAGCTACTTTCTCAGTAGTTTCCAAAATTAGTTCAGGGCCTGTGAGTTGGCTATCTCCAACTTCTGCCCAACCAATAGGCGAACGACACTTTCTGCCATACAAAGCTTCGAATGGTGCAGCCTTAAGAGTTGTGTGGTAGCTATTATTATAGGAGAATTCCGCAAGGGGTAAGTACTTCTCCCAGCCTTTACCAAAGTCTATGATGCATGCACGAAGCATATCCTCTAACGTCTGAATGGTCCTCTCACTTTGACCATCGGTTTAGGGATGATATGCAATACTCATATCAAGTCTCGTCCCCAAAGCCGTCTGAAGTGATCGCCACAAAGCTGACGTAAAACGGCTATCGCGATCCGAAATAATAGATATCGGGACTCCATGACGCGAAATAATTTCCTTCACATATAACCTCGCAAGCTTATCCACACTATCATCTTCACTTATTGCTAGGAAATGAGCAGACTTTGTCAAAAGATCCACAATTACCCAGATAGCGTCACAACCGCTAGCTGTCCTCGGTAATTTGGTAATGAAGCCCATTGTAATCCCTCCCATTTCCAGACTGGAAGTTCTGGTTGCGTTAGTAATCCTGACGGTCTCTGGTGTTCGGCTTTAACCTTTGCACATGTCAAGCACTTACTAACGTACGATGCTATATCTGCCTTCATATTTGGCCACCAATAGAACTTCTTAAGATCCTGGTACATCTTGTCGGACCCAGGATGAATAGAGTACCTTGACTTATGCGACTCATGCATAATCAAATCCCGAATTCCTCCATACAAAGGTACCCAAATCCGATCTCCAAAACATAATAATCCATCAAAACGCTTAACAAATCCTTTCTCATTATCAGCCATCCCAAATATATTCTCGGCAGCTCTGTTTTCTGCTTTCAACGCTTCCGTTTGAGCTTCAAGTATTTGAGACGGTAATGGCGATACGATAGTCATTCCTAATGACCTCACTCGTAACGGTGGTATTCTTTCCTTTCGACTAAGAGCATCAGCAACAACATTTGCTTTACCAGGATGGTAGCGAATTTCACAATCATAATCGCTTAGCAACTCAATCTAACGTCGCTGTCTCATATTGAGCTCTTTTTGATTCAAGATGTGTTGTAGACTTTTGTGGTCAGAAAATACAACACACTTGGTTCCGTACAAGTAATGTCTCCATATTCTTAAGGTGAAAACCACAGCACCTAGCTCCAAATCATGGGTAGTGTAGTTTTTCTCATGCTTCTTGAGCTGTCGGGAAGCATAAGCTATCACCTTCTCTCGTTGCATTAATACGGCTCCCAATCCTTTATGTGAGGCGTCACAATAGACGACGAAATCCTCGTTACCTTCTGGTAACGCTAAGATAGGAGCACTACACAACATCTTCTTAAGCAATTGAAATGCTTCCTCTTCTTTATCTCCCCATTCATACGTAACACTCTTTTGAGTCAATTTGGTCAATGGTTTAGCTATCTTCGAAAATCCCTCTATGAATCTTCGGTAATAACCAGCTAAACCCAAAAATTGACGAACTTCGGTTGGGATTGTAGGTGCAGCCCAATCTTTTATCGCCTCAATCTTAGCAGGCTCCACATGGACTCCTTGTCTATCAATCACATGACCCAAAAATTGTACCGTCGGAATCCAAAACTCACATTTCGAAAACTTGGCATAAAGTTTTTCCTTCCTGAGCAATTCTATGATGAGTCTTAGATGCTCTTCATGTTCCTTCTCACTCTTTGAATAAATCAGAATGTCATCGATGAATACAATCACAAACTTATCTAAGTAAGGCTTACACACACGATTCATGAGATCCATGAATATTGCCGGTGCGTTAGTCAACCCAAACGGCATCACCTAAAACTCGTAATGCCCATAACGGGTTCTGAAAGCCGTTTTCGGAATATCTTCCTCGCGAACTCGAAGTTGATGATATCCCGATCTCAAATCGATCTTCGAGTAAACACTCGATCCTTGGAGTTGATCGAACAAGTCGTCGATCCTAGGTAACGGGTATCTATTCTTCACCGTTAACTTATTCAACTCTCGGTAATCAATGCACATACGGAACGATCCATCCTTCTTCTTCACAAATAAGACTGGGGCTCCCCAAGGTGAAGAACTTGGTCTTATGAATCCTTTTTCGGCTAACTCCGCCAATTGTTTTGACAACTCTTCTAGCTCGGTAGGTGCAAGACGATAAGGCGCTCGTGCTACAGGTGCAGCACCACGTATCAACTCAATCTGAAACTCCACTTGCCTAGTCGGCGGGATTCCCGGCAAATCATCGGGAAACACATCAGGAAAATCACGAACTATAGGCACATCTCCAATGCACCTTTCCTTCTTCTTCGTCCCTCCTTTCTAAGAAATTTGAGCTAAGAAAAGGTAACATCCCTTCTCCATTAGCTTCGGTAACTTCGTGCAAGAAATAACTGCTAATCGGGATGGGCTCCTAGAATCCTTTCGATCTCCTAATATATTTAGGATTTCCTTTCCGTATGGTACACGCACGATCTTCTCGTCGCAAAGTATGTGAGCACGATACTTTGACAACCAATCCATGCCAATGATGACATCAAAACTTCCTAACGTGACGGGTAGAAGATCTATGTTGAAAGGGTGGTTCAAGAAATTTAGCGTGCAACCGCGAATAATGGTATTAATCCTTTCTATATTCCCATTAGCTAACTCAATATCATATCCAATTCCTAAGGCCATCGGGGGTTTCTCTAGTAAGGGTGCAAACGTAGTGGACACATAACTCCTATCGGCACCAGTATCAAATAGTATGGAAGCATAACGATTATTGAGAAGGAACGTACCAGTAACGACGTTCGGATCTTCTCCTCTCTCGTTCCCGAGTGCATACACTCTTCCCTGAGCAGCTCCAGCTTCCACACGTTGGTCCCCATTATCTTGTCGTCCACGGTTTCCTCCAGCTCCACGGTTTCCATGATTGTACCCATTACCACCCGAGCCTTGATTTCCACGGTTCCACGATTCTCTACACTCATTCCGATAGTGTCGCTTCTTTCCACACCCATAACAAGTAACATCTGCCTTGTTTCTCATCTCAGGAGCAACTTGAACCATAGCAAGAGGTCGGGCTCTACAATCCCTAGCTGTGTGTCCTTTCTTTGAGCAATTCTGGCATTTCACACTACACTATCCAGTATGATGCTGGTGGCAGCGATCACACTTGGGTGCATCACCGTTCTGAGTCTTCTTATCTCCATTCCCAATAGCATAAGCCTTAGCTTGTCTCTTGCTTCGGTGATCATTACCCTTAGAGTGACGGTCTCTCTTTCTCTTTCCATTCTTCTCCTTATCAGCTTCTTCTAATTTCAACGAATCCATAAGTTGTTGAGCAATTGTGATTGCCTCATGGATGTTTGCAGGCCTAGCAGAAATCACATCGTTTCTCGTAGCTACGGGCAACCCATCAGTATACCTCTCGATCTTTTGAGTCTTGGTTTTTACCATATCTGGGCAAAGCAAGGCCAATTCCTGGTAACGACGATTGTAGGTCGTCATATCCTTACCTTTCACCTTGTGGTTCTAAAACTCAATCTCTAGCTTCTTGACCTCATTCCTTGGGCAATAAGTCTGAATCAGCAAGGACTTAAATTGCTCCCAAGTCATGGCATAAGCTACATCACTCCCAACTGAATTTCGGTAATTGTTCCACCAAGTTAAAGCTTCATCCTTGAAAGTAAAAGAAGCAAACTTTACCTTCGCATTCTCCGCACAACCACTAACATTAAACACTGACTCAGTCTTCTCAATCCACCTAACCAAGTAAACCACTCCTTCAGTTCCACCAAACTCAATAGGTCCACAAATCTTGAATTCCTTGTAGTGACATCCGTTAGCACGAACAGGTGGAAATGTTCCAGCAGAATTGTTGGAATGATTTGACTCAGCTAGTAGCTCAGCAACTCTTTGCTCCACCAGTTGATTGATCATTGCTTGATCCACAGTAGGTGCATTAAGTGGAACATGATCATTGTCTCCCTGAACATCAACATTTTGATTCCTGTTGTTGCGGTTAGTAGTGTCCAGCTTGTCAGGAGTAGGGGTTTCAACATTTCGAGTAGGTCGGCGTCCTCGGCGACCAGGAGTAGTCACTGCAGGACCAGTTCTGGTGGCTCTAATAGGGTTTCGTCGTGTGGCCATTGATCTGAAACATCACACAAGTTCATGAGTCTCCAATAGAACTTATCAATATACTCAACAAAAGCAAATCGACGGAGCCAAGTCATGGAAAGGATAGCACAATACACCACGTAACATCAATAAAGCGAATAAGAACTCAATTTCCATAACACTCAAAATCACATAATACCATATACTAATAACCATCAACCATAGAATAGCGATCTAACATCGTTCCAACTAACGGATAATACAAAACGTACTAATCGTTCCAAAAGAGACGAATACTGAACAAAATACATCAAAATATGATAACTAGCTTTTCTAACCGAACACTCCTCGGTTAAGAAAGCAACCATACAACATAACTCAAGTAACTAGCCACGCGGCTGGCGGAGGCTCCTCAACTCCTGCCTCAAGCCATCAAGATCCCTCAATAACGATCCTAGCTCCACGCTATGGGTGTCTCGGTCTCTCTTGAGGTCAGCCACCTCCTTCTCTAGCTCGACATTCCTTTGCCATAGCTTGCGGTCGGCCTCTCGAGCAGTAACAAATCCTCGCTGTAAACTATCGATATGCTCGTGGACCTCCATCAAAACTCTCCTTAGCTCAGTAGTCCTGCCCACAACGACGGTCATGTCAACTCTCAAATCCACTAAAAACTCTCCAATAACTCTCTCTAGTCGATCAGATACACGTGCAACTCTCTCATTAAGCTCAGTAATCCGAGCCCATAACCTGCCAATCTCACCTAATTCTGCATGCTCAGCAGAAACCTCAGAAGATGGACTCAACGGGACTACCAGGTGGCAACTCAAACAAGAACGGATGATCAGGTGAATCAGGCTCAATCGGATGTACAGGTGAATCAGGCTCCTCAACCTGAGTTGGTGGTACTAATACATCATCATCATCAGGCATCTCATCCTCCTGAGGGTCATCCTCCTCCTCAGGGTCATCGTCATCACCCTGCTCAGCCTCCTGAGGGTCATCCTCCTACTCAGGGTCATCAGCCTCATCCTCACCCTCGTACTCCTCCTCCTCCTCATCGGAAGAGTACCTCATCAATCGTCGTCTCCTACTAGGTGAACCATGTGGAGATGTAGTAGGTGATCTAGGACGACGACGCAATGATGTAGGTGGCGCCTCAGACAGAAGAGAATGAGCATCAATCTGTAAAGGTGATGGAGTAGGGCGTACCGACATGCGTGCCGTAGCTCGGTGGGCAAAGCGAGGCGCCACACGAGCCAAAGCCTGATGAAGAGTAAGCTGCCTCGATGTACCAGGGAGCCCTAAAGAAGATGAGGGTCCCTGCGTAGATGCAGCAGGTAGTGCTGAAGTAGAAGCTGCCTGCGATACAGTAGCTGAAGACATGGCCATCTGGTAAGGATCATCAGATGCCATAGTGAACTGTGCAGGTAAAACCGGTGCAGTAAGAATATCCTCGACGACATCGGGCATATGGGACGCCATGGTCTGTGACAACGGCGTAGGGTAGGTGTAAGTGTTTCAAAACAACTAAATCACAACTCAAAATACCATACCAAAAATACTCATCAAATAATTCAATCATATAATCTCAATAAAGAGTTTCAAACACCGCATTACTAAAATGTTTATAAAACATATAGACCATATAATTCCTCGAAAACGCCATCTTATTACTAAAATCCATAAACCTCAAATCATCTCAATAAATCCCAAATCTAACAATCATCTCAATTATCTCATAATACCTCAAATAATAAAAGATGCTTCGGCTTGGCGGGCTGGCGGCCGGTGGTCAAGGATCATTTTCTATAAAAATACGGTTATAGTTTAGGCGTTTATTTACCTAGTTCTCTATAACCTTGGCTCTGATACCAATCTGTAACACCCCCAAAATTTGATACAGCGGAAGACACAACAAGCTTTCGGGGTGCTACGGGGATTGGTATCCAACACAAGACAATATAGAACGAGATAAAGTAAACATAATAAAAACACAACCAAAACGGGGTTTTAAGGTTTACATTTATCCCAACATCATTCAGAGTCAGGCCCAAAATACATAACAGTAGGTCCAAAATTAATTATCAGAGTTTAGAAAAATAGATCCATAAACCATGAGCCTTGGCTGAGCCTTCCATTCCAAGCATGCATATCATCACTTAATTACCTGAGAAAACGTGCTAAAAGTCAGCTTTCGCTGGTGAGATCATAGGTTTAAATTCATCTAACAATATAGTGGACATATACGCAAAACGCTTGCTAGCTAGACTAAGGATTCGCTAAAAGCCTGCGGATACCCTCCGCTCCAACCTAACACACGGATACCCTCCGTTCTAACATAGATATTCGGGTAACCCCCGCAATACCAATAAATACTCGGATAACCTCCGAAGTATCAATAACCTATAGGTGCACGCTACAGTATCTAAATAAGCCAACCTTGAATAGTACACACGAACCGTGTGACTAAAGCTGACAATCCACCAATAACCAAATAAGCCAACCTTGAATAGTACACACAACACGTGTGACTAAAGCTGCCAATCCAAATAACCAAATAAGCCAACCTTGAGTAGTACACACAAAATATGTGACCAAAGCTGACCATACATCCTAGTCCATACGCATAGCAAGTTTAGAAAGCATATAAAAGCGAGAATAGTCCACATAAAATAATTTGCACGTTTCTCACCCCAAGTATTGAAAACATAGTTCAAGAGTAAAAATGGGGCTATGACTCACCTCAAGTCCAGAAAATAGCAAGAAGAAGTCGGTAGAAATAAGATGTATAGTAACTCACGAAACAACAACTACGGACTCGGCACGACCTAACAATATTAACTCGTTCAGAAATCATTTCCTCAAATTCAAAATATTCCCAAACCCGGACGAGAATCCGTTTTATTTCCGAAAATCCATTTCGTATTAGTTTGGTGTATTTGCGTTTGGTATCCATACGGGTGGTGGGTCGACTCAAAACAAACCAAAAGGGTCACACAAAGAATAATAAAATAAACTATGCATCTAATATTAGCTCAATATATCATTTAAATAAATCGCCGAAGTTTATCGAATCCGTCGATTTGATAATCCTCATATTTATTTACGTAACATACCGTTCCAAGATTACACCCCATCCTAAAGCACATAGCACATAAATACTATATGGTAGATATCATAGTCTAATAAATTCCTCATATATATCGTCAAATTGGCCAGATTTCCCGATATATATATTCGCAATTTATTACACTTTACATATACCACAACCTATGGGCGTCGTGGGATACGATGCCCATTAATATATTCATTTCATATAGCCAAATAACCCGATTCAACCTTACGGTTAAGTGGTTATTTAGTTATAGAAAACGTTTATATTAATCGTCATATATCCGTGACAACACGAAAGTCACAAATAAAACTTACCTGAACTTGAGTGACAACGATTCCGCATAACTCGATAAGTTTACTCGTTATATATATAAAATGACATTTTATTTAGTATTTAATGATTTGTCGAGAGTTTCTCGTTTTATAACACATTTTTATAATAATAATACGTTCAATAATATTACGCGACTTTCGTAGCCTAATATATATCTAGTTGTATTATTTATAATATGACTCGTGATTATTATTATTATTAATATACACGCCTATATAATTATATATCCGTTATTCACGTCTATATATTCATATAAACGTTTATATTATCAATAACTATTATTACGAGTTTTATTATTTACATTTTAATTGTAATAGTTATCGAGTCATACGAAATGGTCACATGTCCGAGTCATGACTCTCGGCTCATTGTCCAAGTCCAAAATAATATGAAAAGTCATAATAATCAAAAATATCTCCATCCAACACAATCTCAATCCACGTGCTACAACAATAGGGTCCGACTACGGCACCCGACTAACCTATCTCCGTCAATCTAAGTGACCGTCTCACAATCGGTCCCCAAACCACTTTATCGTCAACACAACTTCAATTAATACCACGAGTCCAATATACTCGTCAACCGCTTCAAAAATCAATTAAGTCACAATAATAGTAACCAACAATAAATAAATAACCATAACATAAACTTTGCCGAAATATATATATTTCGACACCACAAACGGTTCTAAAAAATAACCGTATCCGGGTCAAGTTACCAAGTCAACCCAAGTCGAAAAACATATACCAAGTCACGTGGGTCCCACCCGAGACCACAAGGTCTCGGCTAGCTCATGGGAGCTCGACCCAAACAACAATAAATAACCAAACCGACCCAATGGGTCGTCGGCTCCATCCCAAGTCGAACAACAAGAACAACAAGCAAGACTCCACTCAAGATAATCAATCACAAGGACCAATTAAGGTCAATAAACACGAAACCGAGTCGAAATGATAACCAACAACTCGGAATCATCATAAGTCGAGGGGGAGGCCCTCGGCTCTTGGGTCGACCATGCAAAGAAAGTAACCAAATATTGAAACTCGGATACCAAACCAAGATTTTACCGAGTTTAAATAAAACCAATTATCATTTTTGCCCTTTTAAACCAAATCCGAACCATCTTAATAGAAATTCGTGGGTTTGGGTAAGTTTTTCAACAAAATCGAGGCACCTTGTGCCCACTTACCCGCGGATCTACAAAGATAACCCAAGAAAAATGGTGGAGGAGATGTGGGTGGCGTCGAAGGTGGTAAATCGAGACGAGGGGGAGGTTTTTGGGCGCGTGAATCACCACTACGTATCAAGGAGAAGGTGGGGAGTGATTTGGGAGTGGCGGTGTATGGTGGTGTGCGGCGGTGGTGGCCGGACGTGGGGTGGCCGGTGGTGAGAAAGAGAGGAGAGGGAGAAGAGGTGAAGTGGAGATGGAAATGAGTTATTAGTTTAGGGTTAGGGTTTTAATATGGAGATTTTACACTTTAGGTCCCTCTACTTAGTTTCTTTATATTTTGCACACAAAACCTTTTTATCACCAATTTTAGTTTATAAAAACGCCCCCGTACGTAAGTAAAAACTTACTAAGAAATATTAAACGTTCCCAAAACTCGTTATATTCACCATTTGACGGCTTTATATATATATTCCACCGAAATTTATAATAAATACGTTATTAAACATCCAACGTATTAAAACTCGTAAGTTATTAAACTTTTAGGTTTCCTAGTGCCGGAGTCAACGTAGTACTAAGTGAGAATTTAAGAATACATCACCGAGCATAAAATCAAGAATGAATTATGAAAATAATTCACGAATTCCATAACATCATAAACACATAATTATTCATAAAATAGGTCTTACAAGTTCGTTGTGAAATAAAATTTTAAATAAAAATTATAAACGAACTTTAATCGTAATGCGGGGTTTTTTTTATTTATTTTTTATTTATTATTTTTTTTTTTAAATAACTCCCTAAACTGCCGGTTGTCACATCCTCCCAGTCTCAGAAGAAACCCGTCCCGGGTTTCACTCGGAAAAATTCATCTACGAAGTGAAAAGCTTCGGATATTTCTTCCGGAACTCGTCCTCACGTTCCCACGTAAATTCTGGTCCATGTCGGGAATTCCAACGAACCTTGACGAGCGGAATGCGACTTCTGCTTGAGTCGTTTAACTTCACGGTATATAACAATGCATGTCTATAGAAAGATAATTTAATTCTCGTCGCAATGGTATTTTTTTTGTAGTGTGACGATTTACGGTTTGCGAAATATTTAAGTTTTAAAAAAAGGGTGGAAGTTTATTTTTTTATTTTGATAAAAAAAAAAATGAGTGACTAAGATTGCTTGATTGGTTCTATGGTAAAAGTTAGATCTATAAAGAACTTTTGGCCTCAATGTACAAGTGTGTTTAAAAATTATTACAAAGAATTAAAATATAAACTGTCTACTTCAAAAAAATAATTTTTGAAAGGCAAAAATATATTATTATATATACTAAAAATCATTTGCTTAGGAACAGTAATATGTACTGTTACTAAGGAATTTACAAAAATGGTCCCTCATGTTAGATAAAAATCGCACCATTAGTCCCCCGTTACCAATCTTTTGCAAATTTAATACTTAATAACAAAAATAAATTTTTTTACAATCGTTTTATTCCGAATCTAAATTAAACATAACATTCACACTGCAACGCGCGGGTGCCCCACTCGTTATATATATATACTAATCTGAGAGGACGGTGTAGAATATAATACTGAAAATTTTTTGGCCCATTACTGGGCTCTCTTAGCCCAACAGAAAGAAAATAGAATTTTGGCCCATTAATTTATCTTATATAACATAGCGTGAGAGGGACAGTGGTATATTATATTAGGAAATTGCTTATAATAATATCCAAATAGTTTCCAGCTTTACCCAACTATTTGTAACCGGTTTGTCTAAGGCAGGGAAGAAAAAATACAGAAGGAGCTTCATGATCTTCTTCACACGTCTATAGCCAATGAAATTGAAAAATATAGCAAACACCCGCCGCAACGCGGCGCGCTCCTGCTACTCGTTAGACAACACAAAGACATTATAATATATTATAAAAATAATTGGGACTACTGTAGCAACAGTAACCATGCAAGTTTCATGTTGCTCCATTTTATCCCCTGAGGTTATTGATTAATTGCATAGTTAGTCCTTATCGGCCGTTATCTAACAACCATGACTTAAATTCGTAACGCAACAGTAACTTCAGGGGCTTTTTCTGTGCAAATAAAAAACAGAAACAGCCCCTAACTGCCTAACATTAACGCTTTTCTCACCGTTAATCCAAGATAAGCAATGCTTTCTGGATGTTCGGTGAAACATTTAAATTTTATACCATGATGATTCGATTCACCAAGGATCTTCGGTGAAACATTTAAGTTTCTTAATACCAATCAAGAATACAAATCAGAGTTTACAACCATATCAACAATACCAATCGCTACAAACCAAACAAAAACATATGATTAATTCGGTTTCAAACAAAAGCACTCATGTGATACATCATATATATATATATATATATATATATATATATATATATATATATATATATATATATATATATATATATATATATATATATATATATATAGTGTATCTTTATTTTCAGAACCCTGTTAAGTGCGGGAACTGTGAAAACTCCAATTTTGCATTACAAAACATGTATGTTCATATAAAACATGTATGTTTTCTTACATACACCTTAAAACACATACCTGCTAACATACATGTTCATATAAAACCAATGAACATGCATGTTTTCTTACATACACCTTAATACACATACTTGCGTAACATACATGTTCATATAAAACCCTGTTAAGTGCAACATATCAATGCAAAATGGTTTTATAAGAACATGTATGTTACACATGTATGTGTATTAAGGTGTATGAAAGAAAACATACATGTTTTATATGAACATGTCTGTTTTCTAATGCAAAATTGGAGTTCTCGCAGTTCCCACATTTAACAGGGAAAAGATCAAGTAAGAAGAATAATTAAAATAAGAAGGGTAAGAAGTAATTCTAGCCACACATTTCAAATTAGGAGGGAAATTTTGAAGGAAGATGCATCCACTTTTGTAGGTGCATCTGGAATGTGTGGTTGTGGTTACTTCTTATCATTACTATTTTAATTATCTTTTATAGAATATCATGTTATTAAACTCGTTTTTCTTAAAACAAAAAAAGGTCGTACAATGGTCACGACAAATGTCGAGCAAAGTTATCTGTTCAAAAAAAAATTGGTGTAAAATATGAGCTCTCTTCTCCATTAAAGAGGAAGCAACCGACGTGGGACCCATATATCTTAGTGAAGGAAAAATAGGGCCTTAATTGTTTCCGAAATTTTATCAAGAAAAAAAAGAAAAAAAAATGTTTTCAAAATGTCCCGTGCATCGCACAGAATATGTTGGAGATGCTAAGGGAAAAAGTAGTTAATGTATACCAATTCTAATTTCTAAAACGCAAAACACAAAAGGTCCATACATAATAACTATCCCTTTCACCCTAGGGTGTTTGTTAAAGCTTATATAACGTAAGCCGTGTTCGGTAACAGAAGCCATGATTTTGTGGCTTTTTTGACACTTTTCGAATAAGCCACAAAATTGCAGCTTATGTTATACAAGCCGAACTCTTATAAGCAAATAAGCCCATATATAAGCCGAAACAAACGCCCCCCTAAAACTTTTCCAAACCTAAAGAAAATGTTGGAAATTGAGAGGGAATCAAGAACTAGTAAAAAATGGTCATCAAGTAAATAAATTTTAAAATTCCTCTTTTTTTCCTTTGTTTATTTGGTTCCTTATTTATTTGCTCTAAACTCCTTTTCTTGTTCAACCCTCCACCGCAACCATTGTTTTTGGTGCCACCAATAATTGCGCTAACACAAGACTCTTGGTGGGGGAGCATTTGAGGTGTGGAGGTAGAACTTGATGGTACTGTAACTGGGGGGATATCAATTGAGTTAAGTTGAGGTGGTGGACATTGCGATTGCGACTGTTGAAGCAAGGTCTGGAGCAGTTGGATATCCTAAACTTTCTGTTGTGATAGTTGAGGAAAATTGGCTTCAAATTCGTTTATCTTTTTTCGGAGAATGAGGTTTTCCGAAACTAAACCTTGATACTTCAATTGAGCTTCGTCTCTCTCCTTCATAGTCTTATACAAAAACAATTTGAGCTCCTCAATCTCATCATTGGCAAGATCAAGAGTTGTTTCCAACTCACGTTGACTTACCATTCCATTAATTATATCACCTGGTTCACATACCGAGAACATGTGACTTTTCATCGTTCCTGCATTAAAGTTTTAAGTATTGATTTAGATAATAGTTGCAAACCGCAACATTCTATAAATGGAAAAAATTAAAGGCTCTGACTACCATTAATTCCATTTAGGCATTAAAACCCTTTAACTTAAAGAAACTCCAGAATACATAAAATGATACTTTTCCCAAAAAAAAGGTTTCACATGGGGTGGGGGACAGCCACACGAATTTACTTTTGCAAAAAAAAAAACAGACATACAAATCATATGCGGGGCGGCTTAAAGGATAACAAGATTAGTGCCTACCTAACAAATGTTAATCATATAAACATTCAAGATATGTTTAAAAATGATCTTTTATTCTGTTATCATTTATAAACAAACATCACATATCAAAACTCTTAACCAAATCAGCGTAAATATAGTTAAATCCACTAAGATATGTTGTGTTATCAACAGAAATCAACGACAAAACGAAATGTAAGTAAAGGATACCTGTTAAGAAAGATCTAGTCGAATGACAGGGATGAGATACGATTGAGAACTCGTTCCTTCCAGTTTCCATGTTTACACTTGAGATGTGTGATTAGAAAGATAATGCTGAAATACGTGCACAATGTTTTCTTTTTTTAATTACTCGAGTTATACTATACCTTCAGAGCGACGTACTCGACATTTGATTAATTTATGTATATTTATGGGTTATGACCATGTTACAACCACAAACTGCGTTAAAAAGAGAACTTAATTTGGACACTATACAGTAAATTCTCTACTAATATATGGTGTTGGGACAGAGATATTTTATTAACTAGGCATTCAGACCCGTGCGATGCACACGGGCTCGATCTAAATGTTCATAGCATATTTTTCAGCACTAATTTTCTTCATTATAATCGTGGACGGATTTTGTTGGTCAATAAGTTTCTAAGTTTTGTTTGTTAGCATCACATGAAAAATGTTGATGCCGTTATTTCGTTACTTTTAATTGAGGTCGATTCAAACACTCAAAATACAATACATAACTCGGGTTGCCTCATGACCCGTGTGATACACACACCTTTTTATTTGTTATTATAATTTATAAATGACTGCGAGCCAAAATTATGTAATTCTTCCATTTTATTCATTATTCAAGGTGATAATTTTAATATGTCGTATTTTGTTATTTTAGCAAACTTTGAAAGCCTGTGCAATGCACATGGGCTGTATACAAGTTTTCAAAGTTTAATATCCGTCTTTTATTTTTGTCATTTTATATTCGACACGTATTTTTGTCATTATATATATAAAAGTTGTCATGGAAGCATACATTTTGTAAGCATGAGACGTATTAAAAATAGTTTATTGTCATGTAATTTTTAAGTTGTATTTTTTACGTAATATTTTTTGTCTATTTATTTTGGTATTGACTTTATCGTTTTTATTGGAACAAGCTAATATTAATACATCCGGCTAAGTTATAACTATTTCTTTTGATACTCAACAATGCCCGTGCGATGCACATGGGCTGTATAGAAGTTTTCATAGCGTAATATTCGACATTTATTTTCGTCATTTTATATTTAAGTTGTCATGGTGTCACACATTCGCTAAGCTTTATACGTATTTAAAATACTTTATTGAGATGCACAAGGGCAGTATATATGTTTTTATAGAGTAATCTTCGGCACTTATTTTAGTCATTATATATCTCAGTTCCAAGCATGTCACACATTTAAAATAGTTTATTGACATTAAAAAAGTATATGTGAAAGAGATTTTTTTCAAGATGTTACATTGAAAAGAGTCTCTTCACATGTAATATTTTAATATGTATAAGTTACGTAAATTAGTTTTAATATGAAGTGATGACATTAATGTTGGAGACCTTTTATATTCATACCCATGCGATGCACACAGGTTTGGACTGCCTCAGGACCCAGGCAATGCACACAGGTTGGATCTAATTGTTTTTTTGGTAATGTTCGGGACTAATTTTTGGTTCATGTTTGAAACTCTCATTTTTAATGGAAGACGGACTGTGTTGTTCAAATAAATTACATTATTAAAAGCGAACTATAAAACAAATTTCCTTTTTAACAAAACTATAAAAACATAAAATATTAAAAGCGAAATATAAAACAATTTACTCACGGTTTTACTTTTGTGGCCTATCCTGTAACTTCCTGCCATGGTCACCTATGCCAGTTGTGCTCTCACGCGAGCACACTTAACTGTAACTTGCTATAACCATTAGACCACACAACGCGTTGTTGCTAGTAAGGCGTATGTTATTCTTATATACCCAGCATCACTACATGCCACGGCCGATGTGGGATTTACTGGGTATATAAGAATAACATTCGCCTAATCAGACACAATGCGTTTTGTGGTTTATTGCGAGTAGGGTTCTTAGGAACTACGAAGTTAAGCGTGCTCGTGTGAGTGTAGCACTGGCTTGGGTGACCTGCCAGGAAGTTTCACACGAGGGCCACAAAAGCAAAGCCGTGAGCCATCAGGGTCATGAGCAATCAGGGCCATGAGCCATTAGGGCCATGAGCCATTAGGGCAAAACGGACAATATTGTGTATCAGTAGGCGGGATGCTACAAGTGGTATCAGAGCCACTCCAGAGCCATTCAGGATGGTGGGGCAAACCTTATCGAGGACGAAGAGTCCCTACTGGGGGGTGAATGTAACACCCTAGGCAAATCCCACATCGACAGAGGCCGGAGAGATGTTGGGTATATAAGAATAACATTCACCTAATCAGACACAACGCGTTTTGTGGTCTATCGCGAGTAGTGTTCTTAGGAACTACGCAGTTAAGCGTGCTCGTGTTAGAGTAGCACTGGCCTGGTGACCTGCCAGGAAGTCTCACACGAGGGCTATAAAAACAAAGCCGTGAGCCATGAGGGCAAAGCGGACAATATTCTGTATCAGTAGGCGGGATGTTACATAAGGAATCTTGGTGGCCAATTGAGCAAGCCAAATTGGATTTTTATTTTATATTTGATTCTACTCTATTATCTTTTCTTTTAAACTACTTTCACATTGGAAAAGTTGCACCACAAAATATAAAATGTATTGTATTTAACTTTAATATGATTCAAGTTATATAAAAGATTTTCTTTAATTCTTCAATTTAATCACAAATAAAGTAAGCTACTTTATTTAGAAATATATACATATTAACACAGCCGTAACATGTTACCTACTTTTAATCATATATTATGACAAGAATATGTTATAACTTTTTTTATTTATCTTGTGTGTTTTAATGCACTTGAATCATCCCATAAAGTAAATTAAACTTAATTGTTGTCTTATGATAGAATCATCCTATAACTTTTTTAGTTATCTTGTGGGCACTAAAGTATTAGATACTGAGCGTTTGCGGTGTAGGTATACAAACCCTCCTTACTTCTTACTACCTACCTAGTAGGGAGGCACTTGATCAATTTATTTATTTTTTATTTGTTTTATTATTATTTTTTTTAAGTATTACGTGTAATGTATTTCTGTAAAAGCTTGTGTGGGCTTCTGATTCTCTTGTCCAAATTAGGTACTGTGGGTGCATCGCAAATAGTTTTCATAATTACCTTACACATCACATTAAAGGGTCTGTGGTGCATCACAATTCATAAATAGTTTTCATAATTATCTTTCTGCGTGACACGACACAACTATTCATTTGATATTCATTCTTCATAATTAGATAGGAAGGAAAGATTAGATAAGGGGGTTGATTTGTACACCAAAATTTTTTATACTTACACCATTCTGTACAAGTTGTATAGCATACCATACAACATGTTAATTCACAGAGTGTGGTGAAAGTATAAAAAAAAGTGGTGTGCAAATCATCCCCCATTAGATAAATGGTCGAATTTATTAGGGTATTTTCATAAAAGGATGTATTTGGACCGTATAAGCATTTTTTGCCATTGTGACCACGCACCATTCCTTGCGCACCAAAACTTTTGAACAAGGTTTTTTTTTTTTTTTTTTTTTTTTTTTTTTTTTTTTTTTGAACAGCAATTGTGGCTATATATGGCCCTTAGCCCAGAAGGCGTAGCGAGCCCACACAACCAGGTTGGGTTCAGCCCAGAAGGCAATGGCATTGGCACCCTTCCCTTTACGCACGCGGGAGGAAACCCGTATCGCTCTAGAGAATACTCGAACTTGAGACCTTGCCTAGGAGGGTAAAACCTCTCCATACCGTTAGACCAGAGGCCTGTTGGTTTTTGAACAAGTTGAATCTTCATTTAAAAGCACCGGAACTCATTTATACTCCAATGAAAATGTGTCACCTACACTTTGGTGCCCAAAAACCATTCCTTGCGCACCATAATTTTTAATAAAGATGATTCTACATTTTAAAGCAACGTAATTAATTTATAGACCAATGAAAATGTGCCACCAATACTTTGGTGCCCAAAACCCATTCCTTGCGCACTAAAATATTTAATAAAGTTGATTCTTCATGGTTGGGGACTTGGGGTTGATAGTCAAAAAGTAGTCATGCATTTATAGTTTGGTGCCGAAAAATTAATTCTTGCGCCCTACAAATCACCCCCACCACTAAATTGCATATATATCCCTCTCAAAGTGAATAATTGCATATATATCCTTTGCACAAATACAATGGCTTTTAGTTATGCATGCTTCGGATATATATATATATATATATATATATATATATATATATATATATATATATATATATATATATATATATATATATATATATATATATATTCTATTATACATTTTCGGAAGGATTTATATGCAAAAACCCCCGTTTTTTAATCTCCAATCCCAAAGTGAATAATTAAACGGTGATAATAAGAACATTAACGGTGATATTAAAAATATTAACTGATATAACAAGAAAACATATAGAATGTAACTGTGAAATTAAAAAATTTACTTACACAGTTACTCTGATATCAGTAAAAAAAAAATATCACTAGTTTTTTATGACGATACTAGTTATAATACCAGTGCACGCACGGGGTTTTGATATAAAACTTTTATCATGTATTTAATACCGAATATATTGTCTTAAAATGTATTGAACTTTACATTTATTCATTTAGTATAACACATGGAACTTTACATTTGCTTATGATTCTTCTATTTTCACCCTCGTATCTTCCTTTTTTTACACATTAGTTGTTTTTATTGATGTAAACAAATAGCATAACACGATTTGTATTTTGATGATACCATTACAAAATGTACATATCATTTGATTGTAACTTTTTTAAACTCGTGCTGTCCATTTGATGATCTCTCTGTCAATTTATGTTTGGGTTCTTGTATAACTAATAGTTTTAGAAATAAGTTTTTTACTGAAAGGGATAGAAGGGGAGTGTTGATGACTCGTGACATATAGAGTATAAATTACCTTGTTGCCATTTTGTTAATCACCACCCATAAATTGAGTCTCTATTTTAATTTCTTAAACAAAAATAGATAGGGAAGCTTTTGGAAATACTATATTATGTTGTTAGTTATATTGTGGGACTATTATTAAATCACGCCTGTATAATATGTTGAGCTATTGTAAGTTGAAAGTGTAGCAATAGAACCAATAAAGTTGACCATTATGAAACAGGTCGGGAAAGCTAAACTATCATTTACAAATATTTACATAAAAAATTATGCTCGATTCTTTTTAGACCATATCAGAATGGACCTAATAAATCTAACGTATGCCTACAGTGTGGATGTTAAAATTTTGAAAATTGTAATATCAATATACAGTATATGAAAAATATTAATAATACTTCCAAAAACTCACTAATAACACCTCTTGAAATTAAATTTAGCAACTTCAAGTAAAATGTAAGGCTTTATGTATTCTTTTGTAGAAGTACCTTTGGCGGACATCTTTTGAGTTATTCCAACGTAACCATCATTTTGCAATGACAGCCTTTGTCAAATAATAATAATAATAATAATAATAATAATAATAATAATAATAATAATAATAATAATAATAATAATAATAATAATAATAATAATAATAATAATAAAATAAATAAATAAATAAATAAACACAAAAAAAAAAAATAATAATAAAAAAATAAATAAATCAATAATTAAATTCCAAGCCCTATTTGTTAGATATTGCAATATATGATTCTTGTTTTACACGTTTAGCATTATAACATAGATCATTTAAACTTATTTTGCTCAATGTTGAATGTCGTTTCACGTGCTCTGGTGCCTTTCCCAAATGCCTCTCCATTAGGAAGAAGGATGTGACTAGTGTAACCGTACAAAGTTGTAGCTCCAGTCCCATAGCCCATACATCAGTATTCCAAGTTAAAATCTGCATTTAACTCATCGTTTACTACCGGTCTATATAAAGTCTAAAATTAACGTAAGGAATATTAATAAAATATTAAAACCCCACCCTTTTACAAATGACCTCAAAATAGATGAATTATCATCTGAAAAAAACCAGAAAAACAATCCAATCTCCTTAACCCGATCAAACTTAGTACTTAATAAATATTCAATATTCAAATAAAGAATTAGATCAAATGTTATAAATAATTTTGAATTTAGAAAGTCGAACCTTTTGTTTATAAATCCACAACTTACATCAACATTTAGTGTCTTATTCGATGCCCCCATTAGTTCTGGCTTCTTAAATATTATTAAATTATTGAATTGATGAGTAAAACACATTAATTAAAATCCAAAATTTAAAATTTACTCCAACAACAAATTAGGGTTTTCAAATTAATCATCAAACATCAATTCACATATATATGATGCACCAAATTCAGTTGAGCTTAATTTAAATTCAAAATCTTAAATTTAAAAAAGATGTGTTCTGAAATCTAACAATAGTCTCATTAAGCTCACATCTACTTTAACTCGTTAACGTCAAATCTTAACCTATAAATTATCTGCCTATCTAATGTTTCGTAAAGTTTTTAAAAAATGCTTTTCCGGGTATCCGTATATAAACTTTAAATAATAATTACATGAGTCGTTGTTATAAGTATAATCATGTATATTTGATATCATGTTATACAAAATATGTGAGTTTAGTAGTACGAGCGTTGTCGTTGTTATAAGTAAAAGTATATACGTATATAAACTTTTATTTAGCAGACATAGATGTTATGGTCGATGTTGTTATTTAATTTTTAACAATTGGTTATCATGTTGTACGAAATATGCGGGTTTAGTAGCACATAGTGAGCTGATGAAGTTAAAATATACTCCGTAAAGTTTTTTAAAAATGTTTTCAGGATATCCATATATAAACTTTAAATAGTAATTACATGAGTGGTTGATATTTATATTACCATTAATAATAATTTAGCCGTATTTAATATTCAAATCCATGTGCACATACATTAAACTTTGTATTGCATAACGTGAGTCCAATATTTTAATAGATGATAGTTTAAAACTAATATTTATTTTAAAAATATTTAACTTATATTAAACCTAATTAATATATTTATAAAATTTTGTAAGTTTAATGGATGGATCATGGAAGTATCAAGCCAATACTAATACTCACGTAATTGTAAACAAAGTTCATATTATAAAATGTAGGGGGTATAAAGTGAAAAGGGTTATTTGTTTATTATCTAAAGTTATCAAAAAACATGGAGATATATAATTTTACACTTAAATCAATATAGTATACTTAAAATTCAACCACTAATGTTTTATTAACGAGTGGGTACCCGCGCGTTGCTGAGGGAATGTTTTGTTTAATCCAAACCATTAATGAAACGGTTGTAAAAAAATTATTTTTGTTATTAAGGACCATATATGCAAAAGGTTGATAACCGCAAGTACTATTTTCGAAAAGTGTTTATGAGAATAATATGATTTTTTACGGCCTGAGATTGTCGGTATGTTGACTAACTTTGAAATTAAAAGTTAACCTGAGGGGCTTTTTCTATACAATATTAACGGGCGTCAAGGACTAACTTTGTAATAGATCTATAACCACAGGGTCTAAAAGCAAAAATTGGGCATTGAACAGTGCAAAACAGTGCTTTTACTATTCATCCCAATGGGTTTTAGTATATATAATAATTACCTTAACTTTTTTTAAGTTTTTAATTTCATAAATTTGACACCTATATTTTCATGTGTTTTTTTTCCACAATCAAATTCTCCACCAAATTTATTAAAGTTCGACCAAAATCAATTCAATTTTGACTTTTTATTGGCCATTCATATTGCTCGATTTCGCCTATGTGTCAAAATTCAGCTTTCCTACTGGTCCAATTTATTTTCCAATAAGATTGTTTTCTCAAAAAAACTCCGAAATGATGTAATTCTTTTATTATATAAAAGAATAATAAAAGTTACGGTGATATTAACAAAATCCATAATATCACACTACCATTCAAAAAAATAGAGTAATTACTCAAAGATGACAACAATTCATTAAGAATCACCGAAAAATATTCAGAAAAAAATCCTGTTAGTGTAATATATGTAAACACTTTAACCATATTATCCGCACCATCCCTACTTAAATTTTAATCCGCACCATATATATATATATATATATTGACCCTCCCAACTTTTTTTAACCGGACCCTTCCCCCGCTTTTTTTTTTTTTTTTTTTTTTTTTAATTCGCTAAAATAAAAAGACCATAAACCTGAAAGTGCGGAAGAAAAAATATAAAGTTTAATATGTCAAACGCTTCAAACTGTCAAAAATACAGAACAGAAACTGACAAAAAAACTGTGCTGTACTGAAAAAGGGGACAAAGTGGGAGACAGAAAGAATATTCCCCCTAGGGGGCTCCGGTCAACACATCCCGGAGGGTATGTATAACACGCTATACTAACCGAACCCTCCCTACCTTGGAGAAGTGTCCTTTTTGTCACTTGTCCCCCCTTTGTCCCCCCATTACTTACATTGTAGTACGGCCTTTTTCAATCAATCTTCCGTTTTCCTGACAGCTTTAATCGTTTGACATACTCCCTCCGTCTCAAAATTATTGTCAGGAAGTTTAATAAAAGTACGGTCACTTTTGTTTTCAACCGCTAAAATAGAATATTCCCCTATTATATTCTTTAAATATCATAGAATATGTGTTCTACTTAAATATAGTTCACTTTTTTAAAATTAAATATCAAAGTAAGTACAAAAATGGAAAAAAATGAAAAAAGAAAAAGAAAAAAGTTCACATCAGATTATTAATATAAAAAGATTGTCTTAATATCCGAAAATTTTGGATTGCTATTTAATTTGGCACTGTAATACCCTAGGCAAATCCCACATTGGTCGTGACTTGGAGTGATGTTGGGACATATGTTAACATTCGCCTTATATGACAACAACGCGTTTTGTGGTCTAACGGTTAATCGCCCATACAATTAAGCGTGCTCATATGAGAGTAGTACTGGCTTGGGTAACCTGCCGGGAAGTCTTCACATTAGGACCACAAAAGCAAAGCCGTGAGCCTTCGGGCAAAGCGGACGATATTGTGATCTATAGGGCGGGGTGTTACAGGCACGTTCATAAGGTCTACTTGAAAATACCCCAACTGTCCTTTAATATCACAGTAACATGTTTTAAAAAAAGATTGTAATGTTTTGGTATGTACAGGGGCGGAGCCATGTTGAAAGGAGTGGGGGGAAATGCCCCCAACCTTGTTCTAGTTGAGAGACATAATCAGTAGGAAAAAATCTTAATTTGGTAGAAGAAGTTTCGAGTGCCCTCGGCGCAAAAATCGTCGTACCCTCAACGTCGAGAAGAGACCAACAATCTTAATGCTAAAAAGATGTCTTTTTCCGTTTAAACATACGCATGTATGATCTTGTCGCTGTAAAAAATACATTTCTGCTATTCTTTTGTGAAGAAGGGTTGTGGTGGGGAAGATGAGTCTTCTGTTTTTTGGGAAGACGGGTTGATGGGGACTTGGGAAGACAAAATTAATTATTCTTTTTTGATAAGTGCCCATTATTTATCTACTTTAGTATACACACAATTTACCCTTTCACTTTTCATCATATATTCTTCTGCTTTGTTAAGTTTTAAGTTTCAATATTACCTTAAGCATTTGTAATATACCCTGAATATAAAGAACCACCCAAGTCGACCATTCAAGATAAATTAATCTATACCACCTTTAAATGGGTTTCATTTAATGGACATCCCGATTCTAGCTTACGTTAAAGTACACTTTTAAAGTACAATGATAAAATACATATTTCAACATGAAACTTAACCAACATTCGACCAGGCACAATTTGATTTTCCTTTAAGTTACACTAGAAATAAAAATCCAAAAAGCATTATACTACATTATTTGAGTTTAGCATAAAAGTCTTTTAACAGTTCTAAGTTCAAACAACAAACCACCATTATTAGAAGAAAAATAAAGTCCCATCAAATTTTAAGTTCGAATCTTCTGTTACAAACTCAAGTTTTCGTAGTTTATTATCCTAGTATAAGTTGTTTATCTCATTGCAAACTTCGATTTTTTTGTTATTTTCTAGTATTATTATATTTTGTTATAATTTTTTTCGTACATTGCTTAAAAAAAGTTATTTTTTTTGCCCCCCATGTCCGGTTTTCCTGGCTCCGCCACTGAGTATGTAAATGTGTATTTCAAAGTTTGATATTTAATTGGCCCATTCATATGAAATGTTTTTAGTTAATTCTTAACATACCAATAGGTTTAGTTCATTCTCTTTTTTGCATGCAGCTGGCTTTTTTGGATATGTTACCAACAGATGTTAATGTACTGTAATAGATTTCCTATAAATGTTGGCGATTTAGTGTGTAACACTCCGTACTTGTTAAAAGCAATTATATCTAGTGTTTTTTGTTATGTTTCTTGGTTTATTGTTAAAGTAATCTAATATAGGAAAAATACGTACATTATGTTGTAATAAAAACACAAATACACCAATGGTTGTAATGTTTTCTTATGTAATATTGTAAATTTTTATTTTAATGTTTGATATTTAGTTGGCCCATTCATAAGGTCCAATTAAAAATCATATGCGACACTGTGGTATGAGTCGTTGACCGGTCAAGGAGGGCCTCTTGGAGTAAATTGTAACACCCCCAAAATTTGATACAGCGGAAGACTCAACAAGCTTTCGGGGTGCTACGGGGATTGGTATCCAACACAAGAAAATATAGAACGAGATAAAGTAAACATAATAAAAACGCAACCAAAACGGGGTTTTAACGTTTACATTTATCCCAACATCATTCAGAGTCAGGCCCAAAATATTATAACAGTAGGTCCATAAATAATTAACAGAGTTTAGAAAAATAGATCCATAAACCATGAGCCTTGGCCGAGCCTTCCATTCCAAGCATGCATATCATCACTTAATTACCTGAGAAAACGTGCTAAAAGTCAGCTTTCGCTGGTGAGATCATAGGTTTAAATTCATCTAACAATATAGTGGACATATACGCAAAACGCTTGCTAGCTAGACTAAGGATTCGCTAAAAGCCTGCGGATACCCTCCGCTCCAACCTAACACACGGATACCCTCCGTTCTAACATAGATATTCGGGTAACCCCCGCAATACCAATAAATACTCGGATAACCTCCGAAGTATTAATAACCTATAGGTTCACACTACAGTATCTAAATAAGCCAACCTTGAATAGTACACACGAACCGTGTGACTAAAGCTGACAATCCACTAATAACCAAATAAGCCAACCTTGAATAGTACACACAAACCGTGTGAATAAAGCTGACAATCCATCAATAACCAAATAAGCCAACCTTGAATAGTACACACAAAATATGTGACTAAAGCTGACAATACATCCTAGTCCATACGCATAGCAAGTTTAGAAAGAATATAAAAGCGATAATAGTCCACATAAAATAATTTGCACGTTTCTCACCCCAAGTATTGAAAACATAGTTCAAGAGTAAAAGTGGGGCTATGACTCACCTCAAGTCCAGAAAATAGCAAGAAGAAGTCGGTAGAAATAAGACGTATAGTAACTCACAAAACAGCAACTACGGACTCGGCACGACCTAACAATATTAACTCGTTCAGCAATCATTTCCTCAAATTCAAGATATTCCCAAACCCGGACGAGAATCCGTTTTATTTCCGAAAATCCATTTCGTATTAGTTTGGTGTATTTATGTTTGGTATCCATACGGGTGGTGGGTCGACACAAAACAAACCAAAAGGTCACACAACGAATAATAAAATAACCTATGGATCTAATATTAGCCCAATATATCATTTAAATAAATCGCCGAAGTTTATTAAATCCGTCGATTTGATAATCCTCATATTTATTTACGTAACATACCGTTCCAAGATTACACCCAATCCTAAAGCACATAGCACATAAATACTATATGATATATATCGTAGTTTAATAAATTCCTCATATACATCGTCAAATTGGCCAGATTTCCCGATATATACACTCGCAATTTATTACACTTTACATATACCACAACCTCTGGGCGTCGTAGGATACGATGCCCATTAATATATTCATTTTGTATAACCAAATAACCCGATTCAACCCTACGGTTAAGTGGTTATATAGTTATAGAAAACGTTTATATTAATCGTCATATATCCGTGACAACACGAAAGTCACAAATAAAAACTTACCTGAACTCGAGTGACAACGACTCCGCATAACTCGATAAGTTTACTCGTTATATATATAAAATGACATTTTATTTAATATTTAATAATTTGTCGAGAGTTCCTCGTTTTATAACCATTTCTTTATAATAATAATACGTTCAACAATAAAACGCCACTTTCGTAGCCTAATATATATCTAGTTGTATTATTTATAATACGACTCGTGATTATTATTATTATTAATATACGCGCTTATATAATTATATATCCGTTATTCACGTCTATATATTCATATAAACGTTTATATTATCAATAATTATTATTACGAGTTTTATTAATTTACTTTTTAATGTAAATAGTTATCGAGTCATACGAAATGGTCATATGTCCGAGTCATGACTCTCGGCTCATTGTCCAAGTCCAAAGTAATAATCAAATGTCATAAATACAAAAGTATCTCCGTCCAACACAATCCCAATCCACGTGCTACAACAATAGGGTCCGACTCCGGCACCCGACTAACCTATCTCCGTCAATCCAAGTGACCGTCTCACAATCGGTCCCCAATATCCCAATTCGTCAACACTTCTCAATATACCACAATCTCTTGTCGAGACCAAAATGATCTCGACATAACAAGCATTCGGCCGAAAATTAACAAATGCTAAAACCGTATCAAATTAAGTTCACAAACATTACAAGAAATAAATATCAACCAGGTCAAAGTTCGGGTTGGTTTACCAAGCCAAACCCGAGCCCTCGACTCACTTGAGTCTCGGCTCAATACCACGAGTCACAAGAACTCGAACCAACAACCAAGGGTCGCAAAATAGGCTCCAACGAGCATACCCAAAACTGCCCATTCGACCACTTGGGTCGAGGCATCAAACACCATATACGGCAACCAAGCCGTGACTCCATCGAGTCAAACCAAGAACCCAACGCAAGCAAGAATATCAGAGTCATAACATCAAGACTCAAAGAACAAGTAATCGAGCACCATGGCACGGATTAACACCAAGCCGTGAGTCATAGACTCACGGTTCGAGTCGAACCATCAAGAAACCAACCCGGATACCAAACCTTTAAGAAAAACATGTTTCCAATCAACAACCCATAAGTATTACACGTTTTTAAATGTAAACCCATCCGAATCATCATCAAGTCGTGACCCTAGGTCACTTTTTTATCAAGAATACGAGTAAAACTCGTCTCACCTTCGATCCTTAATACTCAAACCGTGATAACCTTCCAAAAATAAGCGAATGGTGGTGAAAATGGTGGTGATTCGAGGTGAAATAAGGGGTTATAGGGCACGTGTTGTAGTAGATCTAAGAGTAGAAATGATGGGGAATCGATTGGTGGTGGTGGTGTAGAGTGGTGACCGGCGGTGTGGCTGTGGTGGTGGCCGGAATGTTGGGGCGGCTAGGGTTAGAGAAATGGGGGAGAGAGAGATGTAAGTGGGGGTGATGGGTGTTGGTGTTGCTTATGAACCGAACCCACAAGGACCAATTTTTGTAGTTACTCTTTCTTTTTTACAATTAATAATAATAATAATAATAATAATAATAATAATAATAATAATAATAATAATAATAATAATAATAATAATAATAATAATAATAATAATAATAATAATAATAATAATAATAATAATAATGATGATAATAATGATAATGATAATAATAACAATAATAACAATAATAACAATAATAATAATAATAATAATAATAATAATAATAATAATAATAATAATAATAATAATAATAATAATAATAATAATAATAATAATAATAATAATAATAATAATAATAATAATAATAATAATAATAATAATAATAATAATAGTAGTAGTAAGAGTGGGTAAAGTGGGTAAATGTAAAACATGTGGCCCGAACCCCGAACTCGTTTCAAACTTTAATATCTCCCGAAAAACATCTCGTAATTACTCAAATATCGTCGGACTCGTAAAACGAATCATGAAATTTTTCGTTAGGTAAACCTAGTGCCAGAGTCAACGTAGTACCAGTGAGAATTTAAGAATACATCACCGAGCATAATATCAAAAATGAATTATGAAAATAATTCACGAATCCCATAACATCATAGAAACATAATTATCCATAAAATAGGTCTTACAAGTTCGTTGTGAAATAAAATTCCAAATAAAAATTATAAACGAACTTTAACGTAATGCGGGTTTTCAAAATAACTCCCTAAATTGTCGGTTGTCACATAAATGGCCTGGGTTCAATACCAACTCCTGACTAATTAGGTCAATGAGAAAAAGTGATCATTAATTTTTGCTATTTTTAAACACACCTATACATGTAACATGTCAGCTCGAGATCGGGTCCTGGAATGTTATACAACCCGTTTCCGCTCGACCTTGTATGTTTTGGATGTCTTTTGACCATGTACCATCTTTTGTAAAGAATGAGTGGGGTACCCGCGCGTTGCTGCGGGAATTTTTATTTTAATCTAAACTCTTAATGAAACGGTTGTAAAAAAATTATTTTTGTTATTAAGGACTAAATATGCAAAAGGTCGATAACCGCAAGTACTATTTTTGTAAAGCGTTTTTGAAAAAAGTATGATTTTTTACGGCCTGAGATTGTCGGTATGTTGCAAAGTTAGTCTTTATGGACTAACTTTAAAATTAAAAGTTAACCTGCGACGCTTTTTCTGTACAATATTAGCGGGCTTTAATGACTAACTCTGCAATATATCTATAACCTCAGGGTCTAAAATCGAAAATTGCGTAATGAATAGTGCAAAACAGTGCTTTTACTATTCATCCAAATGATTTTAGTATATACGAGCGAGGCACCCGCGAGTTGCTGCGTGAATGTTGGTAACGGGGGACAAATGGTGCGATTTATATATAACCTGAGGGAACATTTTTGTAAATAACTTAGTAACAGTACATATCGCTATTCTTAAGCAAATGATTTTTAGTATGTAATAACGAGTGGGTCAACCCGAGCGTTGCCGCAGGAGTGCATAATCATAGTTAATAGTTCAGGTGCCTCAACTATGCTTAAAAGTAACGTTTGACCTCCTGGAAAAAGCCAGGGAGATGAGGGTCTCCAAATTAAGTCATCTCTTTCATCCTAATTTTACATATTTACCCTCCCACTTCTTAACCTTATTTCAAATAAAAGGGTATAATAGTAAAATTTTCTAATTCAGACACTTTATTTAGCAAACAAAACAAACAACCATTTATTGATTTCCAAACAGATAACATGTATCTGGACAAACACTTTAATTTTTGAGTCGAATATTTTTAATTGGACCGTATGAATGGGCCAATTAAATATCAAACTTTAAAATACACGTTTACATACGAAAAAATTACAATCTTTTTTTAAAACATGTTACTGTGATATTAAAGGACAGTCAGGTATTTTTAAGTAGACCATATGAACGTGCCAAATTAAATGTCAATCCAAAATTTTCAGATATCAAGACAATCTGTTTATATTAGTAATCTGATGTTGTGAACTCTTTTCTTTTTATTTTTTCATTTTTTTCCATTTTTGTACTTACTTTGATATTTAAGTTTTTAAAAAGTGAACTATATTTAAGTAGAACACATATTCTGTGATATCTAATTTTTAATTTTCTATATGTATGTAATTTTTTTTGAACAGATATATGTATGTAATGTGATCTTTATATTTATTAATCTTTGTGTCTCGAGTATCTAACTTTCTAATAGTCAGTAATATTTTGTGTATCGAGGAGGTTTCTTCTAACTTTATATTTTACGTCATAAAGTGTTAGCTTAAAAAAAACATGTATGCACCTTGACTATTTGGAAAGGAAAAAAAGAATACGTATACACTTTGATTAATTAAAAGCATTTATGCACCTTGACTATTTGGGGGGAAAAACGTGTACGCACCCCTGGGGGGGGGGGGGGGGGGATGCGGGTGCAATTTTAAAATATTCGGTAAAAAGAATAAATAAATAAAAAATAAAGAATTAAAAAAGGGAATAAAAAAAACAAAAATAATATACGTAAAAATGTCTTTTACTATTATACCCTTTTGAATTAAATAAAATAACAAAATGCTATGGAGCATTGAAATGATGGTTCTCGTAACAAAGGGATATATATATATATATATATATATATATTCTTCCTGTTTTATCCTAACTCTCTCTCTCTCTCTCTCTATATATATATATATATATATATATATATATATATATATATATATATATATATATATATATATATATATATATCAATGATACGGGCGTCTTGACTCTTGAGTCACTTGAGTGAACAGTTTTTTTAACTTCTCTGCATCAAATATCTCTGATGAAAATCTTCATCAAGAGATTCTATACACCAATTTGGTTTACTTTTTGCATTGATTATCTAAAATCATAAACAATCAAACAAAACACAGGTAATGTACTCGATTACTTTATTTATTATTATTATTATTATTATTATTATTATTATTATTATTATTGTTATTATTATTATTATTATTATTATTATTATTATTATTATTATTATTATTATTATTATTATTATTATTATTATTATTATTATTATTATTATTATTATTATTTAAACTACTCGAACACAGTATTGTATTTTCTTTTCTTGAGCGACTCTGCTTCTTATTTTTGAACGACTCAAATATTGTTTCTTTTTTGAACGACTCTGTTTATGTTTTTGAAAAAATATTTATAATGAGATATAAATTGCAAAACTTTCTTTCATAGAACATTATGTTCTTAAACACGTTTTCTAAAAGCAAAAAAAGTCGCACAATGGTCAAGACAAATGTCGAGCAAAGTTATCAGTTTATGTTATGGACCTAAATGAATCCTTTAAGAGTCAAAAAGCCAGCAAACAAGTTAGTCTACCATAATCAACATAAGCTATGCATCCTACCCACCACTTCACAAAATGATGCAGTATTTATTTTGTATTGAAATTAATTGCAAATTTGTTAAAAAAAGAAAAAGAAAAAAAGAGAGAGAAACAGCAAATATTGGTTTAGGGACTAACTTTAAAATTAAATGTTAACCTGAGGGGCTTTTTCTGTACAATATCAACGGGCGTTATTGACTAACTCTGTAATATATCTATAACCTCAGGGTCTAAAATCGAAAATTGCGTGATGAATAGTGCAAAACAGTGCTTTTACTATTCATCCAAATGATTTTAGTATATACGAGCGAGGCACCCGCGCGTTGCTGCGTGAATGTTGGTAACGGGGGACAAACGGTGCGATTTATGTATAACCTGAGGGAACATTTTTGTAAATAACTTAGTAACAGTACATATCACTATTCTTAAGCAAATGATTTTTAGTATATATAATAATAACGAGTGGGTCAACTCGAGCATTGCCGCGGGAGTGCATAGGTCGACATTTTTTTTACGTGAATGTTTGCCGTATAGTATGTGTTTTCCGTTATACAATGTAAATCTAGCAAGTATAAACAGGATAATAGATAAGGAATTTAAAAATTAGCACTCTTAGTCCATTTCTTACCTCTTTCACTGTATTTTAAATTTAAAAGTTGTCTGTCAAAAACCAACTGATGTGTATTGTGTCCTTTAAAAAAAAGTTTTCCTCCATATGGCATATGTCATACCTTTTTGGCAAAGATTCTCTTTGTTTTGTTTTCTCAGTTAACAGATGGTAGATGATACAAAGTTCAAGTATGATGTGCAAGTGAAGACAAAGATGGAGTACAAAAAGTTTTAGTATGAATTTGTGTTGAAAAATAAGTGCACTTTAACAAAGATAGTGTATATAAAATGTGATTTTGTGGATGAAATTCCACATAGTACATTGCATAATTAATGACCCATGCGAAAAAACTGTATCCCTAAATCCTAATAGTTGCTTAACATGTGTTGTTGTATCATTTGTAAAGTAGGAAGACGTTGGTACAGTGCAAAATACCGCATGAATTATTTTAGTATTATTTTAGCATTAATGACCCATACAATCTCATATTATAATATAATAATATGAATCATTGAATTGAACAGTTGGATCTTTTCACGCATGGGACTGTGGGAGGTCGCATTTATGCTGGGAGACGGAGAGTGGTATATTTTGTCTAGACCGTAACCAATTTAGTCACGTATGTTAGTGATGGGTCATATTAAAATTGTAGAATGTATTTATTTATTTTTATTTATTTTATTTTTTACTTATTTTCTATTTTATTTTGTACTAGTGTTTGGCAAAGTAGTTGTAATTGACTAATTGTAGAGTAAAGTGTAGAAGGAAAAAACTAAAGTAGAATGATGTTATGGATTTTGAATGTTAGTGTGATATCCGCCCCATCCCTGCTTAAAATCTAATAAGCATTTTAAGCATGGATGGTTTTATTAGATTTTAAGTAGGGATGGTGCGGATAATATCACAGTAACATTCAAAAAAATTAACTATTCAAAGAGGACAATAATTTATTTAGAATTACCGAAAAGTATTCAGAAAAAAATCATGTTCACGGTTAAAAGGTAGAATGATGTTATGGATTTTGTTAATATCACCTTAGTTCTCATGCTTTCTAAATATCAAAGTTTATTTTTTTAGTATCACCGTAACTTTTCTTAATATTGTAATAAAAAATCAGTGATATTATTTCTTTTCTGATATCAGAGTATCTTTGTAAGTAATTTTTTTTAATATGACAGTTACTTTTTACATGTTTTCTTATTATCAAAGTTAATATTTTTAATATCACCGTAAATGTTCTTAATATCGTAATAAAAAAAACTAAAGTGATATTAAGTTTTTTACTAATATCAAAATAACTTTTTAAGTAAAATGTTAATATCAAGGTGCACCTCGCGGAATAAAACCCAAACAAGAGTTAACACTCTAAACACGAAGTTTATTACTACGTAATAATCAATGATCAAAAACATAAATTACAATGAAACCTAAAAGCTATGTATTTATTGGGTATTAAAACTTGTACGTAGAATAAGATAAAACCCAGGAAACTCTGGCCTAGAGATGGCAAAAAAAAAAACCCGTACCCCGAATTGGCTAGATCACTATTCCCACGTGAAGCAACAGTAATCTCACCGCTATATAAGCTTGTTCCAACCAAAACAGAAAGTGGGCATTCAACGAGATTAAGATTAGAAGAGAGAATTCCACAACATAGTTAGAATGTTTGAATCCTCAACACACTTAGAACACAAGCCCACCTTTCTTCTAAGCGTCTCTTTTTTAATTTGTCTCTCACTTGGATAGCCGTCAACAACTATCCTCATTGAAAAGCCAACCAAGTCATTAGTGTGTCTAAGTAGGTTCTTTAGTAACCGTGTAATTTGGCTTATCATCAATCATAAACTTGTTATACTCTCCATGTCCAAACGGCACGTGTTTGTGTTTATTTCGTTAATTCTTGAGTTGCTCAAGTTAACCCGTTCTTAAATGACTACTAATAACTTTTAGCCGTTCTTAAATGACGGCTAATAATATTCAACCACCATCCTCCACAAATCCCCACCATCTAAATCCCCCACGAAAACTTTATCAAGCCGTTTTTGTGTGCTGCTTGATCTACCACCCTCCGTCCACTATGCAAGCATCCACTTCATTCGATCATCACTGATCTTCAAGGGATTCTACACAACACAACACGTATTCCAAAAAAACACGTATTCCAAGACGTCATGGGTCTAGAATCTCAGGTACCTTTGATCCGAAGGACGTTTAAATGGACTATGAAGTCCTGCATGTGTAATCGCCTTCATCAAAGGTAACATATAAGGCGAGAGTTGCATTTCCAATTACACTCTCATTAGCCAACAAAGCGATGACATTTGGAAGTGCTCAAAGGTTGATCTCAGTAGCAACCAGCATGGACGAATATGAAGGGGTTCAGGGGTATCCGGAGGAAGAGATAGTATGGGAAAGAGGATATAAAGTTGTCTTTGTTCTTTGGAAAGCTTCACCAAAAGACGTTCAATAACAGCCTGGGTTATACTTGGCTAACTCATGGAAGAACGGGAAACATAACCAAGTCCTCCCATGTTGCATACTTGCCAAGTAACAACAGTCCCTGGTACTTGCTCTGAACAACGGTGATACACCAGTTGATGTTGCCTCAAGAGGAAATCAGCTTATTCAGTTCATCAACTGTATTGCTCAAATTAGGTAGGAAGCAAGTACTACCTGAGTCTACAAAATAAGTATGTGGCCAGAGTGGTTAATTAGTTGCTGGTTCACAAAGCACTGAAGTACGAGGACGCTGGACTGGACTGAAAAGGTTTCAGAACTGAAGATAACAGAGTAAAGCGCCAGAGTTGTTACACCCTGTGCCCGTTTTAACGTACATTCCATTTTTCCTTTGACCATCAACTAAAACCCGCTAACGTATAGACCTTGGATCCATTTTTAAATGAAACTAGACTTCATTATCTTGACGACGGGTGGCGCGACCCTTGATATTTAATTATCATCGTAATGTTTTGGGATTATTTCGATTCGACAGAATAAAGTAGAAGGACCAAATAGCTTACATACAAAATAATTTAAAAAGTGGCAAACTTGAAAATATTGTACCACATCCATTTGCTCTAGAACTGTTATGTTCCACCCAGATTTAGTATTTATCATGATATTTTTGTTACTTTGTTCATATGATTTACAAGGTGATCATTAATGTTTGCTATTTTTAAACACACCTATACATGTAACACGTCAGCTTGAGATCGGGTCATGGTATGTTATACAACCCCGTTTCCGCTCGGCCTTGTATTTTTATTATTATTATTATTATTATTTTTTGTTTTTTTTGACATCCACATACTTTATGTTTTGGATGTCTTTTGAGCATGTACCATCTTTTATTATAATCACAGTAGCATTCAAAAAAAATTAATTCAAAAAAATCTGAAAAAATAAGAAAAATAAAGAGGACAAAAAATTATTTAGAATCGCTGAAAAAAAATTTCAAAAAAGATTCGTTTTCCTGGTTAAAAGGTATCATGATATTACGGTTTTTTTAATATCACTCTAGCACTCATACTTTTTCTTGAATTGTTTTAATATCACCATAAGTTTTTTTTAATATCGTAATAAAAAAACAATGGTATTAAGTTTTTTACTAATATCAAAGTAACTTTTTCAATATCACGGTTCATTTTTACATGTAAAAAAAGCATAATATCACGTTGGTTTTATAATATCACAGTAACTATCATGGGTTTTTAATATCACGGTTCATTTTTATATTTTATGTCATAAAATAGACATGTCTAATCACATTGAAAACTCGCTAGTTCTACTGCTTTAACTTAAGTATATTAATCTTAAGTGAAATGTAAGTAACATTTAAGTATATTCATCTTGTTTTTCTTGTTATAATGATTTATTTTCTTTAATTTTTGTTTCAAACATTCAAAAAAAATAATGATTAGGTAAAAATATTGGTAGGTTGATAAAAAAAAAGAAAGAAAAAGAAACAAGTGTTAGTATAAAAAAAACGTGTATGCACCTTGACTATTTGGAAAGGAAAAAACGAATACGTATACACTTTGATTAATTAAAAGCATGTATGCACCTTGACTATTTGGGGGGAAAAACATGTACGCACCTTTGCCGGGGGGGAATGCTTGCAATTTTAAAATATTCGGTAAAAAGAATAAATAAAAAAAAGAAAGAATTAAAAAAGGGAATCAATAAAAAAACAAAAATAATATACGTAAAAATGTCTTTTACTATTATACCCTTTTGAATTAAATAAAAATAACAAAATGCTATGGAGCATTGAAATGACGGTTCTCGTAAAAAAGGGATATATATATATATATATATATATATATATATATATATATATATATATATATATATATATATATATATATATATATATATATATATATATATATATATATATATTCTTCCTGTTTGATCATAACTCTATATATATATATATATATATATATATATATATATATATATATATATATATATATATATATATATATCAATGATACGGGCGTCTTGACTCTTGAGTCATTTGAGTGAACAGTTTTTTTAACTTCTCTGCATCAAATATCTTTGATAAAAATCTTCATCAAGAGATTCTATAAACCAATTTGGTTTACTTTTTGCATTGATTGTCTAAAATCATAAACAATCAAACAAAACACAGGTAATGTACTCGATTACTTTATTTATTTATATTATTATTTTTTGAACTACTCCAATACAGTATTGTATTTTCTTTTCTTGAGCGACTCTGCTTCTTATTTTTGAACGACTCAAATATTGTTTCTTTTTTGAACGACTCTGTTTATGTGTTCGAAAAAATATTTATAATGAGATATAAATTGCAAAACTTTCTTTCATAGAAGATTATGTTATTAAACACATTTTCTAAAAGCAAAAAAAGTCGCACAATGGTCAACACAAATGTCGAGCAAAGTTATCAGTTTATGTTATGGACCTAAATGAATCCTTTAAGAGTCAAAAAGCCAGCAAACAAGTTAGTCTACCATAATCAACATAAGCTATGCATCCTACCCACCACTTCACAAAATGATGCAATATTTATTTTGTATTGACATTAATTGCAAATTTGTTAAAAAAAAAGAAAAAGAAAAAAAGAGAGAGAAACAGCAAATATTGGTTTAGGACGAAACAAAATCAGATATTTAAAGTTATTATTATTATTATTATTTTATGTAGTGTGATATTTAAAGTTTATTATTCAAAATCAGATATGCGATGATATTAAATAATAAAGGGTATCAAGAGACAAAGCAAGAGACACGTTGGCAGCAACGACAAGCGTAAGCATCTGTATGCAAAAAGCTTTAAAAGCTTTTTACTATTTAAAAAAGTCTTTGTAAAGGGTTTTTATGCATTATGTTGAAAGCTTTTTTATAAGCTTTTTAGAAAGACTTGTGAAACACAAAGTCTTTCCTCAAACCTTGTTCATAAAATATGAAATGGTATCCCACTACGGGAGTGAATCTAATTGTAGAGTAAAGTGTAGAAGGAAAAAACTAAAGTAGAATGATGTTATGTATTTTGAATGTTAGTGTGATATCCGCCCCATCCCTGCTTAAAATCTAATAAGCATTTTAAGCATGGATGGTTTTATTAGATTTTAAGTAGGGATGGTGCGGATAATATCACAGTAACATTCAAAAAAATTAACTATTCAAAGAGGACAACAATTTATTTAGAATTACCGAAAAGTATTCAGAAAAAAATCATGTTCACGGTTAAAAGGTAGAATGATGTTATGGATTTTGTTAATATCACCTTAGTTCTCATGCTTTCTAAATATCAAAGTTTAATTTTTTTTAGTATCACCGTAACTTTTCTTAATATCGTTGTTGGCATGAATATTACGATATTTAATCTAAACATTCTCTTCATGTTTTGATGATGACAAAGATGTAAGTTACAACATATAACGTAAAGTGCTTAAGTTACTTGTGATCACAATTCATCTTTGCATTCTTACGTCAACAAGCCTCAACAATCACTTAAGGTATGTACAAACAAATGTCTAATACATCTCATGATCAAAAGGGTATTTTGATGCGTGGGAATCGCAACAGGCTTTACCTCTCGAGGGATCTCGAGAAGCTTACAACCCCCACCAGGCAGTGTACCTGATCGTTGTAGTATAGTATAGTGACAAGTACCGGGGGATTGATCGTTCAGCTTAGGAATAGTGTCCCTAGGATTAGAAAGCCTAAATACTAGTTCTAAAGGTGAGGGATGATTATTTTTGTGTTTTTATGTTTTTTAGAAAGCAAGTAAAATCTCGGGGTTTTTGAAGAGTGGGCGGAATTAGTTGCTATTCAACTAACCCAAAACTAAGATGCAATCAAAATTAAATACTAAAAATGAAAATAAACTAATTATACTAAGGTTGTGAGCAGTAATTGGAGAAAATGTGTTTACTTAGATTTCACTATGTAGGACCTTAGATATCACAACTTTATCACACCAATAGAAGCTTATAAGAAGTAGAGATGGAAAGATGGTGACTTGATATGTATGTATATGCACTTCGTATATAGAGAGAGATAGATGGAAATATGAGAGCTTTTATTTAAAGAAACACACACAAATACACACACAAGCACACACCTCAAATGAGCCTTTGAGGTGTTTATATAGTAAGTAACATGAGATGCCCTAAGGCTTTCTATGGGCTTGGGCTTGGACTTGGTTACATGGTTGGATAACTAGGCTTATGAAACATAGAATATAACATATTAGCTTGCCAAGTCCAAGGCCCAATGACTAAACTATTACTAATCTTAACAAACGACACAAAGTTACAATATGAGAATGACCATCACTTCATAATACATATTTTTAATGCTAACAATCTCCCCCTAAGGGTTGGTCATTCGAATGATGCTCCACGTGAGTGGGTCTTCCGTGTTCTTTGTCTTTAACTTTGTGTGTCGTTGTAGAATAGTCTTTAGTCTTTGTTCCTTCAGGCTTTGTGATCTTCAATAACTGATTTTTCATCGTTCTTTGTTCCTTAGTGATGTGGAGTTATCTGCCTTTCGTCACTTCTGCATCTGTGGTGGTTGTTTGCCATTCCAACATGCTCATACATCTTTGGATTTTGATATTTATATGCACGTAGATCCCTTTCTTTCACTTTGATCTTTAGTCTTTATACTTTGTAGATTCTTCTTTTTGGCGTAGAATCTTTCTTTGAACTTTGTGTAGAATAGATCTTTGAGGGAGCTTTCTTTAACTTCCAGATGTATGTATGAGCATGTGGAATCTGTCGCATGGAGATGAAGTGTCCCTGCATATAAACAGTTAGCAATAAAACAACCGGTACTTACAGATAAGAATTAGAGATCGTCAACAGCATAGTGTGAAGACTCCTTCTAACCCTTACCAAGGCCGTTCCCATGTCAGATACTCTCGAGAGAGCTTACAAGACCTACTAAGTAGCTCAATGACTGGGTGAGTCGCTGGGGATCACTCCACGACTGTAGACCGTTTGAAACCACCGCGAACACTAAGCGTAACCCATAAAGAATTACCGAAGTGACCTGCTGTCAGGGCTGTTTGATGTTGACCCTGGCAGGAATTTCCATTCAATCATTGAGAATCACTTGTGTGAATTCTCTCATAAATGTTCTGGCAGATTGCTAAGATCTGCGTAGGACTCTTAAGTTTACATCTGGTGTCCTTAATGATGAACAACCAGTGTAGAGATATCATGTGTTCCTATGAGATCTTTTGATGAATCTCGGGGCTCTAGACTCGATAAGTGAACATATGGTTTCCTATGCGGAGATTGGGAGAGGTCTCCTGCTTCAATATCAACCATCTCTAAGAGAAAGGTCGATAGATTACACCGGTTCCCCGTGAGAATGAAACAAGCTCTTTTAAGAGAACTTGAGTGGTTAAGAAGGTTTAGTGCAGTGCATCACTGGGTCCATGACGTCTTGTCTTCAATACCGGTGTCACATTAGTAACAACCAGTAGCATATGAATTGTACCCGGTGTCTACCCTAAGGTTGAACATATGGAGGGCTATTTCTTTTCACCCTTTTTCATAACTTTTCTTTTTAATTCTTCAACCCCTTCTTTCTCCTTTCTCATTTTCTCCTTTTTTTTCAATCATACCTAAGGACTTCTAATTCTAATCTATTGGATTTGTCCTTGGGTAGATCCCTCCGGCTCTGGCGGATCATAGGACGGTTTTTCCTAACCTTAGTCACCTTATAACTCCATGACTATCCTATTGTTGCCATGAAACCATTAATAGAAAATCTCTCAAAGTGTTTATGATAATAAAACACATTGTTGTTACCACTTTGAGAGTTTTGCAATTTTGAAGGACTCCCCCTTCATATGTGCTCATGAATATTTAAGAAATTTGCACATGCGAGAGGAGTTTGCACTTTTTGAATTGATCCACTTTCAGTGAACATGACCGATTCGAGACACGCTTACATCACTAGTTAGACTAGCTTGAAATTATTACCCGTCCTGGTCAAATCCAAAGAAAGTATCTCGATACGGTACATTCTACTCAGACAAGTCCTATTCGAGACACGCTTACATCACTAGTTAGACTAGCTTGAAATTATTACCCGTCCAGGACAAGTCCTTTCGATTACTGACAATTTAAGCTTCGTCAATTCACTGGTAATATCTGAGTCGAGCTCTTTTGAGATTCAGCCACAATCTTTAAACATCTTTGATCACATTTTAATCATGTCTTCTCCCCCTCAAAAATAGCATAGCATGATATTTTTTATATCAACTGATTAATAAAAGGCTTTTTGGAGAGAAAGACAGATTTCATTTTGCATGAATACGGAACATTTTTCTTTTTCTACTCCCCCTTAATGATAGCATATTTAAAATTACTTAAGGATTTTGAGGGAGTTATCTTGAGCACTAATTTTGAGAGATTTTGAGAAATCTTTTAAACAATCTTGAAAAAGTGCTCAAGAATTTTGTTTGAAAACGAGTTTATGCTTGAAATCTTTTTCGTTTGATTAGACTCGAACTTTTTGAAAAAGAGTTCATCATTGAACGTACGAGTCCTTGATTTGAAAATAATCAGAAGTCGTCATTGAAGTACGGGTTTCGTACTGAAGTATACGAAAGCCATTGTGAAGAATTTTTTGAGAAACGACATGTTTTAGAAAAACATTAAAAAGAACTCCCGCTCAAGCATCTGTACATGTCCGTATCATTGTTGAATGACATTTCTAGAAACGTACAGAATATTGATTTATACGAGAGACATGTCGTGAGAAGAATATTTTTGGATTTTTTGATTTTATATTGTTTTTGTATTTTTTTTTGAAAGTTTTATATTTTTGTATTTTGTTTTTGTTGGTTTTTCAAATTTTGTATTTTGTTTTTCAAAAATATTTACAGCGAAGCGATTTTGAAAACATTTTTCAAGAAGATTCGAGAAGACGTTCTAGCTCCTCAGGAGTTAGGCTTCGCATGCCAATTCGTCGAACTAAATAGTCAAACCGTTCTTTTGGAAGGGCTTTAGTAAATAGATCGGCGAGTTGATAATCAGTCTTAACGAAAAATAATTCAACAGTACCCTCTTCCACGTGTTCTTTGATGAAATGGTAGCGGACTTTGATATGCTTCGTCTTAGAGTGATGTACGGGATTGCACGAGATGGCTATGGCACTTTTTGAGTCACAATACATAGGTATTCGGTCAAAAGTAAAGCCATAATCTGTGAGCTGTGTCCGCATCCAAAGAACTTGGGCACAACACGCAGATAGAGACACATACTCGGCTTCGGCGGTTGATAGCGCAGTACAATCCTGTTTCTTAGACGACCAGCTTACAAGCTTTTCACCCAAAAATTGTGCTCCACCTGATGTACTCTTTGCTGTAACTTGATCACCAGCATGGTCTGCATCTGAAAATGCTGTTAGATTAAACTCCGAATCCTTCGGATACCAAAGTCCCATGTTAATGGTGCTTCGTAGGTACCGAAAGATCCGTTTAACCTCTTTGAGGTGAAGTTCGGTAGGCTTTGCCTGAAACCGTGCTAATAAACATACAGCAAATTGAATATCTGGTCGACTAGCAGTCAGGTACATGAGAGAACCGATCATGCTCCGATATTTCTTCGGATCGATAGGTTTCCCAAACAAATCAGCACCTATTTTTGGTGAAGTGACCAATGGTGTACCAACAGAATCACAATTTTCCATTCCATGTTTTTTCAAAATCTCTATAGTATATTTAGCTTGATTGATAAAAATACCACGAGGGGATTGATGTATTTGTAAACCAAGAAAGAATTTTAGTTCCCCCATCATGGACATTTCAAATTTACTTTTCATGAGATTTTCAAAATGTTTTGAATGGTTAGGATTGGTTGATCCAAAAATTATGTCGTCCACGTAAATTTGAACGATCAAAATGTCATCTTTGAATTTTTTGATAAACAAGGTGTCATCAACCGTTCCTTTTGTGAAATTGTTTTTGAGCAAGAAAGATGATAGTTCGTCATACCACGCTCTTGGAGCTTGTTTTAAACCATAAATTGCTTTCTTAAGCTTGTAGACGTAGTCTGGATGATCTTTGTCGATGAATCCCTCTGGCTGACTCACATACACTTCTTCTTTCAGAGTTCCATTCAAGAACGCAGTCTTAATGTCCATCTGATAGACTGTGATGTTTTTGTGAGCTGCATAGGCTAAAAAAATCCAGACTGCTTCAAGTCTGGCTACAGGCGCGAATGATTCTTCGAAATCTATCCCTTCTTCTTGCGGATAACCTTTAGCCACGAGACGAGCTTTGTTGCGAATAACAGTCATTTCCTCATCCAGTTTGTTCTTCCACAACCACTTGAGGTCAAGAACACGTTTATCGAGTGGTCGTTCAACAAGTTCCCAACTGTCATGTAACAGGTATTGAAGAAATTCCTCCTGCATCGCTTCAATCCATGGGTTTTCAGCCATTGCTTCCAGAATGTTCTTAGGTACTTTGGTGCTTATTGAGCAAATGTAAATGCACAATTCGAGATCGGTGGCTAGTTGTCTCCTTGTCTGAACTGGCTTTGAAGGTTCACCAATAATATGTTCTATTGGATGGTCTTTTGTCCATTGAAACGTAGAAGGGTACCTTGGGTGTAACGAATGTGTGTTAGATGGTTCTTGTAACCTTGAAGAAGATTCAACAGAGTCTGTTGCAAACGGGTTTTCAAATACTTCTTCATCTTCTAACGCAACATCGTTTGAATTATTTGTAGGTTCTTCTTGAAAATTTGTGTTTTGGTTTTGCTCATCAACTCTTGGTATTTCAGTTTCAAGTACTGGAGTTGCTTGAGTATATGTAGATGATGTTGATGTAGTTGGTGCTTCAGCTTCGATTGTTGTGGATGCATCCTGTGGTGGTGGTGGTGGTTGATGGTTTTGAGCGGGTGCAGCGGAATGTTGTGGAGATGCATTTGTCGAAGTTCCACCATAATATTCATCAAACATTAACTCGAAGAAATTTTCCAGTTCTTGTTCTGAAGGTTTATCCCTGTTTGTTGACTGAGCTCCTTGAGGCACGAGTCCTGAACTGATGTGTCCAGAAGTCTGCATGTTTGGTGCGGGTCCTAATCCGTTATGATTAGAAGCCATCGGATTAAGCGCGGGTTCTAGAGCGTATCTCTCAGAAGCCATCTGTGAAATCTCGTCAAACTTCACATTCATCGTCTCCATTATCTTTTTCGGTCTTCTATTATACACCCTGAATGCCCTCGAGTTTTCTGAATATCCAATGAAGATTCCAATATCACCCTTAGCTTTTAACTTCCCTAGATCTTCTCTGTCATTCGTCGGATAGCACAAGGCGCCAAATACGTGAAGATAAGAGACGTCAGGTTTGCGGTTGTTCACTAGCTCATATGGGTTTTTATTGAATCTCGGATGGACTAGGGATCGGTTTTGAGTAAAACAAGCAGTGGCTACAGCATCAGCCCATAAGAATAGTGGTGCACTAGAAAAAATTAGCATTGTGCGAGCAGCTTCCACAAGAGTTCTATTTCTTCTTTCAACTACCCCATTCTGCTGTGGAGTTCTAACAACTGATGTTTGGTGTGTGATTCCAACATCTTCAAGGTAAGTTCTTAACTCCTGGTTTGTAAATTCTGTGCCATTGTCTGTTCTTATAATCCTTACTGGAGCTTGAAGTAGAACTTGAATACGCTTCAGAAAGGTGATGATGATGCCTGGTGCTTCGTCTTTTGATCTCAAAAACTTTACCCAAGTATATCTTGAATAATCATCAACAATAACGAGAATATACTTCTTCCCATTAATGCTTTCAACTCTCATTGGGCCACATAAGTCCATGTGCAACATATGTAACCTTGCTTCCGAACTAGGTACGGTTTTGGGTTTATATGATGCTCTTTTACTTTTTCCTTGTTCGCATGATGGACATAGGTGTTCCTTGGTGTATTTGAACTTAGGAAGTCCGATGACGATGTTGTCTTTGGCTAACTTGTTGATGGTGTCGAAATTGAGATGGGATAAACGTCTATGCCACAGCCAGGACTTAGTTTCGGTTGCCCTTGTCATAAGACAAATTGGTGATGTAGAAGCCATTTGGTTGATGTCGATAGCATACAAGTTTGTACCATGATTACCAGTTAAGAGATCATCACCAACCAAATTTCTAATAAAAACCGTGTTTCTCCTGAATGCAACTTCTAAATCTGCATCACAAATCTGCCCGACTGAAAACAAGTTGTGTCCCAACCCTTCGACGTAGTAAACTCGAGTGATCAAAAAATTCCCAAACTGAAGATCTCCAAAACCCAGGATAGCTGCTACATGATCATTTCCAAAGCGTACAGTTCCCATGAATTTCCATATGAAATTGATCAGCAGCTTTAAGTTCCCGGTCATGTGCTTGGAGCAACCCGAGTCGACGATCCAAAGACATATTTCGATAACCTGCCAAGAACAGAAGAGTTTGTATTTGGAAACCGTGTTGAATTTGGTTCCATGGGGTTAGGAGTAAAAGCAGAATCACACTCATAGACAGTTGCTACTTGTTTAGCTTGAGTTATTTCTAATTTGCCGTCCTTAAGAGTGAACTCTCTACCCGTCGGAATCCACATACAAAACTTAAGATAGTTCCTAGGCATTCGACTAATAGTGGTAGTCCTAAATCGTGCAACTAATCGTTCTAAAGATCTGGATCTAGCACTAGGTCTTTTTGGAACATTCTTCTGTTCAGGCGAAACATTCACATTCTTAGAAACACATTCATCATGAACATCATTAATTAAACATTTCTTGCATATTAAACAAACAGAGTCATTACATGCATTAGAACCAGTACTTTCGACATTACATTCAGATGAATCATGTTTCTTATTGAAAAGCGATAAATTCCTAGGGTGTTCTTCTACTTCTTCAACTTTATTCTTGCTACTACTTTTAGATGCAGGCGAGACTCTATAGTTCCTTGTATTGCTCCTAGGCTGTAGTCTGCTGCTCCTAGAGGTGCTTTCTAATCCTGTAGAAGGTAAGGCACACACATTAGGATTTATATTGTTGTCCTTTTTAGCATCCCTAGATTCTTTAGAATTAGCCTTTATGCACTTGTCATTTGTCTTAGATGTTGAGGCAGACGCATTAGTGGGACTAATCCTAAAAAGGCCAGGTGCTAACACTTTAGGAGTTTCGACAACCGCTTTTCCTTTATCAACAATCTTTACATTTTCACTTTTCTTGGGGAAGGATGTTGGAGTGACTGGGTTTGTCAAATCCTTTTTCTCATCGACTTTTGGAGCAAACCGTGAAATTGACATTTTAGGTTTTTGAACTGTGTTTGAAACATTTGGTTTCTCTGAAGTCAATGGTTTTGCAAACTTAGTTTCCTCACCCTTTCCTTTTTGACTTTCAAGCTGAGCCCTCAAAAGATCATTTTGCTCTTTCATTTTCTTTAAGGCACGCTCATACGACAATTTGTCATACTTGCATTCTTCCTTTTTTCGATCAAGTTGTTTAAAATATGACACATTTTCTTTTTCAAGTTTAATAAGAGCATTTTCATATTTTGAAACAATTTCGGAGGTCTCAGCTCTTAGTCGTTCATCGTCTTGAACAGAATATGTTTGTAAAATGATGGACATGATGTCAGTGGTCATAACAGCTTCGAAGAGAGAATCATTTAGGTTTTCCAAAACATTGATTTGCTCAAAAGATTCATTTGCCTTCTTTATTAGGGACTTATGATCCGTAACGAAGTCAGCTATTTCTTTCAAAAATGCTTGTTCAAAATGAATTACTCGAGCATGGATGTTATTACTTTGAGGAGCAAATTCATTTTCGAGAATCTTTTTAAGCTGTAAATGAACCGTGGAATTCCAGTTGATCTCATTAAGTCTTGTTTTAGATTCTAAAGTCGTTTTAAGTTGCCCAATTCTGGTTTTAAGATCATCAAGATATCCTCTTGCAGCACTTGTGTTAAAAGTGTTGTTTGAAGAAATCTGTTCCATGTTTGAAATCGATTTGGAAGCAATTACCTTTTTCGAAAACATTTTTGAGAATGGACGTTTTATGGAAAACACTGATGGTTCTTTTTGTGGAACAAAAGTAATTCCCGAAAGTTTGTTCAATTTGTTGTAATCAATCGGTTTCAAATCAGGATTCTTTTGTTTCATTTTATTAATGCTCTCTTCGGCCAATTCAATCGTTTCCACAGAATCACGAACAATGGGAGGATCATGCTTAGCCAACAAAACATTTCCATTAAACAAACAATTCTGAGCTTGCTGAGCTTTCTTGAGATTACAAGGAGTTTTGTTACCAAGAGCCATTTTATGTTTTGTGTGGTAAATCGGATTAGTTTGATTAGCAATCATGTGCATTGTTTGACTTGACTAACCCTTTTTAACCACTAACTCTTCTAAATGAGCAATCATGTGTTCTGACTCTACGATTTCTTCCAAAAGTTTATCTTCTTTCTTTGCGAAGTCCTTTTTCAACTCATCCCTTTCTTTTTCAAGATTGGTATAAGCTGTTTTTTGTTTTGAAAGTTGGTTTGTTAACTCAGAAATTTCTTGATTTAAAGAGTTGATGGTTTTTGTTGAACTTATTTCAAGATTAGCAAACTTGTTTTTCCATTCCCTATCTTTAACAAGTAACTTCTTATAACCAATTTCAAATTCAGACTCGCGATCTTTGTGAATTTGAAAACTTTTTGCATTTTCCTTGTATCTCTCAAGCTCAGTGGTCAATTTCTCATTCGCGGCCTTAACATCGCGATTGACCTTTTTAACTTTCTCGATTTCAATACCACAATTATTTAATAATGATTCAAATAAAGCACGTGTTTCCTCATCATTCTCAGCATGCTGTGAAACGAAGCCTCCATTATGATTCACATCTGGAGTTGCTGAAGAAGTATTGCTACTACTTGGCATGTCCAGGTATGTATCATAAGTGGGTGCTTGCTTCTCAGAATGCTGTTCCTCATGAGGAGACATATCAAATATATCATTATTATGACATGTGTTGAAATTTGATACCTCAGATGGTGCACTGGTGTCATAAACAGGAAGTGTGTCAGAATCCGTGTCATACTTAGCTTCCTGAAGATTCGCCATGAATATGCAGTTCGCATCGATATCCTCTCTGTCTTCCATTTCATCCATAAGAGCCATAAAATCATGTTCCTCTGCATTCAACTGAAACCCTGCCTTCTCTTTTTGTGCCAACAGAACTGCTTTCTGCAAATACTCTAGATCTTTCTTTTTCAGCTTAGTAGGACAGTTCCTTGCCATATGACCTACTCCTTGGCAGTTGAAACACTTTACCGGATTACCCTGATTCACATTTCCATAATTCCCAACAACTGGAGCTGCCCCATTCCTATTCTGATTACCCATTGCCTGATTACCAACATTCTGACCCCTCTGATTTCCAACATGCTGACCCATCTGATTCCCTGCATACTGACCATACTGATTCCCTGCATACTGACCTGCATTTTGCATATTCTGATTACCCATGTTAATTCCAGTAGCGTATCCTTGTTGATTCCCATAAACTCCAACCATGTGGCCTCCATTGCCCATATTGAAACTCGGCTGAGCGATCTGCCTGTTGCGAGTATTTGATGAAATCCTTTGGTTGTTGTTTGTTGGTGTAGAATAGCATCCTTGGAAAGCTTTTGTCAGAAAAGCAAACGCTTGAGTCAATGCTGCAGTAGCTTCATCATTTTCAGTGAATTCTGGTTCTTGAAATTGTGCGTATTACTGTTGTGGAATAAGATGTTGTTGTTGCTGTGGGTAGAATTGTTGTTGGTAGACCGGTGTTGGTTGTTGAATGTAGGATGGTTGCATGTAGTTGTGAGTGGAAGATGATGATGGTTGTTGTTGTGTGTTCACTGGTATAGGTGTTGGTGTATCAGCAATTAATGCTAGAGGATCATGCTTTTTAGCTAGTAATTCAGCTCTTACTTCATTAGCTTCATCTTGATTTTGCTTCAAGAAGTCATACACTTGATCATAAGTAACTTCATGCAAATTCTTTGTCTGATAAACAATAGTGACATATCTTCCCCATTCTGGTTGTAACTCATTCAGAAAAATGGTGTTGTTAGCAATATTTGTCTGACTGAGGTTGTGTCTTGATAAATCATTCATGATCTTACAGAATCTGTGGTAGTACGTCTCTATGGATTCACCAGGAATTGAAGTAAACTTGCGAAGTTCCTTAAGCAGTTGTGTTTCCATTTCCTGTTTCCCGATGTCTGTCCCATACATTAACCTCTTGACTCTTTCCCAGACTGCATGAGCACTTACTTCACTGTCAACAGTAGCATAAATGGTTTCAGTTAAACCAAGAACGACGTAATGAAATGCCTGATCATCAGCTTCAATCTGTTTTCTGTCTTCCACAGTGTATTCAGTCTCATTCTGTTCTCTGTAGTATGGTTGTACTGGGGGGTACCATTTGGATCACCAGGGTCTAGTACTTGTGATGGTTTGAAAGGTCCATCCACAATGGATTTGATGAGAAGACTTCCATTTGTTTTGCTCTTAAGATAACGCATCATACGACTAGCCCACTGTGAGTATCCACCCTTTGACAGCATGGGAGGTCGGTTTTCGGCACCGGCTGCATGAATGTCTTGCTGCGTTGCCATTGATGAAGTGTAGATGGATAAAGTTGATTCTTGGATCGTTCCAACGAAATAGGAGTAGAGTTTAGAGTGAGTTGATGCAAGTTTTTATGGTGAAAATTTTGACTGAAAACCTTAAAACCTCAATAACTTCTTCTCGGAGCGTTTTTAGGCCTCGAAACTTTGCCTAAATCGATAAATCCATTTAGCGTGTCGTTCTCCTCTGTCTGACTGTCGTTTTGACAGCTGATTCGTCGAAAACGGAGTTACGGTTCAAAAGTTATGGCCGTTTGAAGTTCAGTCGTCAAAAGTCAACCAAAAGTTCTCGAAAATGTTGTATTCTCGATAAATCCCAAGATCTCGATAATATCTGAAGTTCTCGAAAATCTATGAAGTTCTCGATAATTTCTGATGTTCTCGAAAATCTCTGAAGTTCTCGAAAAAATTGAAAATTCTCGATAAATTCCAAGATCTCGATAGTATCTGAAGTTCTCGAAAAACTCTGAAGTTCTCGATAAATCTGATGTTCTCGAAAATTATGACTTTTTCGAAAACCCAATTTCACAAGAAATTTCGAAATTATACAATTTCGAAATTTAGCCCGAAAGTCGAAGTAATTTCTTTCTTATACAAGAGAGAAAATACCGAGTATCCAATGGTGAGCACGAACGGAGCCTTTTCTTGTGTTCTCGAAAACTTGTCAAAGTAAAATTTCGAAATTATGGTAGGATTTCAAAAATATGACAGTTTTTTAGAATAAGCTTAAAGCACACCCAAATGACTTATGCAATCCAAGATTCTTGTACTTCTAGGCTAAAAAACACCAAAACTTGAAGAAAGTTCAAAACTTGATGATTTTTATGAAACTTTTTCGAGATCTAGAAAACAAGTACAAAAATCAAATCGAATTTTTTAGCTTGAAATTTTCAAAAAGGTTGAAACTTTCTTGTTAGAAAAGGTTTATAACACTAGTTTGTAATCAAAAAAGTGTTGAAAACCTAGAAAAACAAGAAAAGTAAGAACTTTTCTAAAAAAAAAAACGTGAGAAAGCTTAAAAAAAAAAAAAAAAAAAAAACTCGACACACACACACTCTCAACCTCCTAAATCATTGTTAGGCGATTGATACCACTTGTAGGACCTTAGATATCACAACTTTATCACACCAATAGAAGCTTATAAGAAGTAGAGATGGAAAGATGGTGACTTGATATGTATGTATATGCACTTCGTATATAGAGAGAGATAGATGGAAATATGAGAGCTTTTATTTAAAGAAACACACACAAATACACACACAAGCACACACCTCAAATGAGCCTTTGAGGTGTTTATATAGTAAGTAACATGAGATGCCCTAAGGCTTTCTATGGGCTTGGGCTTGGACTTGGTTACATGGTTGGATAACTAGGCTTATGAAACATAGCATATAACATATTAGCTTGCCAAGTCCAAGGCCCAATGACTAAACTATTACTAATCTTAACAAACGACACAAAGTTACAATATGAGAATGACCATCACTTCATAATACATATTTTTAATGCTAACACACTACTCCCTAGATATCTTTTACACGTTAATTACTTGTTATAATTGCATGGATGACGGATCGTATTCCTTAATACCATTCATGGGGTGGCATACATAACTCCCCAATTCTATGAGCTCTTATCTCCTCCTACACCATGCCCAGCACAACTATAGGGATTGTAAACAGTGGCTCATGCATTAAATACAACCAATAAAGACCTAGTACGCCTCGGTTCATGTTTCTTAAGACGTTCAAGCATGTTACCATTTGGAGATCTGCCAGTTTTCTTAAGCCTAACATATAAATCATTCATCCAAGACAAGAATAAACAAGTAATCAACACATAATCAATATCTAGGTTTCATTAGATCTAAGTAAACACAAAAGAGATCTAGCCTAGCATAATGGAATTGAGACAAGAACAAGATATAGACAACCAACACATAGACATATTGATTGAATTAGAAGAACACTTATCTCAATTACAATGCAAGGTATCAAGGGTTTGGAACCCTTGAAAAACCAGTAAAAGTTGCACCAAAATCGTACTTAGGGTTTCTCCAAAACTTCTCCTTTTAAATTTGAAAAATTAGAAAACTATATATAGAAAAACAGGTCTGACGGCGTCAAGAGTAATCTTGTGACGCCGTCACCTAGACGCCAAAACTCTCCTCGGACTGCCTAGATCTACTTCTGACGCCGTCAAGACTTAGACACTTCCAGGCGGTCATGACTCTTTTACTCTTGACGCCCTTCTCACGTGACGCCGTCAAAACTCTACTGGGTCGTCATGGAAATTCATGAGATTTGCTCTTGACGCCGTCAAGGATTTGCTCTTGACGCCGTCACCCACTGTTCCCAGCATGGAAAATTAAGACTTTGGCGTTTTCTTCACTTTTATGCTCCAAAAACGTCCGAATTGCTTCCTTTTCCAGATTTCTCTCCCAAAGTACCTAAAATCACAAAAGGAACGATTTAGGGCAATATTTGATCAAATAAATTCGGATTCGGGCTTAAATGACCCCCTAAAAACGAATCATTTTTCGCCTCATCATATACCCTTACACTTGAGATTTGCTTGTCCTCAAGCAAATGCGCTTTTATTCTACTCAAAAGACAAGTTAGGGGTCATTTAACACTAATATAAAAGTAATTACAGCAAATAATCATTCCACTAAAGACCAATAGACAAGCACGGAAGTCATATACAAGCACCTCACAAATAGTGTTTAGATACTCACATCTCTCGGGTGTAATAAAGTGTAAATTACAATATGGAAACGGAAGATATCTCTCACTACCTGTCATAGCAAAATAGATTACCATAGGCTTGGGAAAGGATCAAACCTCCACCACATGGCATAAGCACCTAGGATAAACTATCAAAGAGGTCTTTTAAAGGGTTGTAACGTTAGGTGTAGGGATATGAAATACACGGTTTTGTTGGATAAAGGAAGTTTTTACTGGTGGCGAGTTAACAATCTTAGTTAATTACATGTGCAATGTGGCGTTGCTAAGCCAAGACTAGACTCGACTTAAGCTAATAAATGAAAAATAACAAAAATATAAAATGAACATAGAATAAAAAGGGATGGTAGTCCGTATCTTTTTTCTCTTTTTCCTTTTTCTATTTTTTTTTTTTTTGGTTTTTTTTCGATTTTTTTTTTTTTTTTTTTTTTTTTTTTTTTTTTTTTTGGCATACACTCTTACCCTACCATCCAAAATAATACATCATAGGGGATGAGAATTCCCCTTACACTTGAATTTTTACATACTTTACATTAAACTAATCTAATGACTCGAATTAAGAAAATCAAAACACTTGGAGCACTTTTAAGATTAATGTACATATGGGGGTAATAATATTATGTTCTTCCCCATTACTCCATAAAATAAGTACTTACCCATGAGTCCCAATCGTCCCAAAACAATATGTACAAGGATATGACTCGACTTAGCAACCATGTAATCAATTAGATAGTTAACTTAGGGTTTAACAAATAACAATAATGCACTAAAAATGAGCGCATACACGGAAGGCTAACGCGATTTGGTTGTACATTTAAGTGGGGTGTAACAAATTCTTCCTTTAAGTAAAATGCTTAAAGTTAGAAACGAAAAGATAGGCTCGGAGGGGTGTACTAGGGGTTTCGTGTACTAAAAATGAGTACAACGCTAAGGGTGTGGGAAAAATTAGTTGACTTAACTAGTCAAGTAATATGACTTAAATGGTCAAGTAATTATGATACGGGTTTAAAACAAGGGTAATCCTAATGCCTCTTATCAAGTAGTAAATCCTACTACACGAATGTAGTCTCACTAGCGGTCTCGGGATGCATCACTAATGCAAGTTCTAGAATCTAAATGCTACCGGTACACTCATAAGCACTAATAGTAAATGCTTTTCCTATCAAATCTAAAGGCGAACCTCACATATTTGGGTGGAAAATTTTTTCTGAATATACGGTTATGTGCTAGTCATACAATCTCCTATCCATGAGACGCTTGCTATGGCTAAAGTTTCACTCCTAAATGTTGTAAAAAATTTTAAATTTGGCGCTAAAATTGCACTAACAAGTATTTCTCATAGTTTTATTACACATCTACTATTAAACAAAACAAACTCAAGCGAAAGTGCATATGTAAGGTATCATCTTTTTACCCTCCCCTTACACTTAAGATGAACATTGTCCCCAATGTTCAAGTAAAGAATGTAAAAGTGAAAAAGTAAAGAGAATGAAATCAAATACTCCCCTGATTCGCTCGGTATGGATTATTAGGTTGGCCAGGTTAAATCTTCCTCCAAGAAAATGAACAATCAAAGCTTCCCTTCCAGGATATAAATCATCTTCTTGTCATACATAACCTGTAAAACCTGACAAAATAGACAAGACAACCTCGCGTAAAATTGGCGGCATTCTATATAAGTTTCTAAATCATAGAAAACAAGATAAGATATAATGCTTGTGGAATGAAGTTTGCAGATCTCCTGGAGATTATAAAACTTAATAATTCACAAAAACCATAAGACTCTGTTAGAAAAACAAAACCGGTAAAATTTCCAGATTTTAACTCCTGACGCCGTCAAGAGTAAAACTCTGACGCCGTCAGAATGGACCTGCAGAAATTCTTATGTTAAGTTTCCAGAAAATTTCTGGAAAAACTTGGTTTTACTTCTTGGAAAATCCTGCAAAACTTCATTATGACTCAATACAATCATTTGACTCTAACAAATACGAATATACATGCTCATTTAATATCGTGGAGAATCATGATCAGTTTGTTTCTTAAAAACATATTTGGGGTTTCCCCTTACACTTATCTTTTGCAAAAATACTTTTAGGTGGAGTTAAGACTAGGCTAAACAACAAAGTAAAGTATTTCCACATTTTAGTTTAGAAACATGATCAACCAACAATAAAAATAAAGCATGCATACGGAAGCAAATAACAATCAAACAAATAAAATCACACAAAACATGGGTTGCCTCCCAAGAAGCGCTTTTCTTTATTTACGAGTCTTGTAGCTAGACTCAAGGTCATGGGTTACTACGTGATTCGGGTGAGTTCCTCGTTGAGGACATCTTTGGGATCAAACTTAGGTTTCAACTTTCTATCGGTTTCCTTAGTATGGTATGACCTTTCAAACTTTTCTCCATCCGGATCATACAAGGTCATTCTAATATGCCATGATCCGTCACCTTCTTTAGGTGGCTTGTCCCACCTCCATTTACACTTATCTCCCTCTCTTTTCCATTGATTCCTTTCTATGTTAATGGGCATTACGCTTAATAACTCAATCATCTTCCTAAAGACTAAGGGGTCCTCAAAGGGGTCTAGCTCTTCATCTCTAGCTATGAGTTGTTCTACCGAATGTGTCTTTTCAACAAAGTCTTTTTCTAGATAGGATGGGCATTGAGGTCCTATAAAGTTCCTTTCTATCCAAGGTCCATATCTAGATGGTCTCCTATTCATCTCTACCCAATGCGGTGTCGGTTCATCATCACAATCATAACTATGTTTCTTTACATCGTAAACCGACCAAGTATCGCCTTCACCTACCGCTATCTTGGATTCCTTGCAATCTATCATGGCACTAGCGGTTGCTAAAAATCCTCTTCCTACCAATAATGGGCATGTAGTGTCACTAACCATGTCTAGGACGTGAAAATCCGCTAATATAGTTAACTTTCCTACGTGAACAACTACATCCTTAATCATTCCAACCGGGTGGGCAATACTCCCATCCGCTAACCCTATCAATACCTCCGTTTCCTCTAACTTTCCTAGCTTAAGAGTGGTGAATAAGGATAAGGGAATCAAGTTGAGGCTTGACCCTAAATCGGCTAGTGTGTCGAAAGCTTTGGATATTCCTATCTTACAAGGCAAAACAAATATACCCGGATCATCAAGCTTTTTAGGCAACTTGTTTTGAACGAAGGCGGTCCCATTTTTACCTAGTGATGAGGCGAAAAATGATCCGTTTTTAGGGGGTCATTTAAGCCCGAATCCGACTTTATTTGATCAAATATTGCCCTAAATCGTTCCTTTTGTGATTTTAGGTACTTGGAGAGTGAATTCTGGAAAAGAAGCCATTTTGGACGTTTTTTGAGCATAAAAGTGAAGAAAACGGCAAAGTCTCAAAATTCTATGCTGTGAACAGTGCATGAAGGCGTCAAGACTTGCTCTTGACGGCGTCAAAGTCCCATGAATAAAATACCGTGGTTGCTGACGGCGTCACATAGGCCGTCATAAGTAGATCAAGGCCGTCCGAGGAAGTATTTGGCGGCGAGATGACGGCGTCACACCATTGCTCTTGACGCAGTCACCTCAGTTTTCCTATATATAGTTTTCTAGTTTTTTCATTAAAAAAAGGAGAGAAGTTTTGGTGAAACCCTAAAGACGAATTTGGTGCAACTTTTACAGGTTTTTCAAGGGTTCCAAACCCTTGATACCTTGCATTGTAATTGAGATAAGTGTTCTTCTAATTCAATCAATATGTCTATGTGTTGGTTGTCTATATCTTGTTCTTGTCTCAATTCCATTATGCTAGGCTAGATCTCTTTTGTGTTTGCTTAGATCTAATGAAACCTAGATGTTGATTATGTGTTGATTACTTGTTTATTCTTGTCTTGGATGAATGATTTTATATGTTAGGCTTAAGAAAACTGGCAGATCTCCAAATGGTAACATGCTTGAACGTCTTAAGAAACATGAACCGAGGCGTACTAGGTCTTTATTGGTTGTATTTAATGCATGAGCCACTGTTTACAATCCCTATAGTTGTGCTGGGTCATGGTGTAGGAGGAGATAAGAGCTCATAGAATTGGGGAGTTATGTATGCCACCCCATGAATGGTATTAAGGAATACAATCCGTCATCCATACAATTATAACAAGTAATTAACGTGTAAAAGATATCTAGGGAGTAGTGAAGTCTAAGTAAACACAATTTCTCCAATTACTGCTCACAACCTTTGTAATAATTAGTTTAATTTCATTTTCAGTATTTTATTCTGATTATATATTAGTTTTGGGTTAGTTGAATAGCAACTAATTCCGCCCACTCTTCCAAAACCCAAGATTTTACTTGCTTTCATAAAAATATAAAAATACAAAAATAATCATCCCTCATCTTTAGAACTAGTAATTAGGTTTTCTAATCCTAGCGACACTATTCCTAAGCTGAACGATCAATCCCCCGGTACTTGTCACTATACTATACTACAACGATCAGGTACACTGCCTGGTGGGGGTTGTAAGCTTCTCGAGATCCCTCGAGAGGTAAAGCCTGTTGTGATTCCCACGCATCACCTAACTTACACTTCTCATATTTTTCTAGGAGGGCATTATAGTAAGGAGCACGCGCTAAGACATCAATGACGGGGCGTTCAAGGTGAAGTTCTTTGAATTCATCGTCAAGGTCTTGCGTAAGAGGTGTTTCAACAATGCTTTTGACCGGCTCTATAGTGGGTGTTTTATTTGATTAGTCCTTTTGGGGAACTTGGTTTTGTTTGAAACACGTGCTCGTTGATTTAACCGAGTAGTATTGTGGACACGAAGTGGGTGACAAAACTGAGGATATGGAATTAACGGTTAGTTTCGGATTCTTGACTGTGTCGCTTGGGAGTGCTCCTATTTCTCGGTCATTGAGAACTTTCAACAATGCATCAATTCTAGTGGTCATCTCGCTTTGCTTTTGTTTGAAATCGGCTTCAAACTTAGATATGCGAGCTTCTTGAGATGCCATGAACTTTGACATCAATCCTTCAAGATTGTCGGTACTACCATAGTTGTTAGAAGGATTGTTGTTGAAAGTACGGTTGGATGGTGGACCGTTTGGTTGGTAACGATTAGGCGGATTGGAAGAATTGGATTGATTTTGTTTCCACCTAAGGTTTGGGTGACTTTTCCAAGAGGGGTTGTATGAATCACCATAAGGGTTTGGCTCGGGCTTGAAAGTGTACCACTTATCTCCCGCTTCGTCGGTACGCGTGGATGCGTAGTCCGCAAAAGCTGTTCCGGGGAGTTCCACACAATCACGAGTGTCATGGGGACCACTACATAATTCGCATGAAGAAGTTCACTTGGCTTGAAGGCTTAGGAGCATCGTAAGATTTCATGAGAAATTTGACTTGGTCCTCAAGTTCCATGATCCTACGGTCGGGAGTGCTAGAATTGTTCGAAGGCAAAGATATTGCCTTGACCGTTTTGTTCTAGTCACGGGGATCATTCCAACTTTCGTTGTCACAGAGAGCAAGATCTTCTATGACTTCCCATGATTGTTCCGCACTAAGATCACGTAACTTACCACCGGCCGATTGGTCAATGGCTCGCCTCGTGGAGATGTCGATATGGTCATAAAAAATTTGGACTTGGAGCCAAAGATCTATGCCATGATGAGGGACTTTTTGGAGTAAGTCCTTGAAACGAGTCCATGCTTCATAAAGAGATTCATTTTGACGTTGTTGGAACATCAAGATGTCATTTCTAAGCTTAGTAGTTCTCCCCGGTGGGAAAAATTGAGCAAGGAAACGAGTGGTGAGATCATCCCATGTGGTGATGGATCCCACGGGTAAACGCTCAAGCCATTGACTAGCTTGATCCCGTAGAGAGAATTGGAATAGGCGTAAACGGGTTGTCTCTCTAGTTTCAACACCTAGGTCTATGGAGTCTACGATTTTGAGAAAGTCCTTAAGATGTTGGTTTGGATCTTCGGAACGAAGACCATGGAATGCACATCCGCTTTGCACCAACCGGATGGTGTTGGATCGCAAGGGGGTCACATTGGCTCCGGTGAGCTCAATGGTGTTTTGGTAGCCTTGGTGGCTAGGTCGGGAATACTCTCCTAAGCTTCGGGGCCTAAAGGGTTCTAATGGTGGGTTTTGTTGTGGTGGGATGACGGGTTCAAAGATGTTACCACCTTCCATGATGTCGGATGGTAAAGAGTTACGAACAAAGGCACAAAGAAATAAGATAGACTAAAGAAAACCTAGAAATAAAAATAAAATCTTACTAGAAAGGAATCTAGCAAGTAGACCTAATAAAAAGAAATCCTAACCTAGACAATAACTATTCCCCGGGCTGCGGCGCCAAAAACTTGATGCGTGGGAATCGCAACAGGCTTTACCTCTCGAGGGATCTCGAGAAGCTTACAACCCCCACCAGGCAGTGTACCTGATCGTTGTAGTATAGTATAGTGACAAGTACCGGGGGATTGATCGTTCAGCTTAGGAATAGTGTCGCTAGGATTAGAAAGCCTAAATACTAGTTCTAAAGGTGAGGGATGATTATTTTTGTGTTTTTATGTTTTTTAGAAAGCAAGTAAAATCTCGGAGTTTTGGAAGAGTGGGCGGAATTAGTTGCTATTCAACTAACCCAAAACTAAGATGCAATCGAAATTAAATACTAAAAATGAAAATAAACTAATTATACTAAGGTTGTGAGCAGTAATTGGAGAAAATGTGTTTACTTAGATTTCACTACTCCCTAGATATCTTTTACACGTTAATTACTTGTTATAATTGTATGGATGACGGATCGTATTCCTTAATACCATTCATGGGGTGGCATACATAACTCCCCAATTCTATGAGCTCTTATCTCCTCCTACACCATGCCCAGCACAACTATAGGGATTGTAAACAGTGGCTCATGCATTAAATACAACCAATAAAGACCTAGTACGCCTCGGTTCATGTTTCTTAAGACGTTCAAGCATGTTACCATTTGGAGATCTTCCAGTTTTCTTAAGCCTAACATATAAATCATTCATCCAAGACAAGAATAAACAAGTAATCAACACATAATCAATATCTAGGTTTCATTAGATCTAAGCAAACACAAAAGAGATCTAGCCTAGCATAATGGAATTGAGACAAGAACAAGATATAGACAACCAACACATAGACATATTGATTGAATTAGAAGAACACTTATCTCAATTACAATGCAAGGTATCAAGGGTTTGGAACCCTTGAAAAACCTGTAAAAGTTGCACCAAAATCGTACTTAGGGTTTCTCCAAAACTTCTCCTTTTAAATGTGAAAAATTAGAAAACTATATATAGAAAAACATGTCTGACGGCGTCAAGAGTAATCTTGTGACGCCGTCACCTCGCCGCCAAAACTCTCCTCGGACTACCTAGATCTACTTCTGACGCCGTCAAGACTTAGACACTTCCAGGCCGTCATGACTCTTTTACTCTTGACGCCCTTCTCACGTGACGCCGTCAAAACTCTACTGGGTCGTCATGGAAATTCATGAGATTTGCTCTTGACGGCGTCAAGGATTTGCTCTTGACGCCGTCATCCACTGTTCCCAGCATGGAAAATTAAGACTTTGGCGTTTTCTTCACTTTTATGCTCCAAAAACGTCCGAATTGCTTCCTTTTCCAGATTTCTATCCCAAAGTACCTAAAATCACAAAAGGAACGATTTAGGGCAATATTTGATCAAATAAATTCGGATTCGGGCTTAAATGACCCCCTAAAAACGGATCATTTTTCGCCTCATCATATTTAATTAACTAACACAAAGTTTATTTAATTATATTAACATATTATATATTTTGAAAAACACTTTTGGTAATAAAGAAAAATGTTTTATTCATACTAAATATATGAATTCAAATTTTTAACCAAAATCAGTTAGTTTTTCACCAAATAAACTTTCCCCACTAAAACACAAAGATTCTGGCCGTTTCAGCTGGGCGGCCCCCTTAATTATAAGGGGCGGTCCCCTTAAAATTAAGGGGACCGGCCTTGATTTAAGGGGACCGGCCACGCTCCTCTGTCAGAATCTTTTGCCTATAAATACCACCTTAAACCTGGATTTTTTCCTTACCTTTTGCACAAAAAATTTCAGATCCAATTCTCTCTAAACATCCTTCTAAAACCCTTTGATCATAAGATTATTAATCTTTGTTTCAAGTGATCCAATTTCTCATCACTCAAAGTGCAAGAGAAGAATTCTCCCTATTATAAAGCCAAAGATGTATTAGGATCTAGTTAGTGCTTATGTGAAGTTGTGAGTTATGTATATGTAATAAGTAGATCAAGATGATCTTACTTAGTAGTGATTCAATGAGTGAGTAAGAAGTAGTGGGAGGAAGTAGTAGTGTGGAGAAAACATGTAGTTGTGAAGATGTAGGTGTGTGATTAAGTAGTGGAGTTTAGAAGAAGTTGTGATGAAGCTGTGAAGTCGTGAAGACGTGAAGAAGTTGTGAAGCCGTGAAGAAGTTTAGAAGAAGTTGTGATGAAGTCGTGAAGTTGTGTAGAAGTTGTGTAGTGATCGAAGTTGTGTTGTGAGATTGGTTCTAGCTACTATTAGAACTCGACATTTAGCTTAGTGTCGTTAAATGGTGTAAGCAAAAGTTGTGTACGGTTTTCTCCGCCAAAAGGGAGCTTGTTGAGTAGTGAAGAAAACTCTCGAGTAGGTGACTCGGGGAGTGGAGTAGGAACAAGGAAGGTGTCCTTGTAGCCGAACCACTATAAATCATCGTATCCGGTTTTCATTTCCTTTCTCTTATCTCTTATCATTTGTTCTTGCATTTCTCGCTTTACTTCTATGCTTGCCTACATGTCTTAGTTGTTGCTTATATAGTTGTGATGATTGATTGTGTTGAACATAGTAGTTAATATTGTGATTGTGTGTATAATTGCATGATATGGTCAAATAGATTATTATTCACACTTCTCATATTAAGTTTAACTTGATAGATGATTTGATACAAAACGTTTTAAGATTTTAAAAGGAAAACGTATTCACATAAAGATCCACCAAAGCTTCATTCATAAAACTAAGTTTTTCCAAAAGCTTACATATATAATTGATCATATTGATTATATGTTGTTTTCATACTAAACTATAATTGAAGTTTTCCAAACAAACAATTGAATAAATTTGAATTAACATTTTGAAACAAAGTTTTTATAAAATCAAAAAGAAGGGAAAACTATTCAACCCCCCCTTCTAGTTTTCCACAATTGGTACCAGAGCCACGTCGCTCAATTTTTCAAAACAAATGGTTTTAAAAATTGAGTACGATCCATGTATCAAATTACCCATTAAGGAGAATTAAATATGAAAAGTGTTTTGTTGATTGACTTGTATTAGTTTTGATGATATATACACTAATTATACTAGCTCGAAATAATATTATGCTTAAAATAAGTGTTATATGTTCGGTATCAAAATCAGAAAGTTACACACCTTTCCGAAAAGTCAGAAAACAATTTTTTACAAAAAATGAAATTTTGAGTACCAGATGGGCGGCCCCCTTAATTGTCTGGGCGTCCCCCTTAAATAATGGGCGGTCCCCTTAATTATTTAAGGGGTCCGCCTGTCTGTTCGACAGTTTTTTGAAAACTTTGAAAAATCATATAAAATTAACCGTAACTCCGTAGAAGTTTAGCCACCCGGCGTTTTAAAGGTAATTGAGTCTACTTTCATTTAAAAATACTTACAAGTAACCATTAAAAACTTAAATAAGTAAGAAAGTCAAAATACTATACGGTGGTCAAAAATTTGTGTTTCGTTTTAACGTAAAACTTTTGTTTTACCTTTTCCTTCAAGTCGGGTATTCCTAGTTGATATACTTTTGAAAAATTAAGTATTTATGTTTTCAAAATATTGATCTTAATTAAATTATAGAATGGGAGGAAACTATTTTATTTTCAAACAAATTCGAGCTAAGTAAACGTTGGTGTATATAATACACAAAACGACGACAAGTATTTTATGTGTTATGTGAACTTCTTTGTGATTTTATTTTCTTAATTGAATATATTTAATGATTGTTGCTATTTGAAGTTTAGCTATGTATATATCTATGCTTATGTACCCTATTAGTGTATAGCTAGTTTGCCGATTTATACTTAACTAGATCTTATGCTAGATTCCTTGCGTTAGGATTGTTATAATATGCTTGCATTGCATATAGGTATAGATGGCTTAATGTTACTCAAACATCTTGTAAATGAGTTCAATATAGTCACCTAAACATCTCAAACAATTTAATCTACTCTTCACAACACACTTAAATATTTTCTACAAATTAGCTTGTTTTACCTTAAGATGTTTAATAAGAGAAATTGAATCATTGTAAAACATTAATAGTTATATAAAAGAAAAAGTATTTTCAAAATCTAAGTGTGTTCATAATAAGTAAAAATGAAGAGTCTTTCACAAAAACAAAACATATAACAATCATAAAATAATAAGTCAACTTTCAATCACTCACTAATAAATAATCTTAGGATTAATGGAACACACTATCAAAATGTTTATTTATTTCAAATGAGTGTCCGTGAGGGTCAAGAAAGATCTTGATATTATATCAATTCATTATTCAAATTATGGTTGATATATTCATCAAATCTAATTGACGTGTTTTTAAGTGTGGACAAGAAATTGGATTGCTATTTGTTTAGCTTCAATATTATATCAAATTACAACAAAAGATATAGTCTTGAATCTACATACTCAATCACACTAGATTGATATGAAAATAGTTACATCCTTTGTAGATGAAAAGAGTGTGCATTGGATCATAACTCACATTTGTGTTGATAATGTCATATTGAATCTACTTGTCCAATAATTGTGTTCCAAATATTAGAATAACATTTTAAACGCATTTATAAAATATACAATGAAGTAGGATTGACGACTTGGATGTTTCGTCCGAAATATTCAAGCAATTTACATTGCAATGCAATGGATAAATGTGTCATATCCGAAAAACCAAACATGAGCAAACTAACAACATATGTAAACTTTGCTCACACTACTTAAAATCGTCACTTCAAGATAAAATACATATTTAAGAATAATACACAATATATATTCTATGTATTTCATTTTCTTTGTAGCATGAATGGTTGTGTTACAAGATAATGCACTACACTTTTCTTTTTGAAATAATATAAGTTATTAGAAGTGAGAAATAACTTGTCACAATCCATAAACAAATACTTTTTTTCAAATACTTGTTAAAGTATGATATATAACATTGGCTAAAATCATAGAAAATAATATTTGTTTAAAAATATATTAATGTCTAGTTTTGATATCATTTGAGAATCACAAACTCATTTAAGATAAATAATCTTAATGAGATTCATTTCACAAGAGATGCTAAGGTGCACTCTTAAGTTTAGCACAGTTATTAAATCAAGTAATATGTCATCAAAACCAAACAACCGGTAAATCATGAAGAAAATATTAAAACTTTTTGTTTACTCTTATCTAAACATTCAACACGTCTCTATTAGGATCATGAATAAAATATATCATCTAGATTTACCTTCATTAAAACATGATGTTTGAGTCACATTAAGCCAAGTATTAGTGAATCAAGCAAACTTCATCTTTGGTAATCTTCGATAGGTAAATTTAGGAACTCAATTTCTTCTAAAAAGAGAATGACTACTGGAGAATCTATTGACTAGAAATTCAATTTAACCTAACGGTTGAATTGCTTCTATGTGAGAAGTTGGGTGTGTGTAACCCGTAAAAATGGTCGTGTTTAGCCTGAATTGAGCACCACTAGTAATAGTCTCATACTCATTCTCCAACTTAATTAAATTGCTCTTCCTATATATACCTAACGCTAGTTTACTTTTATGAACTTTGCTTCTCATTAGATTCTTTCATTCCTAGATTTATGGCATATCGCATATATGTTGTTTCTAGATGATTATTTGCTCCTATGTGATTTGATTGTATGCCTTTACATGCTTAACTCTATGTCCGGATGAGCACGAATTTAATAGGAAGGGAAAACACACTCACTCACATATATTCCTCTACCTTACACCCAAACATGTCATCTCCCAACAACCAAAAACCTAAGATTTCAAGAACCGCAAGGATCTCCGTCAAACCCGTTTGGGGGAGGAAACTTGATTCTTGTCATAACTCAAGTGATGTTGTTCCAAGTCAACCAACTACTAAACCTCAAACCCACAATAAAGACTCATCTCACAACCTATCACCCACTCATTCCCTCATTCATGCTTCTTCTTATGATGAGCATGCTCAATCCCAAAACAACAATTCCAATCTCTCAATCAATACTTCACATGTTGCTCATTCAACAAAAACACCACTCACTCTTGGAGAACCTCTTCCACCCATTTCATGTTTTCATGACTACCCAAGCTCAACCATGTCTCCACCACCAAGAGTACCACCACCACATCCTGCAACCTCACATGCCATTCCTATGTTGCATGCTCAAACCTTTACCCAAGACAACCATCACGTTCCACCATCATCACCTTCCTCTGAACACTTGAAGTTCGTTGAGGAGCTAATAGAGGCTCATGAGCTTAGTGCTCTTTTAGCATTACATCTTGCGCAACGCAATTTGGATCCAACCCAATCACGCTCACCATCATCACCACACAACATCAACCAAGTTGAGAAGCATGTCAACAATTGCCCTTGTTGCATCTTCCTTCAACAACAAACCATTGCCATGAATGAGCACTTCACTTGGATTGAGTATCTTCTTACAAGATCTCAACAAACATCATCACTTGAACAACATCCAAACTCTCAATCAACCTCTTCCGCTCCTAAATCTACACCCCTAAAAGTCAAGCGAATTTCTTTATGAAATGCATCTTTTCCACTTCTTAGCAAGTAAAGAACACAAAGAAGATATCCATGCTTCAAGTGTTGTCAAGCCATCACCACCTCATTCACATATCCATTTTCGGTCGTCAACCAACAAAACACCTAAAAATCCCTTGATTCCAAATCATCCACCATTGTCGAACGATATATTAATCTAAACCATAATTGTCAACCCTTTGTCATTACCTTCCCTTTACATTCACGATCATCCCTCCTCATTCTCCTACATTTTCCTAGGTTCTAATCTTTGCATTAGGTTCTAATTTTTTTTTAATTTAGGTTGTTGTTTTTAAAACAATAATTGCATGTGTCATACTTTTAGTGCATATACCTAATATATCCATATATTGTTCCCCTATTAGTTTCATGCATATATCTATTATCATAATTATATATATGTGCACTTGTCTACTAACTTTTTTTTGAAGGATTACTTCACCGCTCGATTCTTTGGTAGCCAAAACAAGTTTTGAGCATACACCAAGGGGGAGCATTGAGGTTGATAGGATCAAGGCTTCACTTACGATGATGCAAGCTCGCCTTTTACATTCTTTCTCAAGGGTTCAAGCGTAGTTGAAGTCTCGTCTAAGTGTCCACCTTTTTGCTTCGACAAAAGGGGGAGAAGAAGTGTAAACAAGTAACTTATACATTTTACTATGAGTTATAGTTTACATAGTTTGTCATCATCAAAAAGGGGGAGATTGTTGGCATGAATATTACGATATTTAATCTAAACATTCTCTTCATGTTTTGATGATGACAATGATGTAAGTTACAACATATAACGTAAAGTGCTTAAGTTACTTGTGATCACAATTCATCTTTGCATTCTTACGTCAACAAGCCTCAACAATCACTTAAGGTATGTACAAACAAATGTCTAATACATCTCATGATCAAAGGGGTATTTAATTAACTAACACAAAGTTTATTTAATTATATAAACATATTATATATTTTTGAAAAACACTTTTGGTAATAAAGAAAAATGTTTTATTCATACTAAATATTTGAATTCAAATTTTTAACCAAAATCAGTTAGTTTTTCACCAAATAAACTTTCCCCACTAAAAGACAAAGATTCTGGCTGTTTCAGCTGGGCGGCTCCCTTAATTATAAGGGGCGGTCCCCTTAAAATTAAGGGGACCGGCCTTGATTTAAGGAGACCGGCCACGCTCCTCTGTCAGAATCTTTTGCCTATAAATACCACCTTAAACCTGGATTTTTTCCTTACCTTTTGCACAAAAATTTTCAGATCCAATTCTCCCTAAACATCCTTCTAAAACCCTTTGATCATAAGATTATTAATCTTTGTTTCAAGTGATCCAATTTCTCATCACTCAAAGTGCAAGAGAAGAATTCTCCCTATTATAAAGCCAAAGATGTATTAGGATCTAGTTAGTGCTTATGTGAAGTTGTGAGTTATGTATATGTATTAAGTAGATCAAGATGATCTTACTTAGTAGTGATTCAATGAGTGAGTAAGAAGTAGTGGGAGGAAGTAGTAGTGTGGAGAAAACATGTAGTTGTGAAGATGTAGGTGTGTGATTAAGTAGTGGAGTTTAGAAGAAGTTGTGATGAAGCTGTGAAGTCGTGAAGACGTGAAGAAGTTGTGAAGTTTAGAAGAAGTTGTGATGAAGTCGTGAATTCGTGAAGTTGTGTAGAAGTTGTGTAGTGATCGAAGTTGTGTTGTGAGATTGGTTCTAGCTACCATTAGAACTCAACATTTAGCTTAGTGTCGTTAAATGGTGTAAGCAAAAGTTGTGTACGGTTTTCTCCGCCAAAAGGGAGCTTGTTGAGTAGTGAAGAAAACTCTCAAGTAGGTGACTCGGGGAGTGGAGTAGGAACAAGGAAGGTGTCCTTGTAGCCGAACCACTATAAATCATCGTGTCCGGTTTGCATTTCCTTTCTCTTATCTCTTATCATTTGTTCTTGCATTTCTCGCTTTACTTCTATGTTTGCCTACATGTCTTAGTTATTGCTTATATAGTTGTGATGATTGATTGTGTTGAACATAGTAGTTAATATTGTGATTGTGTGTATAATTGCATGATATGGTCAAATAGATTATTATTCACACTTCTCATATTAAGTTTAACTTGATAGATGATTTGATACAAAACGTTTTAAGATTTTAAAAAGAAAACGTATTCACATAAAGATCCACCAAAGCTTCATTCATAAAACTAAGTTTTTCCAAAAGCTTACATATATAATTGATCATATTGATTATATGTTGTTTTCATACTAAACTATAATTGAAGTTTTCCAAACAAACAATTGAATAAATTTGAATTAACATTTTGAAACAAAGTTTTTATAAAATCAAAAAGAAGGGAAAACTATTCAACCCCCCTTCTAGTTTTCCACAATCGTAATAAAAAATCAGTGATATTATTTTTTTTCTTTCTGATATCAGAGTATCTTTGTAAGTAATTTTTTTTAATATGACAGTTACATTTTACATGTTTTCTTATTATTAAAGTTAATATTTTTAATATCACCATAAATGTTCCTAATATCGTAATAAAAAAAACAAAAGTGATATTAAGTTTTTTACTAATATCAAAATAACTTTTTAAGTAAAATGTTAATATCAAGGTGCACCTCGCGGAATAAAACCCAAACAAGAGTTAAGACTCTAAACACGAAGTTTATTACTACGTAATAATCAATGATCAAAAACATAAATTACAATGAAACCTAAAAGCCCTGTATTTATTGGGTATTAAAACTTGTACGTAGAATAAGATAAAACCCAGGAAACTCTGGCCTAGAGATGGCAAAAATATGTGCATCAGAAACATTACACGCTTATTAGAAACGTGATCTTTATTGTATCAGAAATCGTTATGGTTATTTTAATAAAGGGTGTACTAGTATATATTACGTAGTATATTCTTGCAGCTGACGTATGTTTTGTATTAATGAATGTTGCAGGAATCTAATAATGACACTGTTTGTTTCTATCTACACATTTTCTAGGCGGCTACTGTTTGATTTGATATGGTCGTCAGCAATAATGACTTGACTTTTATCATTATCGCGGTGTTGGTTTATATTTATCACATTTGTAGTTTTCCATATGCGTAATTGATGACATTATGCGTGTCTTTATTTAACGTTTACGTTTACAAATTGTTAATAAAACACAACTGTTTCTAGTTACAAGGCAACCAGACCCGTGCGTTATACACAGGCTGTATCTAAGTGTTCATAAGGTAATGTTCACTAATTTTCGTCATGTATTCATTGCGGGATCAGGTCATTTCATTATTTGAATGCACTTGCAAACATGAATAGTCATGAAAGCCCGTGCAATACACATGGGCTGTATTTTTGTCATTATATATATAAATTTTCATGGTAACATACATTTTGTAAGCATGATACGTATGTAAAATAGTTTATTGACATATAATCTTTTAAGATATATTTTTTTACGTAATATTTTTTGTATATTTATTTTGGTATTTACTCTATCGTTTTTTATTTGAACTAACTAATATTAATACATCGGGCTAAGTTATAACTATTTCTTATTATAGTCAACAATTCCCGTGCGATGCACATGGGCTGTATAGAAGTTTTCATAGATTTAAAATACGTGCGATGCACATGGGCTGTATAGAAGTTTTTATACCGTAATATTCACACGGGCGATTTATAATCGTGTGGAGGCGGTACGGTTTCCGGGCTGACGCCGTTAATAATCCCCACTGCGCCACCGTGGACCCGGTTAAGACATTATAGTCTGGGTATGTGGTGGATGAGGGCCTCCCTTAGGGTAGGTGCGACTCTTCTCCTAAAAATGAAAGTCACCGTTCAAAAAAAATAAGTTTTTATACCGTAATATTCGGCATTTGTTTTTGTCATTTTATATTTAAGTTTTCATGGTGTCACACATTTGCTAAGCTTTATACGTATTTAAAATACTTTATTGAGTTGCACATGAGCTGTATATAAGTTTTTATAGCGTAATCTTTGGCAATTATTTTCCTCATTATATATCTAAGTTCTGATGGTATAACATTTCTAGGCATGACACACATTTAAAATATTTTATTGACATTAAAAGAGTATATGTGAAGAGATTTTTTTTCAAGAAGTTACATTGAAAAGAGTCTCTTCACATGTAATTTTTTAATATGTATAACTTATATAAATTGTTTTAAATATGAAGCGATAACATTAATGTTGGAGACGTATACACTTTGATTAATTAAAAGCGTGTATGCACCTTCACTATTTGGGGGGAAAAACATGTACGCACCTTTGCCTGTTTGGGGGGGGGGGGGGGGGGGGGGGAAGTCCGTGCAATTTTAAAATATTCGGTAAAAAGAATAAATAAATAAAAAATAAAGAATTAAAAAAGGGAATTATAAAAAAAACAAAAATAATATACGTAAAAATGTCTTTTACTATTATACACTATTAAATTAAATAAAAATAACAAAATGCTCTGGAGCATTGAAATGATGTACATTGTGTATTATTAGTTGTAAAAAGGTGGTTTTCGTAGTTCTTGTAGATATGATGCTTCTCGTAAGAAAGGGATATATATATATATATATATATATATATATATATATATATATATATATATATATATATATATATATATATATATATATATATATATATCAATGATACGGGAGTCTTGACTCTTGAGTCACTTGAGTGAACAGTTTATTTTAACTTTTCTCCATCAAATATCTCTGATAAAAATCTTTATCAAGAGATTCTGTACGCCAATTTGGTTTACTTTTTGCATTGATTATCTAAAATCATAAACAATCAAACAAAACACAGGTAATGTACTTGATTACTTTATTTATTTATTATTATTTTTTGAACTACTCGAATACAGTATTGTATTTTCTTTTCTTGAACGACTCTGCTTCTTATTTTTGAATGACTCAAATATTGTTTCTTTTTTAAACGACTCTGTTTATGTTTTCGAAAAAATATTTATAATGAGATATAAATTGCAAAACTTTCTTTCATAGAACATTATGTTATTAAACAGGTTTTCTAAAAGCAAAAAAAGTCGCACAATGGTCAAGACAAATGTCGAGCAAAGTTATCAGTTTATGTTATGGACCTAAATGAATCCTTTAAGAGTCAAAAAGCCAGCAAACAAGTTAGTCTATATACCATAATCAACATAAGCTATACATCCTACCCACCACTTCACAAAATGACGCAGTATTTATTTTGTATTGACATTAATTGCAAATTTGTTAAAAAAAAGAAAAAAAAAAGAAAAAGAAAAAAAAAGAAAAAGAAAAAAAGAGAGAGAAACAGCAAATATTGCAAATTTCAAAGTTTAATATCCGTCTTTAATTTTTGTCATTTTATATTCGATACGTATTTTTGTCATTATATATATAAAAGTTGTCATGGAAGCATACATTTTGTAAGCATGAGACGTATTAAAAATAGTTTATTGTCATGTAATTTTTAAGTTGTATTTTTTACGTAATATTTTTTGTCTATTTATTTTGGTATTGACTTTATCGTTTTTATTGGAACAAGCTAATATTAATACATCCGGCTAAGTTATAACTATTTCTTTTGATTCTCAACAATGCCCGTGCGATGCACATGGGCTGTATAGAAGTTTTAATAGCGTAATAATTTATTACGGAGTATTTTTTATCTGTTGCAAAAGCCATATTTTAATAAATTACTGCATTATAGTTATAAGAAACTGCATTATCCTAAGTTTTCAACATCATATGTATGTAACTGCATCACGGTTATTGTATTCATGGTTATAAGTGAATGCATCATAGTTATAACAAACTGCATCATTGTAACAACCCGCATTTTCGGGACATTTCTCCTATTCACTATTCATCAGTTACTATTCATCATTTACTATTCACCGGTCACTATTCATCATTTTACTATTCATCATTTTCGGAGTCAGTTTGTGATTCCGAGAAGCGTCCAAAAATTTTACTATTCATGTGACACTATTCATTTCCGGAAGGAAATCACTATTCACGATTGCCGTTCATTTCATCGTAAACTGAGTTTACGAGTCTTCAAATTCGCGTAACCAATGTGGTTTCGCTGTAAATTCATGCATCATTTATTAATGACACATCATATAGACTGGAGTAGTCTACATATTATCATCACATTAATTACTACACGGATATGCATTATTTCTATATACGTATGTTAATTTGTAATTAACGTTACCACTCAGTTTTTACTACTAAAGTATACCCAATACTCCCGACTATGATCCTAACATATTTTCACACTTATTATAATAATATAAAAATTATATTATTAATTTACCCGGTGTTCTGAAATCAATTACTATATTTCACGGTCGGAGCTTATAACTCCGTCGGTTTGCGTTATTTCAACACGATAATTATTTTAACACCCGATTATCATCAGGAATAATATTTTACAACTTTTACAACTTCGTCATATTTTATTTCATCGCGTCATGATTTATTTTTAGTTAACTCGGTACCCGGTATCCTCTAAAACTAATAATATCTAACCAATGTATACCAAAAGTCAAGATTTCTTACACAAAATCAACCAAACCATCACCACACCCACGCCTCCCCTTGCCTCTCCTCCCTAAAAAGGGGATCTTGTCCCCTAATCATAATATATATACATACATCCTTATCATTTTCTCATTATCTTCCATATATACTTCACCAAAATCTCATCTCTTTCTCTCCTCTCTTCACATATTCGGCCACCACCATCAACACCAAGAAGATCCATCAACTTTTCAAGATCAAGGTGTTTAACAAGTCATAGTGTTGATCTTGTTAAGGTTTTGAAATAAAAACCTCAAGATTATTAAGTTTTCTTGCTCAAAAATCATCAAACCTTCAAGTAAGTTACCAACAATCTTTCTTACTCTTTTAAACATCTACTTCATATATTTTCTTGATCTAGTAACAAAAACATGCAAGTATGTATGATCCATACCACTTATTATTTATTTTTGTTTATAAACATAGATCTACAAATTTTATTAGTAATCTCATGAGATCCACCAAGATTGGTGATGTTTAGGAACCCATGACACCCTAAGAAGGTGTATGGTAGGATTGGGTATTTGTGGAGTTGATTTGAGATAGTTTGGGTAAGATCTAAACAAGTCTTGAACTAGAAAAATTGATTTTTACAAACTATATATAAGGTTCTGTCCATTTTTGTAAAATCTGGAAAGATCAGTGGGTTTTGGGTAACTTTAGACCAAAGATTTAGAAAATACATTCCGAAACGAAGCCGTGGCCGAAAACGGGGATAAAATCCGAGTTACGACGAAAAAGATATGCTATTTTCAATATTAACGACGAAAACTATTTTTCTGAAAAATGACTTGCTGTCCCACGATTTTCATGGACTGTTTCGAGGTCTAAAACTTGATCTAGCCATCCCGACTTATCAAAAATATATTAGTATACTTGATTACCTTCGCGGGGATATAAAGAACATAGAAAACGGGCTCATAACGAAAAAGATACAAGTGTTTGAAATCCGACGATATATATATATTTCCATCAGCTTTTCTATTATTATTTTTGCCGCAAAACTGTCTTTGCGAGACACCACTTTCACGGCTGTTTTTCTTTATGATCGGATTAGTTTGGGTCCGAGCCGTAGTTAAGTAAAATCAAGCACTCCTCGCCTACTTTCCAAATCAATTGGCCGTTCGTCGAATAGACTTATAACGAATAAACTACGACCTCATCTATATACCCGATAAACTATATATATTTTGACAGCTTTTACTATAATGAAAATTTCTAAGTGTTGAACTTTATACTTTCAAGTAACAACAATAAGAGTCGATTTTCTCATCGATCGAGACCCGTATCGCCAAAAGTTAAATGACACGACTTCAAGATATTGTTACAAGGTTTTCAAAAACGCCGAGTTTCATCACTAACCCTTAACGTACAATATTTCGCGACGTGTTTTGCGAGGCCATTTTGGGCATATTTTTAAGTAATGAAAATGTTATATTTTGCGACGAAAACCTTATATTTGCCGATAGAACACCAAACAAGAATCGTGGAGTACCGTTTCAACCTATTTCCATGAAAAGTGGTTATTAACCTAACGAGACGTCAAAAACGTTTTGTCAACGATAAATGTTATTTTCAAAACTAATGAGTGGTATCGATAACATACGTATTTGCATGTGTAGCATCATTTCATTTCTTACATTAGACTATCATTCATATTAGGTTGCGATTAGAGATCGTGCCTCATTTCTGTGTATTCATTGTTGTCATCGTAGCTATTGCACCAGGTGAGTTCATAACCCCTACTTTTACTTGTTTTACAACTGTTTTGGGGGAAGATACATGCTCCTTACTATTTAAATTCAATGCTTGTTTTAATTGAACGCGATTCATTTTCTCAAACATTACTGGATGGTTGAAATACTTGATTGATTACTTGAATACATTATGAATTACTTATTACATCCTTGATTTCTTTCTTATGAACACAAGTTCTTGCTTTTGCGGACATAAATATACAACTGTTACTTTGCCTGAGTTACCTATTACTGCCACTGAAGTCCCCTTTATCATGAACCGTTAATTACATGCGTGTGAGCGCGAATGCTGTGGATAGATCTATTTGGGTTGACACCCCGTCCGAGTTGGTCGCGCCAACCTGTCAAACGGACGCATATCATTCGGATTACTTCCGAGTGTCTGGCAAACACTTACTTGGGGCATTTTATGCTTGATTGCATACGATTACGTCGAGCTTCGGGGTCATGAGCTTAGGCACTGTATATCTTATTTTTAGCTGTGACATTGTATTGGTTATATTGTCTTGCTACTGAAAACCTTGTGTTCCGCAATTGACTTGTTTACATAAACCAATTCATATTTGGCAGTGGGTCGTAAACACACAGGTTACAAGTCTCTTATGGCGGGACTTGCAACTGAGTGGATTTACGATGCCTTTGCTGGAAAATACTTGTTTACCGAAAATACTTGATTACAGGAAATACTTGATTACGGAAAATACTTGATTACTGGAAACACTTGTTTACGGGAAATACTTGTTTACTAAACCTATGAACTCACCAGCTTTATGCTGACGTTTTAGCATGTATTTTCAGGTTTTAAGCAATGGCACACTACATAAGGTTTTGGCAGGGCATGGCATGGTCATAGAAGACTCTGATATTCTTATGGGGACCGTTTTAAATTATTCTAAAGGCCTACTTCCGCACTACTTTTAAAAATGTAAATTCAACATTTTGATTAAGCTATTTTATTCTAAATGATTCAAGTGAAAACCAGTTTTGAACCTGTGTTGTAATACCAATTGAGTTACACCCCAGCTACACGTATGCTTCCGCTGGACCCGATTTCTGGGGGTGTGACAGATTGGTATCAGAGCTTTGGCTATAGCGAACTAAGTGTTTTTACAACCTAGACTATAGCTACCTTTACGAAAACTTAACCCTATGACCGTCACGTGCCTGCCTGCCAAGCTGAAGCCTCAATTGTGGTTTGTTGCTGACTTAGGTAATGAGATTTGTGTCTCATTATCTGATATACTATATTCATTTACCATAGTTGATTACTATAACTGTCTTTCATATAAACATGTTCGTGTATCATATATTTCACCGCGTTATGTTTTTCCTTGCATAGTTTCATCATTTGACCTCGAGTTTTGGTCACTTGCTTTTGTCTTTCAGAACATCTTGGTATTTGTGAAGGACATAGTCTTAGTATAACTGAGCTGAGTATTTCAAAATTCATGGAACCTCGGTGGAAGATAGACTGGTCATCTATATTCAACCCGGGATAGTGAGATATAGGCTGACCACCTATGTCTGACTTAGAGATGAATTTTGTAACACTGAGAATGGTTATAATAAAATTTTGTCTGGAATGAATTCTCAACTCATTTCCAAATGTTTCATTCATGTGTGTGTATACTCTCGTTGTTGGAACCTTCATACTTTTCCTCACTTCGTAAACCACCGATTGGAAGCATGTCAGCTAGTCATTTTATTTCATGAACTTTCATATTTATGCACAATACACTCATATCACAGTATTTTCTTTTGTCACAATCTCATTTTGTTGCAGTTGTCACAGTCTCTTCCCTTCTCACCATCACTATCATTTCTTTTCCCCACCTCCATATATACAAAGAATTAGGTGACACTCTATAGATTCCGATGTCACTCATCCCTCACTACTCCCTATATTGATAAGTGGATATTATCAATGACCTTTCTAGGAAAGACTTTCCATACCTTCTATGAGGATGATCCCTCGGTACCTTAAGACCATTCAAAACTCAACCGAGATCTCAAGATATCACAAAACCATTCGAACCACTATCACTGGCCTGATCGCCAAAATTCTATCATCTAGAAAGTATTGGCTTGACTAAATTACAAGATTCATTTAGATACGAGTGCTCACTAAGCAACACCATAGAGATAAATCCAACCTCTTAACCAAGACTATAAATTGAACACTACCTCACCAATAGCCTTTATTCAAACATGTTAGACACCTATGCATTTGTGCATACATACAATACCTGGCTATTTTATCCTCTTAATACTTTCATTTTTAAATGGATTTTCTCCAAACTACCGTTATACAAAACATATATCTTGTAAGAAATACATTTCTGATGCACTTATTTAGACAAGCAAATTCCTTTTGGCTAATCTTTTACAAAGCTATTGAATGTTACAAAATTTTAAACATCGATCTTTGGTAAACCATATTATCCACCTTATGTTGAAAATTTTCCTATATTGCATAACTACTAAATTTTGAAACATCAAGAAGGATGTTACCTAAAAAGCCGTTTGCTTAAACTTATAAATTCATTTATTCGGGAAAGGTTTATGAACAAAACACAATCTCAAAACAAACTTTGAAAATCAATCACTATATTACCTCACTTTTACCTTTAGGAATTGTGAGTTGATGACCTATAACTTGGGGAAAACCTTAGTAATGGAGACTAAGCATCGTAGGTGGAGAAAGACTCAATTCATGACATCCTGCGGAGGATCACAACCTTATCCTAATCTATTATTTTCAACAACACCTTTTGACGGACTTAACCTTGTAAGTCTTTCAAAACCAGATTCATGATACCCATTTCAATTATTCCTAATAAAGGAATTTGATTCACCTCAACTCCCAGCGATTTCATTAAGATCTCTTTGGAACCACACCACCTATCATCTGTAGACCAATGGTCAGAATTTGAGATTGATTCAAACCTAGGGAGATATGCCCAAATCGGGTGTGATTGACACTAGAAATGGTTGGATTAACCATTTACCATAAACCAAATTCAGTTGCAACCATAGTTATCGCGCGAGCGTAGAGACTACATCATTTGAAGCACTCTATGGTTGTAGTGCCCACATCCATTGACGAATCAAAATTTTGAAAAACCCAACTCACTAGTCCAGTAAGCATTCATGGAATAACCAGGAATTTCCTGCAAATCAAGAATCAATTACAAATTCGATAAGTTGTAAACCCTTATAATTTCAACTTCGTGGTAGAGCCATGTTGAAAGTTCTGCCTAGGAAAGGCATAATATCATTCAGAAAACTTCATAAAGTTAAACCCGATATACACTGAACCATTTACGATTTCTGACAGAGTAGGCCTAGTGGCCGTCAGACTTGAACCTTGTTAGAGCTCAGTAGCTTACATGATTATATCATCATCTTTTCACCAATACATCTTCAGAGACCAACACAAACTGAACTTCGGGGCGAAGTTCCTTCTAAGGGGGTGAGACTGTAACAACCCGCATTTTCGGGACATTTCTCCTATTCACTATTCATCAGTTACTATTCATCATTTACTATTCACCGGTCACTATTCATCATTTTACTATTCATCATTTTCGGAGTCAGTTTGTGATTCCGAGAAGCGTCCAAAAATTTTACTATTCATGTGACACTATTCATTTCCGGAAGGAAATCACTATTCACGATTGCCGTTCATTTCATCGTAAACTGAGTTTACGAGTCTTCAAATTCGCGTAACCAATGTGGTTTCGCTGTAAATTCATGCATCATTCATTAATGACACATCATATAGACTGGAGTAGTCTACATATTATCATCACATTAATTACTACACGGATATGCATTATTTCTATATACGTATGTTAATTTGTAATTAACGTTACCACTCAGTTTTTACTACTAAAGTATACCCAATACTCCCGACTATGATCCTAACATATTTTCACACTTATTATAATAATATAAAAATTATATTATTAATTTACCCGGTGTTCTGAAATCAATTACTATATTTCACGGTCGGAGCTTATAACTCCGTCGGTTTGCGTTATTTCAACACGATAATTATTTTAACACCCGATTATCATCAGGAATAATATTTTACAACTTTTACAACTTCGTCATATTTTATTTCATCGCGTCATGATTTATTTTTAGTTAACTCGGTACCCGGTATCCTCTAAAACTAATAATATCTAACCAATGTATACCAAAAGTCAAGATTTCTTACACAAAATCAACCAAACCATCACCACACCCACGCCTCCCCTTGCCTCTCCTCCCTAAAAAGGGGATCTTGTCCCCTAATCATAATATATATACATACATCCTTATCATTTTCTCATTATCTTCCATATATACTTCACCAAAATCTCATCTCTTTCTCTCCTCTCTTCACATATTCGGCCACCACCATCAACACCAAGAAGATCCATCAACTTTTCAAGATCAAGGTGTTTAACAAGTCATAGTGTTGATCTTGTTAAGGTTTTGAAATAAAAACCTCAAGATTATTAAGTTTTCTTGCTCAAAAATCATCAAACCTTCAAGTAAGTTACCAACAATCTTTCTTACTCTTTTAAACATCTACTTCATATATTTTCTTGATCTAGTAACAAAAACATGCAAGTATGTATGATCCATACCACTTATTATTTATTTTTGTTTATAAACATAGATCTACAAATTTTATTAGTAATCTCATGAGATCCACCAAGATTGGTGATGTTTAGGAACCCATGACACCCTAAGAAGGTGTATGGTAGGATTGGGTATTTGTGGAGTTGATTTGAGATAGTTTGGGTAAGATCTAAACAAGTCTTGAACTAGAAAAATTGATTTTTACAAACTATATATAAGGTTCTGTCCATTTTTGTAAAATCTGGAAAGATCAGTGGGTTTTGGGTAACTTTAGACCAAAGATTTAGAAAATACATTCCGAAACGAAGCCGTGGCCGAAAACGGGGATAAAATCCGAGTTACGACGAAAAAGATATGCTATTTTCAATATTAACGACGAAAACTATTTTTCTGAAAAATGACTTGCTGTCCCACGATTTTCATGGACTGTTTCGAGGTCTAAAACTTGATCTAGCCATCCCGACTTATCAAAAATATATTAGTATACTTGATTACCTTCGCGGGGATATAAAGAACATAGAAAACGGGCTCATAACGAAAAAGATACAAGTGTTTGAAATCCGACGATATATATATATTTCCATCAGCTTTTCTATTATTATTTTTGCCGCAAAACTGTCTTTGCGAGACACCACTTTCACGGCTGTTTTTCTTTATGATCGGATTAGTTTGGGTCCGAGCCGTAGTTAAGTAAAATCAAGCACTCCTCGCCTACTTTCCAAATCAATTGGCCGTTAGTCGAATAGACTTATAACGAATAAACTACGACCTCATCTATATACCCGATAAACTATATATATTTTGACAGCTTTTACTATAATGAAAATTTCTAAGTGTTGAACTTTATACTTTCAAGTAACAACAATAAGAGTCGATTTTCTCATCGATCGAGACCCGTATTGCCAAAAGTTAAATGACACGACTTCAAGATATTGTTACAAGGTTTTCAAAAACGCCGAGTTTCATCACTAACCCTTAACGTACAATATTTCGCGACGTGTTTTGCGAGGCCATTTTGGGCATATTTTTAAGTAATGAAAATGTTATATTTTGCGACGAAAACCTTATATTTGCCGATAGAACACCAAACAAGAATCGTGGAGTACCGTTTCAACCTATTTCCATGAAAAGTGGTTATTAACCTAACGAGACGTCAAAAACGTTTTGTCAACGATAAATGTTATTTTCAAAACTAATGAGTGGTATCGATAACATACGTATTTGCATGTGTAGCATCATTTCATTTCTTACATTAGACTATCATTCATATTAGGTTGCGATTAGAGATCGTGCCTCATTTCTGTGTATTCATTGTTGTCATCGTAGCTATTGCACCAGGTGAGTTCATAACCCCTACTTTTACTTGTTTTACAACTGTTTTGGGGGAAGATACATGCTCCTTACTATTTAAATTCAATGCTTGTTTTAATTGAACGCGATTCATTTTCTCAAACATTACTGGATGGTTGAAATACTTGATTGATTACTTGAATACATTATGAATTACTTATTACATCCTTGATTTCTTTCTTATGAACACAAGTTCTTGCTTTTGCGGACATAAATATACAACTGTTACTTTGCCTGAGTTACCTATTACTGCCACTGAAGTCCCCTTTATCATGAACCGTTAATTACATGCGTGTGAGCGCGAATGCTGTGGATAGATCTATTTGGGTTGACACCCCGTCCGAGTTGGTCGCGCCAACCTGTCAAACGGACGCATATCATTCGGATTACTTCCGAGTGTCTGGCAAACACTTACTTGGGGCATTTTATGCTTGATTGCATACGATTACGTCGAGCTTCGGGGTCATGAGCTTAGGCACTGTATATCTTATTTTTAGCTGTGACATTGTATTGGTTATATTGTCTTGCTACTGAAAACCTTGTGTTCCGCAATTGACTTGTTTACATAAACCAATTCATATTTGGCAGTGGGTCGTAAACACACAGGTTACAAGTCTCTTATGGCGGGACTTGCAACTGAGTGGATTTACGATGCCTTTGCTGGAAAATACTTGTTTACCGAAAATACTTGATTACAGGAAATACTTGATTACGGAAAATACTTGATTACTGGAAACACTTGTTTACGGGAAATACTTGTTTACTAAACCTATGAACTCACCAGCTTTATGCTGACGTTTTAGCATGTATTTTCAGGTTTTAAGCAATGGCACACTACAGAAGGTTTTGGCAGGGCATGGCATGGTCATAGAAGACTCTGATATTCTTATGGGGACCGTTTTAAATTATTCTAAAGGCCTACTTCCGCACTACTTTTAAAAATGTAAATTCAACATTTTGATTAAGCTATTTTATTCTAAATGATTCAAGTGAAAACCAGTTTTGAACCTGTGTTGTAATACCAATTGAGTTACACCCCAGCTACACGTATGCTTCCGCTGGACCCGATTTCTGGGGGTGTGACAATCATCATAAGTTTTCTGCATCATATATGTATGTAACTGCATCACAATTAAAATACGATTATTTTTTAAGTTTTGGTGTATCTTTATTATAAGTTACATAATCATAGTTAATAGTTCAGGTGCATCAACTATGCTTAAAAGTAACGTTTGACCTCCAGGAAAAAGCCAGGGAGATGAGGGTCTCCAAATTAAGTCATCTCTTTCATCCTAATTTTACATATTTACCCTCCCACTTCTTAACCTTATTTCAAATAAAAGGGTATAATAGTAAAATTTTCTAATTCAGACACTTTATTTAGCACACAAAACAAACAACCATTTATTGATTTCCAAACAGATAACATGTATCTGGACAAACACTTTAATTTTTGAGTCGAATATTTTTAATTGGACCGTATGAATGGGCCAATTAAATATCAAACTTTAAAATACACGTTTACATACGAAAACATTACAATCTTTTTTTAAAACATGTTACTGTGATATTAAAGGACAGTCAGGTATTTTTAAATAGACCTTATGAACGTGCCAAATTAAATGTCAATCCAAAATTTTCAGATATCAAGACAATCTGTTTATATTAGTAATCTGATGTTGTGAACTCTTTTCTTTTTCTTTTTTCATTTTTTTCCCATTTTTGTACTTACTTTGATATTTAAGTTTTTAAAAAGTGAACTATATTTAAGTAGAACACATATTCTGTGATATCTAATTTTTAATTTTCTATATGTATGTAATTTTTTTTTTTTGAACAGATATATGTATGTAATGTGATATTTATTAATCTTTGTGTCTCGAGTATGTAACTTTCTGACAGTCAGTAATATTTTGTGTATCGAGGAGGTTTCTTCTAACTTTATATTTTATGTCATAAAGTGTTAGCTTAAAAAAAAACATGTACGCACCTTGACTATTTGGAAAGGAAAAAAAGAATATGTATACACTTTGATTAATTAAAAGCATGTATGCACCTTGACTATTTGGGGGGAAAAACATGTACGCACCCCTTGGAGGGGGGGCAATTTTAAAATATTCGGTAAAAAGAATAAATAAATAAATAAATAAAAAATAAAGAATTAAAAAAGGGAATTAAAAAAAAATAATATACGTAAAAATGTCTTTTACTATTATACCCTATTGAATTAAATAAAAATAACAAAATGCTCTGGAGCATTGAAATGATGTACATTGTGTATTATTAGTTGTAAAAAAGTGGTTTTCGCAGTTCTTGGAGATAAGATGGTTCTCGTAAGAAATATATATATATATATATATATATATATATATATATATATATATATATATATATATATATATATATATATATATATATATATTCTTCCTGTTTAATCCTAACCAATGGCGGAGGATGTATAGGGCTAGAAGGGGTGCTGCCCCCCCCCCCCCCCCCCCCTACTTTTTTACTTACAACTAGCAAGCTATATGGATAATATATTTTACTTGGGTACATAGAAAAGTCAAAAGTCAAAATAAAAAAGAAATGTGCAAAGTTGTAGTTTTTAATTTTTTTTTTCACTTTTAGTCTCTTCATATTTGGTTTGTTGTTGTTTATCTAGTTGAAATAAGTTTCCTTTATAAAAATTTGACTAGACATGAATTTTAAAGCTTTCACATTATTTGACAATCCATGAGAATAACAACCGTTGCAATCTGGATGACTAAATGTATATGATTTCGGAGATAGAGATAACGCTATGTTCTCAAATATAAAATGTAAATTTTATAATGTTTCTAAAGCGATAGATATTTTCGTTTAAATAAAATTATTACATTTATCACTCTATTTAAAATTTTTAAAAGTTCACATAGGAACTTGATAGAATTTAAGGCTATAAATATAGTTAGTCAAACGTAATTTTAACCATATCTAAACTTATTCCATCCTCATCTTTAAAACTTTGATAATAATATGTCCTCATTAGGTATACATTTAAAGATTTATTTTAAAATTATTAAGCATTTTAACGTTTATAAAAAAAATGTACTAGTAATAAATAAATACTGTATCCATTTGGGGTTTGTTTTTTTATATAAAAGATTTGCAATTAATGTCAATACAAAATAAATACTGTATCCAATTTCCTGCAACAGATATGCAACAGATCGAGCAAAAAGTAATGCACGTCGTTGACATTGTCTTCTAAACTAATTACACACAAACCTATAAAACAGGTACACGTCGGGGAATTATTATCAGTTAAGACAAAAGGTCGAGCAAAAAGGATCCAGATTGAATTAATAGACCAATCTTGGTGTATGACCTCTACGTCGAGCAAAAACCAATTCAAGAAGTTGTTCTTCGTGTTGTGTATGAAAACCAAAAATGCATGTTTCTGTTGTTTATGTGTTGTGTATGAAAACATAAAATAGTTGATCTTTTTGTTCATAACAATATCATAATTTCATAAACCTTATGAAAACATTAAATACACATTTTTGTAAATTAATTGCACTCCGACCGAACAAAAATAATCATTACTACGCCGGAAGTCAATCAATAGCATTAAGTCAGTTAGTGAGGCAAAAATATGCCTTTCGGAAAAAAAAATAATGAAAAAAATAAAATAAATAATCTTTTAGCTAAGATTTTAGTTTAAATGAAACTATCTTGTTAAGCATAGTGAGAGGAAATGTCGCCATTGTTAATTGTTATCTAATTTTTACAAATTGCAAAACTTTGTTTTGTTTGTTTTTGTGTAATAAATCCAGCTTTTGGAGGAAAACAAATTTACCTTTAGCGAAATTTGAAGCATATATGTAGATTAAATAATAATAATAATTATAATAATAATAATAATAATAATAATAATAATAATATTAATAATAATAATAATAATAATAATAATAATAATAATAATAATAATAATAATAATAATAATAATAATAATAATAATAATAATAATAATAATGATAATGATAATAATATTGATAATAATAATAATAATAATAATAATAATAATAATAATAATAATAATAATAATAATAATAATAATAATAATAATAATAATAATAATAATAATAATAATAATAATAATAACAATAATAATGATAATAAGAATAATAATAATAATAATAATAATAATAATAATAATAATAATAATAATAATAATAATAATAATAATAATAATAATAATAATAATAATAATAATAATAATAATAATAATAAATAAAATAAATAATCTTTTAGCTAAGATTTTGGTTTAAATGAAACTATCTTGTTAAGCATAGTGAGAGGAAATGTCGCCATTGTTAATTGTTATCTAATTTTTACAAATTGCAAAACTTTGTTTCGTTGGTTTTTGTGTAATAAATCCAGCTTTTGGAGGAAAACAAATTTACCTTTAGCGAAATTTGAAGCATATATATATAGATTAAATAATACTCGAAGGTATATTTTTATTTTTATTTTTTTTATCACATAATTTTTTATTTGTGTAATAACTGACTAAACATTATAATATTGGAAGTGTGTGTATATATACTTATATAGGTACGGGTTCAAATAAAAAGTGTAGGAAAGATTATGAGGGTGACATGTGTCACCCCATGCCACATCATATGACACAAGTCACCCCACCCCCAATTTTTTACTCCAGCATAAAGATATAAATTTTAGTGCATTAAGATTATAAGTTATAAAGTTACTGCATCATAGTTATAAATTTTAGTGCATTAAGATTATAAGTTACTGAAGCATAGTTGATGTATTGAACTATTAACTATGATGCAGTAACTTATAATAAAGTTACTGCATCACAGTTATAATTTTAGTGCATTAAGATTATAAGTTACTGCAGCATAGTTGATGCATTGAACTATTAACTATGATGCAGTAACTTATAATAAAGATACACCAAAACTTAAAAAAGAATCGTTTTTTAATTATGATGCAGTTACATACATATATGATGCAGAAAACTTATGATGATGCATTTTCTTGTAACTATGATGCAATAATTTATAACCATGAATACAGTAACCGTGATGTAGTTACATATCTTACATACATATGTGATTGGCTCCAAACGGTCAACCTAAATTGACCAGGTGATGGTCAACCAAGTCAAACGTCTTAAACCAATGCTCCGTGGAAGTATAGGGTTTCCCCGGGTCGTTATGTCCCGACGAGGTGTGGATGGTATCAAAACGGGTTTGTGATCGGGTGAATTTGGACAGGAAAAGGTTTTGAGTGATTAAAATGATTACGCTAAGGAAAAACGAATGAGAACGATTTAAACGAACTATATTAACAATAACGCGAAACCTAATTAACTTTAAAACGTAATCTAAAAACTTAAAATCAGAAATTGCTTATACGTAAGCAGAAAAATAAGCCAAACGGCTTAAATAGAAGCTATCACTTTATTTATGTTTTTGGTTTTTCTAATTTTACAAACTACTTTTAATAACGTAACCTAAATTTTAAAAACGTGAAAGTTATTTAAATAAAACGCGAATTGCAAATAACGTACAAAAAGTAAAATTAACGCGACTAAAACATGAATTCGAACAAGGAATGAAGATTAAAACTCAAAAACTACTTAAAAGTCTACGGGAATGATAATAGAAAGTTAGGGAACCCTAAAACGTAATCTAAAATTATAAACGCGGAAGTTAATTAAATAAAACGCGAGTGCGCACAATAAAAAGTGAAAATTGAGCTACGCTACCCCTACGGATGTAAAAATTATATTTTTACGAACCTAATAATCAAAGAAAATTTTAGAAAAAAGAAAATTATTTTTTTGACTTTTATATTATTTATTATTAATTAATTGATAATATAACTAAATTAAATTATAAAAAATACTAAACTAAGTTGGAAAATTACAAAACTTTTTTCTAAAATTACTTTACTACAACAGTGAACTAGGAAAATTAGAAAAAGTTCCAAGTGCTTAATAATAAGCAGTGGAATAAGCTAATTAGTGAATTAAGCTTATTATACTAAATGATACTTAAGTATTAAACTTTGCAAAGAAATAATGAAAAAAGTCCCAAGGGCGCCTGGTTGTGTGGTGTGGTATAGTGTCTGTTTTGTTGCCAAGGTCCCAGGTTCGATTCCTACATGTCCCAAATTTTTGCAAATATTTTTTTTTTCAATTTTTCTTTTACAAACTCAATAAGCACACAAAGTTAAGCAATTTTTACCACTACCACATTTTATGAAGCTCACCAAATAAGCAGTTGGAAAGGACAATATTTAGCAGTTTGCATATAAGCTACAAAGAAGAAATTTTGAAATCCTAAAAGCTATACAAAAGCTACTACAAGCTGATCTAAGGGAGGGAATAAGCTAAGGGGGCCTAAGGGGGACCTGATAAGCTGGAACTACTAGAAAAAGCACAAGTAAAAGCTTATAAGCTTAAATAAGCATTCCAGACCCCTTAAGGCTTATGCAGGGCAAACAGGCCTAATGGGGCTTTGCAGGCCTTGAGTTGAGCTTATACAATAAGCTCAAGACCTGAACAGGCTTGGAATCAATAAGCTTGACCACTGAGCATTCCATAAAACCCAAGAACAAAAGCTGGGACCCACAATTGGGCTTTTGAGAGGCTTGTGAAAGTGAGCTTGTGGGACAGTCTGTTTGTGCAGGGCAACATTGGTCCACTGAGGACTTTTCAAGGTAATAGATAAGCTAGCAAACTACAAGCTTGGGATCCATAAACTGGTTCTACATGATAACAAGCCACCAAGGAACACAAACACTGAAATGCAGACCTAACTGATCTTATGGGAGCTGGTAAACTAGCTGAGAAAAATGATCAGAGGAGCAACAGATTAAATTAAACAAAGTAACTTGAAAACTAATAAGCTAACTTATAAGCTGTAGACAAAGCTTAATAGGGAATCATGTAAAGGCATAAAGGAAATCCTAATAAGCTATAAGGGATACTAGTAAGCAGTAAAGAAAAGCTAAAAATCACAAATCAAATACATCCTAACCTAGGCTAAACTAAGGGAGATCAGTCCTAATGGGGTGTTTTAGAGCTAATGTACAAACTAACTTACAATAAGCTAAATCATAAAAAGCATTCACTCATGTAATCAGACTGCCAAAGAAGCTGTGGAAACACTTCATAACTTTGGAACTTGTCTGAGCTTATTATGGAGGCTGATGTGGAACTAGGTCAGTGGGCAAATACTGGGTGCAGGGCAGTTAGATGCTCACAGAGGCAACTTTGGACTTGATTTCTTCCAAGAAAATGATTTTCAAAATCAAATTTTCTTTTTGATTTGAATACACAAGCTGTCAAAGTCTTCAAAATAGCAAAGATTTTGTATTTTCAAAAAGAAATGAACTCTAGAAACTCATTTGAAATCTGTCCATTATTTCAGAGTGCATTTTGACTTTTTGGTCATGAACATGCAAATTGACTTAAGTGAATTTCTAGTGATCATAGATGACTGAGAATGCTAAGTTAAGCTAAAATGAGACTCAAATAAGCTAAAGCAAACACTTATGTTCTTTATGCATGATTGTGTAATCCAAACTCATGACAGTTAATTAAACATGAAATTTTGAACATGAATTTGACTATTATGCCAATGAACACTGTGTTTTATGGTTAGACTACACTATACTAAACTAGTACAACCTATGGCAACCAACTTCAATCACCAAATCAAGCTGTGGTGCACAATACTCAACCAATCCAAACACACCTTAAGTTGGTACCTGATGAGGTTTTAAAAGCGAAAACAGATTCCATGCTAGAGTTTGGAAAACAAAGGACATAATATGCTAAACTGAGGGTGAATAAGCAAAAATAAACAATAAATAAGCAGTTCTAATAAGCACTCCTCAATCAACTGTTAAGACCCAAATTGCAATTTAGAGCAAAAAGCTAACCTACCATTCTACAGCTACTGAACTAAGCAGTGAAGTAATTGAATAAGCAGAGATGAGCACCAAATAAGTAGCAATATTAAGTAAAACAAAAACAGATAAGCAGTTGTACATAAGCAAAGTTTTGAACTTTTATTGAATTTAAAAGGGAAATTACGAACTGAATTTAAGATACCAAAATACTTAATTAAACTACAACTATTTTTACACTAAATTAACCTACTTCCTAATGCCAAACAATGGCTTACACAGTCTTCTATTTATACAAACAAGAAAAATTAATACTAGGGTTTCTCGTTGGTCTTCTCTTGTCCCCTTCTGTTTGTGCTTTTTCCCTCTACATCTTGGACCATTGGATGTTATAAATTAATCTCAGCCCTCAAAATAATTTTTGGTGGGAAAGGGTGAAATTGCAGGTTTGGATTTTAGCCTTTGGCAGGGAGGGTGTTTTGTAGTATTGTAGTGGAAAGGTAGTGGAGCAGGGGTAGGGGTGGAGTGTGGGCTAGTGGTGGTAGGGGTGAATGATGGTATGTTGGTGTTGCAGGTTTTGGCAGAGGGGGGGGGGGGGAAAGGTTCACGGGTTTGTGTTTGGGGGTGGAGGTCAAAGGAAGTCAAAGGGTGGGAGTAATATAAAAACGGGGTAAGGTTTGTGGTGGTGGGCTGTTGATGTTTTGGGCCAAAAGGGTAGTGGGTTGGTTATTTATTTTCGTGTTTTGGTTTGGACTAACAAAGGGTCCGGTTGATTTATGAACAAAACACCACAAGGACTAAAATTGTAATTTCTGCAAAGTTGAGGGTGGGTTTTGGGTACTGTTCCAAAGTTATCCAAAGGTAATACTTTGCCAAGTTCCAATAATCCAAAGGTTTGAAATGTTATTTTTCACTTTTAAAATCCCCGAGGACCAAATCTGTCATTTTTCAAAGTTGAGGGGCCGTTTTTGCCATTTTGTGAAAACTTTACTCCAAGGACCGTTTATGATAAATTGGAATTTCCCAAGGACCGATATTGACTTTCTTTCAAAAATATTTCACCGGGGACTGATTTTGTCAAGTTTTGAAAGTTCATGGACCTTTTATGTCAATTTTGGATTTTGAGGGGTAAAAGTTTCCAGTTTGTGAAAACTTTCATCCAGGGATTAATTTTGAACAAGTTTGATTATCCAAGGATCAAAGTTGACTTTTTATTTATTTTAAACCTTCAGGGACTAGTTTTGTCAATTTTTGAAACTTGAGGGACTGAAACTGCCAATTGTGTAAACTTTGTTCGTTTTTCGTTTGTTTTTAAACATTTTGCATCTAAAACGTGTAAAACACAATTTTGGAATATTATTAGTATTTTGATGCATTACTGAGTGTTTTTGGACGTTTTGGCAGTTCAGATACGATAAAAATGATGAGTATTTACACACTCATCAATCCCACACACTAAACTATTGCTAGTCCCTAGCAATCTTTTGAGAAAAACTAATGGATTTGAAACTCTTTACCAAAAGCCACTACTTCTGGAGTAGCCAGGTGTAAGAACTGTGGCACACCTGATAACCGTGTGATTTTAAGCAAACCACCAGCTGTCAACGGATTTGATTAGTCTTTACCAGGAGCCGTTTGCTCCTGGACTAGCCAGCATCTTGATGGACCTAGTCAACATCTTGGTGAGCTGATTACCAATTATGGATTTTCCACGGCCTTTACCACAAGCCATAATCTTGTGGGCTAGCCAACTCATTTGTTTTTGGGGAGTTGAGGAACCGTACAATTTTGGGCAAATTGCAAGCCGTAAACGGATTTGAGATATCTTTACCAAGAGCCGTTTGCTCCTTGACTAGCCAATCCCTTTTGTCGGTTAGACAAGGCGGACTGATTACCACAAAAATTTTGAAGCACTAGTGAAATTTTTTTTAAAATTTTTGAAATTTTGGCTAAAACGGATATAGTAAAATGTGATAAAATTCGCTAGACTAGCGAATACCCCCCCCCACACTTAGGATGAATATTGTCCTCAATATTCAAAATCCCAGCTATTATGCCGACATTTTGAACGTAAAAGGGCAACATTACAAGCTAAGCGTGGAAAACACCATTTTGTATTTTCACTTCTGTAATCGTAGCATGGGGGACTCCCCCACACTTAGGGTGAAAACCCTATAAGCATGCTATTGTTTTTGTTTACCGAGTCGCTAGCTTGACTCGACCCCGAATTCATTTGTCCTTGGGGGAAGCATGATGTGGAAAAGACAATCTCAATCGGACTTTCATTCAAGATGTTTGGACAAACATTTGAAGCACGTGAAAGTTCCACACCGATGAGATAAGTATCCGGCTCAAGATAATGATACATGAAAATGCCGGGATCAAAGATGGTATCTTCATTCCCGAAGGAGTGAAGAACAAGAGAAGTCACCCTATAGGTGAAGAAAAAGAAGAAAACCATGATGAAAAGCATGATTTGATCTTCTTCCTCGAGAGGAGGCTCAATAGCCTGAGTTTGGATTTCAAAGGGTAAGCTCGTAAACAACCCGGGAGGGTGGGTGGGAATTTACAAATTCTCATGATTGAGTGCATCTCCCCCCGGGCTATCAAACTCCGGAGGAGTCATGATATGATGAGTGAGTTCACCGGAGAACTCCTCATGAAGAGAATTATTCACAAGATGTGAATTTGTGAACTCATGTTCCGGAATAGACTCATCACAATCCTCAATCTGAGTACCAAAGAGTGGATTATCAGAAATCGAAGTGAATTCAGATTCGAATTCAAATAGAGGATTAGTGAGAGTAGTATTGAAAGTTTCGGGAACAAAGAGATTATTATTCTCTATTGGACTGCTGGGATCAGAAGTGAGTGACGGATCATGATATAGGAGACTTTCAATTTCTCCCAGATCGGCTTGGAAATCGAGGAGACCATCATCACTTTCCAATGAAAGTGGATCGATGTGAGCAAGTTCATCAGCGAACTCCTCAAGAAGAGGATCAACATCAGACTGAGGGAGTGATGCCTCAATATACTCAATGTCTCCATGAGATGTACAATCATCATTAAAATCTGAGAAAGTCTCAAAATGATCGTTTGAACACTCAAGAGGGGAAGGAATATCACACATATCATCCAAAGTTCCCTGTGACTCTCTCGGGATTGGGACAAGGATCTCAACACTAGACTTTATTAATTCGTTCGATTCCTTATTAGGAACAGTGCTAAGATGCTCATCCCCCATGTTTAGAAAGTGAGTGTGAACTTCGGGTGTGATAACAACAGACTGAGGGAGTTGAGAAGGACTAGCAGACATGGTTTTTATAAATTTCATTTGTTCTCCTGCTAGTAATTCTATCATAGTCTTTTCTCCCTGATTTTCCGAGAAAGGAATCACAACAGATGAACTTGATGAACCCTTACAAAATTGAGAAATATCAAGGGTAACATCATCATCATCATCGTCAAGAAGAGCAGCATTGCGAAATATGGCAAGCTTATAAGCTTAAATAAGCATTCCAGACCCCTTGAGGCTTATGCAGGGCAAACAGGCCTAATGGGGCTTTGCAGGCCTTGAGTTGAGCTTATACAATAAGCTCAAGACCTGAACAGGCTTGGAATCAATAAGCTTGACCAGTGAGCATTCCATAAAACCCAAGAACAAAAGCTGGGACCCACAATTGGGCTTTTGAGAGGCTTGTGAAAGTGAGCTTGTGGGACAGTCTGTTTGTGCAGGGCAACATTGGTCCACTGAGGACTTTTCAAGGTAATAGATAAGCTAGCAAACTACAAGCTTGGGATCCATAAACTGGTTCTACATGATAACAAGCCACCAAGGAACACAAACACTGAAATGCAGACCTAACTGAGCTTATGGGAGCTGGTAAACTAGCTGAGAAAAATGACCAGAGGAGCAACAGATTAAATGAAACAAAGTAACTTGAAAACTAATAAGCTAACTTATAAGCTGTAGACAAAGCTTAATAGGGAATCATGTAAAGGCATAAAGGAAATCCTAATAAGCTATAAGGGATACTAGTAAGCAGTAAAGAAAAGCTAAAAATCACAAATCAAATACATCCTAACCTAGGCTAAACTAAGGGAGATCAGTCCTAATAGGGTGTTTTAGAGCTAATGTACAAACTAACTTACAATAAGCTAAATCATAAAAAGCATTCACTCATGTAATCAGACTGCCAAAGAAGCTGTGGAAACACTTCATAACTTTGGAACTTGTCTGAGCTTATTATGGAGGCTGATGTGGAACTGGGACAGTGGGCAAATACTGGGTGTAGGGCAGTTAGATGCTCACAGAGGCAACTTTGGACTTGATTTCTTCCAAGAAAATGATTTTCAAAATCAAATTTTCTTTTTGATTTGAATACACAAGCTGTCAAAGTCTTCAAAATAGCAAAGATTTTGTATTTTCAAAAAGAAATGAACTCTAGAAACTCATTTGAAATCTGTCCATTATTTCAGAGTGCATTTTGACTTTTTGGTCATGAACATGCAAATTGACTTAAGTGAATTTCTAGTGATCATAGATGACTGAGAAAGCTAAGTTAAGCTAAAATGAGACTCAAATAAGCTAAAGCAAACACTTATGTTCTTTATGCATGATTGTGTAATCCAAACTCATGACAGTTAATTAAACATGAAATTTTGAACATGAATTTGACTATTATGCCAATGAACACTGTGTTTTATGGTTAGACTACACTATACTAAACTAGCACAACCTATGGCAACCAACTTCAATCACCAAATCAAGCTGTGGTGCACAATACTCAACCAATCCAAACACACCTTAAGTTGGTACCTGATGAGGTTTTAAAAGCGAAAACAGATTCCATGCTAGAGTTTGGAAAACAAAGGACATAATATGCTAAACTGAGGGTGAATAAGCAAAAATAAACAATAAATAAGCAGTTCTAATAAGCACTCCTCAATCAACTGTTAAGACCCAAATTGCAATTTAGAGCAAAAAGCTAACCTACCATTCTACAGCTACTGAACTAAGCAGTGAAGTAATTGAATAAGCAGAGATGAGCACCAAATAAGTAGCAATATTAAGTAAAACAAAAACAGATAAGCAGTTGTACATAAGCAAAGTTTCGAACTTTTATTGAATTTAAAAGGGAAATTACAAACTGAATTTAAGATACCAAAATACTTAATTAAACTACAACTATTTTTACACTAAATTAACCTACTTCCTAATGCCAAACAATGGCTTACACAGTCTTCTATTTATACAAACAAGAAAAATTAAAACTAGGGTTTCTAGTTGGTCTTCTCGTGTCCCCTTCTGTTTGTGCTTTTTCCCTCTACATCTTGGACCATTGGATGTTATAAATTAATCTCAGCCCTCAAAATAATTTTTGGTGGGAAAGGGTGAAATTGCAGGTTTGGCTTTTAGCCTTTGGCAGGGAGGGTGTTTTGTAGTATTGTGGTGGAAAGGTAGTGGAGCAGGGGTAGGGGTGGAGTGTGGGCTAGTGGTGGTAGGGGTGAATGATGGTATGTTGGTGTTGCAGGTTTTGGCAGAGGGGGGGGGGGGGGGAAAGGTTCACGGGTTTGTGTTTGGGGGTGGAGGTCAAAGGAAGTCAAAGGGTGGGAGTAATATAAAAACGGGGTAAGGTTTGTGGTGGTGGGCTGTTGATGTTTTGGGCCAAAAGGGTAGTGGGTTGGTTATTTATTTTCGTGTTTTGGTTTGGACTAACAAAGGGTCCGGTTGATTTATGAACAAAACACCACAAGGACTAAAATTGTAATTTCTGCAAAGTTGAGGGTGGGTTTTGGGTACTGTTCCAAAGTTATCCAAAGGTAATACTTTGCCAAGTTCCAATAATCCAAAGGTTTGAAATGTTATTTTTCACTTTTAAAATCCCCGAGGACCAAATCTGTCATTTTTCAAAGTTGAGGGGCCTTTTTTGCCATTTTGTGAAAACTTTACTCCAAGGTCCGTTTGTGATAAATTGGAATTTCCCAAGGACCGATATTGACTTTCTTTCAAAAATATTTCACCGGGGACTGATTTTGTCAAGTTTTGAAAGTTCAGGGACCTTTTATGTCAATTTTGTATTTTGAGGGGTAAAAGTTGCCAGTTTGTGAAAACTTTCATCCAGGGATTAATTTTGAACAAGTTTGATTATCCAAGGATCAAAGTTGACTTTTTATTTATTTTAAACCTTCAGGGACTAGTTTTGTCAATTTTTGAAACTTGAGGGACTGAAACTGCCAATTGTGTAAACTTTGTTCGTTTTTCATTTGTTTTTAAACATTTTGCATCTAAAACGTGTAAAACACAATTTTGGAATATTTTTAGTATTTTGATGCATTACTGAGTGTTTTTGGACGTTTTGGCAGTTCAGATACGATAAAAATGATGAGTATTTACACACTCATCAATATGATGTAGATAACTTAGGATGATGCAGTTTCTTATAACTATGATGTTGTAACTTTATAACCATGAATGCAGTAACCGTGATGCAGTTACCTACACATGATGCAGAAAACTTAGGATGATGCAGTTTCTTATAACTATGATGCAGTAACTTTATAACCATAAATGCAGTAACCGTGATCCAGTAAACGTGATGCAGTAACTTTATAACAGAGATGCAGTAATTTATAACAGTGATACAGTAAAAAATTTTGGCGGGAAAAGAAATTTTTTTGCCCAAAATTTTTTTTGGCGTAAAATTTTTATTTTCAACGGGGTGGGGGTGGGGTGGGGTGACACGTGTCATATGATGTGGCATTGGGGGTGACACATGTCACTCCCAAAATCTATCCTCCTAAAAAAACCCATATGTTTTTTAGTTTCAGTGTTGACTAATGTATCGTGTATTGTAATGTTTACTTTTGTACTGTCCTAAATGTTATGTTTGAATTAATGAAAGTACTTTCTAACATGGGCACATTGCACAAATGTGTACTCAACATATACACCAACTTTCAATTTAAGGTACTACACTTATTTTTTACCAATTTAGTGTACCCAACTTTTTTTAGTTGCAATGTTAGACGATTTATAGGTTACCAGGTTACAACCACCTGACCACCATACTTTAGTATATAGTATAATAAACTGACAACTTTGCTCGACATTTGGATAAAAAATGTCATAGATTGGCAGGGACACCTCAAACCTGTGTAGGACACTGGCAGTCATGATTCCGAAATCGTCCATACCTCCGAAATCCACCAATAATATCATTCCACCTCATTTCACCTCATTCATACTTTTTCCATACCTCCCAACCCCATTTTAGTGGCAACCATGCCTTTTTTATACCTCCCAACTTTTTTTTTCTTTAATAATAAATTAAATTAAACAATTTAATTAAAACATAAATATTTCATTAATAATTAAAATAACATTACATAAAACTTGGAAAAAAAAATACATAATTAAATCTAAAAATCCGTAGGCTATCCATATGTCTCCGCGTACCCACGTTTGTGTTTGGAAATGAAATGTGTATGAAAATGAAATGTAAATGTGTAATATATATAGGATTTTTTTTTCTTTTTTGTCAACACGCTCCTCCAACGTATAGTAGCATTTATGGCAACGATCATATTTTGATTTTGAAAGAACCATGCTTCGGAGGCAATATTTTCCGTTCAATGCTTGCCGTTGATGATACCGGTGGGGTGGCGGCGGTGTTCACCGCCGGCATCACCTTGCCGGTGGGTGATGCCGCCCCCACTGCCACCCTTAGTACCCATCAACCCTACCCAGCAAAGGTTTCATGCCTGTGACTTTACTCGACATTTGTCTTGACCATTGTGCGACTATTTTTTTACTTTTAGAAAAACGTGTTTAATAACATACTACGTAATATTGTATGAAAGAAAGTTTCGCAATTTATATCTCGTTATAAAAAATAAAAAAAAATGAAAAAAGAAAAGAGGCGTTCAAAATATAAACAATATATTAGTCGTTTAAAAAAATGAAATGGAGTCGTTCAATAAAGATAGAAAAATAAAAATAAAAATCAAGTTATTAAAAAAAACATAAAAACCTAGAAAACCGAGGACAACTTCTTTAAATACGAATATAAGACTATCTATTCTAGTCGAGGACTAAATTGAAACCTGTCTCAATCACAGGTGGATAGCAACGATCATAATCGTTCACACGTTAGCTATTATACGTTTCTGATACATTAAATGCAAACTTTTATGTTTCTGACGAACTAAAACATACGATTATAATAATTTGGTCTTCAAATTCCAGTAATTTTCAACTGGACCATTAGTTATGGATATAAAAAGCATTTTTATAACAAAGTGGGTAATGAGTCCAATATATTTGTTGAAAATGTCACAACAACTGAGGTCGTCGATACTTAATTGACAAATCGTATATGTGCATCAGGAACATTACACGCTTATTAGAAACGTGATCTTTATTGTATCAGAAATCGTTATGGTTATTTTAATAAAGGGTGTACTAGTATATATTACGTAGTATATTCTTGCAGCTGACGTATGTTTTGTATTAATGAATGTTGCAGGAATCTAATAATGACACTGTTTGTTTCTGTCTACACATTTTCTAGGCGGCTACTGTTTGATTTGATATGGTCGTCAGCAATAATGACTTGACTTTTATCATTATCGCGGTGTTGGTTTATATTTATCACATTTGTAGTTTTACATATGCGTAATTGATGACATTATGCGCGTCTTTATTTAACGTTTACGTTTACAAATTGTTAATAAACACAACTGTTACTAGTTACTAGGCAACCAGACCCGTGCGTTACACACGGGTTGTATCTAAGTGTTCATAACGTAATGTTCACTAATTTTCATCATGTATTCATTGCGGGATCAGGTCATTTCATTATTTGAATGCACTTGCAAACATGAATAGTCATGAAAGCCCGTGCAATACACATGGGCTGTATAGAAGTTTTGAAAGTCTAATATCCGTCATTTATTTTCGTCATTTTATATTCTGGACGTATTTTTGTCATTATATATATAAATTTTCATGGTAACATACATTTTGTAAGCATGATACATATGTAAAATAGTTTATTGACATATAATCTTTTAAGATATATTTTTTTACGTAATATTTTTTGTATATTTATTTTGGTATTTACTCTATCGTTTTTTATTTGAACTAACTAATATTAATACATCGGGCTAAGTTATAACTATTTCTTATTATAGTCAACAATTCTCGTGCGATGCACATGGGCTGTATAGAAGTTTTCATAGATTTAAAATACGTACGATGCACATGGGCTGTATAGAAGTTTTTATACCGTAATATTCACATGGGCGATTTATAATCGTGTGGAGGCGGTACGGTTTCCGGGCTGAAGCCGTTAATAATCCCCACAGCGCCAGCGTTGACCCAGTTAAGAAAACATAGTCTGGGTATGTGGTGGATGAGGGCCTCCCTTGGGGTAGGTGCGACTCTTCTCCTAAAAATGAAAGTCACCGTTCAAAAAAAAAGAAGTTTTTATACAGTAATATATCGCATTTATTTTTGTCATTTTATATTTAAGTTTTCATGGTGTCACACATTTGCTAAGCTTTATACGTATTTAAAATACTTTATTGAGTTGCACATGAGCTGTATATAAGTTTTTATAGCATAATCTTCGGCAATTATTTTCTCATTATATATCTAAGTTCTGATGGTATAACATTTCTAGGCGTTACACACATTTTAAATAGTTTATTGACATTAAAAGAGTATATGTGAAGAGATTTTTTTCAAGAAGTTACATTGAAAAGAGTCTCTTCACATGTAATTTTTTAATATGTATAAGTTATATAAATTATTTTAAATATGAAGCGATAACATTAATGTTGGAGACCTTTTATATTCATCCCCGTGCGATGCACACAGGTTTGGACTGGCTCAGGACCCACGCCGATGCACACAGGTTGGATCTAATTGTTTTTTTCATAAAGTTTGGGACTAATTTTCGGTTCAGGTTTGAAACTCTCATTTTTTGTGAAAGACGGACTTCGTTGTTCAAAAAATTACACATTATCGGAGTACTGTGAAACAAATTCACTAAGCAGCTAGAAAATTTCGGGGATAGTTGGGCTATCATTTATTGTTTTTATAATGTAACTATATTTGTTGGCGCAGCTGTGCGTGGGTATCTAACTATTTATACTAAAATTATGACATAAGATGGTTGTGTTTTGACTTTAAAAATTAAGCCAAAAATTCTGACATATGATGTAGGTTAACTACACAGATAATGAATTGTTGTTGTTTAACTACATATTCAAACATAACTTGTAATGTAATTTTAACTTATATACCAGTGATAACATTTGATTATTACTGACTTCAGCAATGCACCTAACCGGCCTGTTCCGTGTATCAATTTTACCATTTCTATTTTTCTTGTTATCAATAACTTTTGATAAAATGAATGTGTCAAGCAAAAAACAAATTGAAAATGAAAATTAAACCGGGAAAATATACATCACATAGTCATTTTCTTTGGAGTTGCAACCATGCCACACTCATATAAAAATTAGTTATAACTATGATGCTCCAAAATTTATAACAGAGATGCACCCAACGATGGTCACTTAATATGCTCCTATAAACATTTCAATAACTTAGTGCACTATGCTCTTTAAGGGGCATTAGTTGTACAACTAGGAACGGATCCATGGTAGCCATGGTAGTGCCGCATCTCTTTATTATAGCGGTTTTTGTGATTAAGATAACGCGAGTGCATATTAACCATCGTGAATTGATGAAAAGTAAAACAAAAAGACTCTGAAACATGTTAGGGTAATTGATATCATTGTACATTAACCATGTAATTGCAGAAACCACACCACAAACAGTTGGTTAGAATGATCACATGAGATGAGATCAATATAGAACTCATAAACATTTACATAAGAAAACATTACAATCTTTTTTAAAAACATGTTACTGTAATATTGAAGGACAGTAAGGTATTTTAGTTAGACCTTATAAACGTGCCAAATTAAATGTCAATCCTTAAAATTAGATTTATCTGATATTAAAACAATCGGTTTTGATTAATAATCAGATGTTGTGAACATTTTTTTTTTCTTTATCTTCTTGTACTTATGATATTTAAGTTCTTAAAAAAGTGAATTAAAGTTGAATACATATTCCGGGATATTTAATTTTTTAATTAACTATATGTATGTAATGTGATGTTTGTATTTATTAAACTTCGTGTCTCGAGTAGGTCACTTTCTGACAATCAGTAATATTTTGTGTCTCGAGGAAGTTTCTTTATGACATTATATTATGTCATCAATAGAGATGTCAATGACATTGAAAACTCGCTAGTTCTACCTCTTTAAATTAAATTTAAATAAATAATCTTAAATTGAAAACAATGTCTTAAAATCTTGGCAAATCGTAAGTATAAAATAATATCACAATGGAAATTAACTTTAAAAAAAATAGTAATATTTATGAAGTGGTCTAAGAATATTAAAAATAAATTGTAGTACTCAAATTCGGTAAAATATTGTGCTCTTCAACATGATTAAAATATGCAATTCCGAGAAATTAAATAATATGATCAGTTTTGAAAACTAATTGTGAATCTACGGGTATGTTTGGCACAAGTACGAGCTGGAGCGGATCGACAGAGCGGTTTGCTGGACCTGGTTGCGTGAGCTTTTTTCTGCATGCTTCTTCAACTAGCATTCCATTTAGTAGCTTATTTTTTTACAAGCTCCTTCAAGCTATGTCAGCAAAACGAGACTTATTTTTAATTGTAGCTTATTTTAAATAATAATAATAATAATAATAATAATAATAATAATAATAATAATAATAATAATAATAATAATAATAATAATAATAATAATAATAATAATAATAATAATAATAATAATAATAATAATAATAATAATAACCTCATGCTATGATGAGCTCCAATGAGTTCGTGCGCCAAACATGCCATGGGGTGGCAATGACTCCTTGACCAGTCAACTAATCGTTTACGGTGGGGGACTGATACCACTGGAGTAAAGCCCTAGTTGGTATGGTATGGCTATACCCGCAAGTAACAGACCCAGGGCGACGCAACGCGCGGTTTCCCCTACTGATTGAACTCAAATACACAATTGCATTTCCATTTGCTCGACTTATGGATTACTATTTGTGCGACTTAATGGGAGATGGGTACTCATATTTACACGGAAGAGATTGATGTGTACACATTGCAAATTAAATTAATGGTGTATCTTGTTAGTGTTCATTTAGTGAGCCCCTCACTGACGACCCAATGCAAAAAAAAAAAAAAAAAAAAAAAGCTCCTTATTTAGTTATTCACTTTTCATATGAAAACACAAAATAGTTGTTCCAAATCCTAATCCAAATTAATATTAATACTCCATACTTCATTATCAATATTGTGTGTAATAGTTTTAAAAAACTACAATAAATTTTTTCATTATCAATATTAATAATCCAAATTAGTAATATTTTACAGAAAAACTACTATAAAATTTTTCATCAACTTGTGTGTAATAGTTTTAAAAAACGTGCAATCTATATCTCATTATAAAAAGCAAAAGAGTCGTTTAAATAAGAAACAATATCTTGTAAAAGCATAGTTTCGCAATTAGCTTTTTAAAGTGGTAATATCTTGTAAAAGAAGCTAATCTCTGAAAATTTTAAATATGTTTGTTCATTGCTAACCTTTTAACGTGTGCAAAACTGCAAATAAAAGATGGTGAAACTCGAATACACTCTCATACTGAAAACTCTTCCAACCGTTTTCTTAAAATAAATAAAGAGTTGCTATTGAACATTGACTAATTCAGGGTCAACATACTTCCTAAAATAATTTCATTAACTTATTAATGCACCAAAATGATTAACCCACTTACTTTTTACATTTTCCTGAAAACTATGATAACCAAAATAAAATCCTACTACGAAACAACAAAAATTCACGTCCCTAAAAAAATCCTAGCGAATCTTTTTCTTCCCTAAAAACTCCTTCCTCCATCCCATCAGTAACAAATCTTCTTGTTTTGCCTCTTCTTGTTGTTGTTATTAAGCTTTTGAGTTCTGAATAGCTTAATACATCTGATTTACTTCTGCCACTTTGAATGGATTTTAATTCCAATTTCAGATCTGAATAGCTTAATATATGGTGTGTGTTCGAGTAACTCTAGTTAATGTGTGGTCAACAGAAAAGTCTCGCTGTTCATATTTGGAAAAAAAATAATAATAAAAATAAAAATAATAATAATAATAAAGTCAAGCGATCTATCTGCTGGAATAAAAATTTTTGTTGTCTATTTTGTGCCATTAACTGTTTTTGGAATAAACTAGTTAAGCGACAGTCTGCCGCGTTGCGGCGGGACTTTGTAGTTGGCCTGGCTTTGAAGCAGGCGCAAACGGAGTTGCAACCACAATATCAGTTCCACGGTCTAAATTTCGTAGTTGGGGGCCCTTTAGTGCTCCTCCATACAAGCACTTCAATACAAAATTAAAGAAAAAGATAGTGTCAGCATAAACAAACATCATATTGTGCGCATTTAAAAGATGATTAGGTTTTCAAAAAATAAATAAATAAATAAATAAGTAAAAATGATAATTCGGAACATACTGTGCATAGTATCTTTGATGACTTTCCAAACTTGACCGCTTCAACTTATGTCTGTGTAGCCAATTCTCTTTGGTGGGTGATAGAACCACAACAGTTGGACCCATTTGACGATTCTTGTGGACACTTTTAATATGAATAAACCCAGGAATCAAGTAGCCCACAAAGTCCAGTACTGTAGGTCCAAATAGCGAAACGGCAACGTTTCAAACCACGTAATTTATATATATTAATGAGTCAACTCTTCCACGAAATAAATTTCTTTGCGTTTCCCACCATTCTTCTTTCTTCCTATCCATTTCTTCAACCGGTTCACTTCCATCATTCTCCATCAGCAATTTCCAAACTCTCAATGACTCATTATAAAGATCCTCTTTAAGAGTATACGGTGTAACATTTAAGTTTCTCAGACGAACAAACCACCCTGACAGCCCTTAAAAGCGATAATGTCTTCGCCATTACAAACTTTCAACATTCGGTTGCACCAAGAACAAAGCCGAAGGAGCATTTCTTCTTTAAAACAAAGAAAGACCACTGGCCTTCCTAAAAATAGAAGAAAAGTCTTCGAAAAAAGTTTCTTCAAGTTTTCATCGTTTGTAAATATATCTGCGAATATGGAAGAGGAAACCGTACTTCATCGCATCCAGTTGTAACTTCCACATCATTCGAGCCCTATTTATAGGCAAAAGAAACGAATAATAATTTAAAAACGAAGAGCAGTATAATTTTATTTTTATGAAAAGACTACAAACTAGAGAGTACGGAACACAAATATTTTCTAAACCAGTGGATCAAATAAGAAGAAAAATTAAAATAAAATGATAAAAAGAAACCACAACCACTCATTTGACATTCACCTACAAAAATATATTCTCCCACCTATTTGAAATGTGTGTCTATAAATTATTACTGTATTATATATATATATATATATATATATATATATATATATATATATATATATATATATATATTATTTATTTTTATTTATTTTTTATATTTCAAGGACGTTTTTGAAAAAATCCAAAAAAATTCTCAAGATCGGGTATGTTAGTGCATAAAACTTTTGTGAAAGAAGTTTTTCTAATTTTGAGTTTTTATATGATTTTTTTAATGCAAAAAAAAGGAATTTTGATACACAAAACTTTCAACTTGTTTTAATTAGAAGCGCTATGTTATTTTGATAAAAAAAAAAGTAAAAATAAGTCGGGAGCCAAAACGAATTTTTGATGCACAAAAGGCACTTTTAGATTAAAAAACTCAACTAAGAGTTTTTTATTTGACCATGGTGATTAGCAAAAACTAGTTTGTAACCCGCGCGTTGCTGCGGAATTCTTTTATTGTCGTTAGCTACTTAATGTGAAGTTAGTTACCTAGGACTGACTCTGCAATTGATGTATAACATGAAGGACCATTTATGTAAATTATGTGAGGACTAAATTTGCAATGAACCGCTGAGATGAAGGACAAAGTGCATACAATTTTTTTAAATGATAAAGATAACGGTCGTTAGTTAACAGCCGTTAAATAACAAATGACCGTTAGTACTGTACAAATAGGACTGACTTTACAATTGATGTATATCATGAAGGACCATTTATGTAAATTATGCGAGGACTAAATTCGCAATGAACCGCTGAGATGAAGGACAAAGTGTGTACAATTTTTTTTAAATGTCCAAGATAACGGTCGTTAATTAACAACCGTTAAATAACTAACGACCGTTAGTACTGTTAAAAAAATACACTGTTGCGTCCACTGTAGCAAGCACTGTATATGCTACAGTACCTCTTATCCTTTAGAATATATACTAGTTTTGCAACCCGCGCGTTGCTGCGGAATTCTTTTATTGTCGTTAGCTACTTAATGTGAAGTTAGTTACCTAAGACTGACTCTGCAATTGATGTATAACATGAAGGACCATTTATGTAAATTATGTGAGGACTAAATTTGCAATGAACCGCTGAGATGAAGGACAAAGTATATTATAATTTTTTTTAAATGTTAAAGATAACGGTCGTTAGTTAACAGCCGTTAAATAACAAATGACCGTTAGTACTGTACAAATAGGACTGACTTTACAATTGATGTATATCATGAAGGACCATTTATGTAAATTATGCGAGGACTAAATTCGCAATGAACCACTGAGATGAAGGACAAAGTGTGTACAATTTTTTTTAAATGTTCAAGATAACGGTCGCTAAATAACAGCCGTTAAATAACTAACGACCGTTAGTACTGTTAAAAAAATACTGTAGCGTCCACTGTAGCTGCTACAGTAACCTCTTATCCTTTAGTATATACGAGTGGGAGCACCCGCGCGTTGCTGCGAGAATGTTGTGTCTAATCTAAAATCGAAATAAACGATCGGGAAAAAAATTATTAAGGACTAAATTTGCAAAAGATCGCTAACGGGGGACTAAAGGTGCTATTTACAGCTAACCTGAGGGACCATTTTTGTAAATTCGTTATGTACAAAATAATTTTGGAAATAATATGTTTTTTTACGTGAAAAGTGCCTAAAATTCTTGACCTGTTGCATCGTTAGTCCCCAGTGTGTTGCATCGTTAGTCCCCGAAGGACCTATCTTGCAACGACAGTTTCACCTTAGGGACTATTTTGCGAGTGGGCACTATTTTGTCCACTATAGCTACAATGTAGAATAGTAAATAGTTCCCCCTTTTAGTATATATAATAATATAATAATATATAAACAAAGATAGTATATTTATAAATAATTACGGTATACTATCAATTCTCGTTACTATCTAAAGCCCAACCGACTGACTAGTCGTCATTATCTAGCATTTTATTGTCTCATCGTTTCATCAATCCAACCCATGTCCAGCCATCAGCTCCATAGATCATCATTTCTTCAACGTGCCTTGATTGTTTTTGGTTTTTCATCTATTAAAAGTTATGTTCCAAACAAACATATATAGAGGTCTTCATATCTTAAATCCCGTTCAAACACATAGAGAGGGCTCCATAAGATTTACTTTTTGATTGCATATATGTAAATATGCTTATATGTATTCAACATCCAGAAATGAAATGTTACTTATTTTCGATGATGTCATACGCCAAGAAATTTACTGAGTGTTTGTAAACTAAAAAAACTCATGAACAAATGATATGTCTAGCTTGTGCTTTTTGATGTCACGTTCTGTGAATTCAGAGCTTTTAAAGGTCGATTTGGAATTAAATCTTTGTAAAACTAGTAGCTTCTGTCGCACCAATTCTCAAACCAGGCGATTTCTACCAATCAAACTAGGGAAAAGTGGTTTAGTTCGGGAGGCTTGAGAGTTTGAGCTTGACAATCTATGCTAAAATACGAATTACATCATGTTCGAAACAAATTATACTGATATGTTAAGGGATTGTCTAACTAGTGCCCTTTAGGGCACTGGTTAAAAAGAGGGAGGACCCACAAAATAGTACCAAAAAAATATATTTTTTATTGAAAAGGTGTGGGTCCATGAGTATTTAAAATATATTTTGGTACTATAACAATCCCATATGTTAAAAGTATACGCTCAGATTTGTGTAAGTTTTGTGTAGTCTTCGAAGAAAAGCACTTACATTGGCTTTCAGTTTGCGTGCAAGTTATGCGAAAGACAAAATATACTTTCTGTTTGTACGCAATTTTCTAGCAGTAGTGTATATCAGTTTATGTGTTTGTTTGGGTATTGGAACGAATATATAGTGGAGTCAATGAGTCATGTCAAACATCAGGTACGCAGAATAGGTAATACTACCACTGTATCTGTATTACTGAACAGTTGGGTTTCTTCTTGCGTTGGAGAATGGGAGGTGGCATTTATTACTTTGGGTACTGGAACGAATAGGGGAGCTTTAGGCTTACATGTTTGTTTGGGAAGACAAATCGGATGTGTGTGTGTATTTTAGGCGGGAAAGAGTAAAAGACTAAAACGCCCTCACGTGATATAAGTACAATTACCAAAATGGTACATTAGTGAAAGCACGTAGCTATTTTATGACCTAAACCCTTTTTTTAAAGAAAAATGATTGTCATTACCCAACCCAAAAAAAAAGGTAGATTGTAACTATTTTATGACCTAAACCCTTTTTATCACAACACCTGGTGTATATATAGAGAATTTCTACATGCAAATAAATAGAGCAAAGCACAGGTGTCTTAGCAATACCCCAAAAGTGAATAACAAAACAAAACTCCAAAGGTATCTTTATTATGACATAAAATACTAATCAAACGACAATCAAAGTATCATAACCAAAACCCAAAGCAAATCATAATCCAAACATAAAAGATAAACCACTTCCAATGCAACTAAGGTCTCGACTAGTCACTTCCTTCTATCTTATCCTTAGGATGCTCACCTGAAAATGATGCTTAAAAATGTCAACATAAAGTTGGTGAGGTTCAAAGGTTTAAGACACAACATTTATCTCATTCAACCAGTTCCTGTGATTATAAAACATGGCAGGACAGTAAAGATAGTTATCATACAACTAGCATGTAATCATATCCAACCAACCAACAAACGGGACGGAACGTGCCCACGATCCAAATTCAATATCAACCATCATTTGGGACGGAACGTGCCCACGATTAAAGTTCACAATAATGGGTAATCTTTACCCTCCGATCGGACCACACATAATAATAGTGGGTAGAGTTACCACCCACCAATTGGATCGCACAAACGAACAATGGGAGCATATATAGCTACCCTCCAATTTGACCACACAGAATTGAGAGTAAACCCTAATCCACCGTATCTTACTAATTATTAATTGATCCCAACATGTTTTATGCCCTAATCTCTTTACCAAACATCATAACATTACTAATTATTGATCCCAACATGTTTTATATTAATAATTTACTGAATTGAGAGAAAACCCTAATCCACCATATCTTTGTTACATGAATAATTATGATTAGTTAAATACATGAACTAGAAATTACATTGTATATATGTAAGTGTACACGTTTTTCTTAACTAGCGGCGCAGCTTGTTGCCCGCTTGCCTGTCGTTTCAGTGTAAAACTTTTCTTTGAATATAAACAAGTATTCGAACCACTGGGGCGTTAGTCCAGTGGGTGGGGCTTTCATTCTTGAGTCAATTGACTCGGGTTCGAATCCCATCGCTGGCACTTTGCTCCCAGAGTCCCAGATACCCAGATAGGTACCCACCTCCGCAAAACCTATGGGCTCATTGGAGAGACTTTGTGGATAAGAGCTCAAGAGTTCGAGAGTCTCGGCTCACTCCAGTTGGTGCCCCACTAGGCCAAGAGAGTTGCCCGGAGCTATTCCTTGTAGGGTGGACAATGGCTGGTGCCAAAAGGCACCCGGGGTCAGGGTGTTCCCGCCAATCTACACCTTTTGTGGATAAACAAGTATTCGAATTGTAATGTGATATTTAATTTTTATGTTGTGTGATATTTAATTTCTCTTTTATGTTGTGATATTTAATTTCTCTTTTAATATTTATATTCTGTGATATTTATTTTCTAGCTGATTCAATATTGAAAACTATACAAAATAGTACATTAAATTTCATCTTATTCTGAATATAAAATTTTGATATTTAATTAAAAAAATAAAGAGTATAAAACTTGAACAAACGTTTATTGGCTCGTGCTCACTGCACTTGGTGCCCCACTAGGACAGGAGTGTTACCGGAGATATTCCTTGTGGGTTGGACAATGCCGGGATGAGGGTGTTCCAGACAATTTACACCTTTTTGCGGAGTAACTGAAAATATATTGAAAAATGAATATATCATAAGCCTCTTAATACGTTTAATTTGATTATGTTAGTAAAACTGAATATTTGTAATAAAAAATTTATGCACAAACAAACATTTAAAGTAAAAAAAATCGTTATTTTGTCCACGAAATTAAAACAATCAAGTGATCAACGGCAAAAAAAGTCTGCACAATAGTCAAGACAGATTTATCAGTTTTATGTAGGGTAAAAAAAAAGGTATCCACCGTTCTTCACCATTTGGAGAAAAGATTACAATGTATATACGTAGTAAGTAAGTGTACACGTTTTTCTAAACTTAATGCACTCAAACCGAACAAAAATAATCATTACTACACCGGAATTCTATCAATATAGCGTTAAGTCGCTCACCTTATTAGCCAAAGTCTAGAAAAAACGAAACTATTTTTCTAAGATTCTAGTATTAGCTAAAATGAAACTATCTTGTTAAGCATAGTGAGAGGAAATGTTGTTGATTGTGAGAAACTGGTTATTAGAACCTACAACTAGTTGAGCTCACTCAGCCAAAAGTGGAAATTCAATGTAAACTAAGTGTAACTCTAGTTATACTATTAAACCCGCTGCCTGTGTAATGTGATGTAACATTGCTAGTTACAGTTTTGAACCCAGCTAATTTTTTTTTTTTTTTTTTTTTTTTTTTTTTTTTTTTTTTTTAATCTTTATGGCAGATGTGGGACTCTTTGTTTACAGATGAGCTTATCTTGTAACGTGATTGTAACTTATATTAGTGATGTGATCTTGTATCTTGTAATCTGGAGGAGGTCGCTTTCTGTCATAATATTTTACTGTCATGTCATAACATTGATATGCCAAATAACCTTGAAAAACTCGAGAGTTTTATAAGTTTTTATTCTAGATTTTTTTAAACTTATCATTCTTGAATATTGAGTTAAATTAGTTTCGACAGTAAATCTAATATTAAAGGTAAAAAATTGACATTAACTCTAACGTAATAAATTTCAGAAAATAACTCTCTTGAATATTGAGTTAAATAACTTTTAATGGTCATTTAAAACGTCGTACAATGGTCATGAAAAATGTCGAGCAAAGTTATCAATTTATCCACGAAAATGGTACTTGTGTCATTAAAAGTTGTTTTGAGCAAAGTTATCAGTTTATCCTCTTATGTCACATCCGGCGGTATGAATAACATTTATCATTGCATTGAGTACAGTTGGTTAGTTACATGCATCATGCATGGGAGAATGGGAGCTCGCATTTATGCTGAGAGAGTGTTCCTCTAAACAGTTAGCACTGCATTGAACAGTATTTTTGGGTATCCAACACTTATTAATGATGTGTAAAAATAGGTTACATCAAAAACTGTGGGAAAAAATTGTAAAATAACAGATTTTCCACATAATGTTCAGTTTTGAAAACTAATTGTGAATCTACGGGTATGTTTGGCACAAGTACGAGCTGGAGCGGATCGACAGAGCGGTTTGCTGGACCTGGTTGCGTGAGCTTTTTTCTGCATGCTTCTTCAACTAGCATTCCATTTAGTAGCTTATTTTTTTACAAGCTCCTTCAAGCTATGTCAGCAAAACGAGACTTATTTTTAATTGTAGCTTATTTTAAATAATAATAATAATAATAATAATAATAATAATAATAATAATAATAATAATAATAATAATAATAATAATAATAATAATAATAATAATAACCATATAAAAAGTACCAGTAAAGGTTATGAATCATTGCATTGAACAGTTCAGGTAGAAAATTTATGATACGACACGAAACATGACCAGAGACGGACATGAAATTTTCAGGTTCAGGTTGAGTCTAAATAGCTTTTGTGTCGTGTTCGAGTCGGCATATCTAAAACACTTATTAAACAGGTCAGGTTCGAGTTGGTTGGCACGTCGAAGATAATTTTTTATTATTATTATTATTATTATTATTATTATTATTATTATTATTATTATTATTATTATTATTATTATTATTATTATTATTATTATTATTATTATTATTATTATTATTATTATTATTATTATTATTTTGTACGGCTTGTTTGTTGTTAGTGGTTCAGGTAGCAGTGACATCCAATTAGGAAGTATGCTGACCCTGAATTAGTCCAATGTTCAATAGCAAATCTTTATTTATTTAAAGAAAACGGTTGGAAGCGTTTTCAGTATGAGAATGTATTCGAGTTTCACCATCTTTTATTTGCAGTTTTGCACACGTTAAAAGGTTAGCAATGAACAAATAGTAATCCATAAGTCGAGCAAATGGAATGCAATTATGTATTTGAGTTCAACCAGTAGGGGAAACCGCGCGTTGCGTCGCCCTGGGTCTGTTACTTGTGGGTATAGCCATACCATACCAATTAGGGCTTTATTATTATTTAAAAAAAATAAGCTACAATTAAAATAAGTCTCGTTTTGCTGACATAGCTTGAAGGAGCTTGTAAAACAAATAAAGAAACTTCCTCGAGACAAAATATTACTGATTGTTTTGCTGACATAGCTTGAAGGAGCTTGTAAAACAAATAAAGAAACTTCCTCGAGACAAAATATTACTGATTGTCAGAAAGTGACATACTCATGACACAAAGTTTAATAAATACAAACATCACATTACATACATATAGTTAATTTAAAAAATTAAATATTACGGAATATGTATTCAACTTAACTATAATTCACTTTTTTAAGAACTTAAATATCAGAAGTACAAAAAGATAAAGAAAAAAAATGTTCACAACATCTGATTATTAATCAAAACCGTTTGTTTTAATATCAGATAAATTTAATTTTAAGGATTGACATTTAATTTGGCACGTTTATAAGGTCTAACTAAAATACCTGACTGTCCTTAAATATTACATTAACATGTTTTTTAAAAAGATTGTAATGTTTTCTTATGTAAATGTTTATGAGTTCTATATTGATCTCATCTCATGTGATCATTCTAACCAACTGTTTGTGGTGTGGTTTCTGCAATTACATGGTTAATGTACAATGATATCAATTACCCTAACATCTTTCAGAGTCATTTTGTTTTACTTTTCATCAATTCATGATGGTTAATATGCACTCGCATTATCCCAATCACAAAAACCGCTATAATAAAGAGATGCGGCACTACCATGAGATCTATGTGATGTATATTTTCCCGGTTTATTTTTTATATGAGTGTGGCATGGTTGCAACTCCAAAGAAAATGACTATGTGATGTATTTTTTCCCGGTTTAATTTTCATTTTCAATTTGGTTTTTGCTTGACACATTCATTTTATCAAAAGTTATTGATAACAAGAAAAATAGAAATGGTAAAATTGATACACGGAACAGGCCGGTTAGGTGCATTGTTGAAGTCAGTAATAATCAAATGTTATCACCGGTATATAAGTTAAAATTACATTACAAGTTATGTTTGAATATGTAGTTAAACAACAACAAAACATTATCTGTGTAGTTAACCTACATCGCATGTCAGAATTTTTGGCTTAATTTTTAAAGTCAAAACACAACCATCTTATGTCATAATTTTAGTATAACTAGTTAGATACCCACGCACAGCTGCGCCAACAAAGGTGCAATAAACTTTAGTTAGAAACGATGTACAAAAACCTTTCTACTTGCTTCTGGCATTTGGTAGCTTCAGGTTGAAGATAAATATGGTAACGGTAAGGTGATGAAGATACATTCGAGCACACATTTTGGCCAGGCTTTGCAGCAGAGGTGCAATAAACTTTATTTAGAAACGATGTACAAAAACCTACTAAGGTAGAAGTGCCTAGAAGCACACATTTTGAACAACCGTGTTTGTTGAACAAAACGTAACCAAACTAACGCCGCCGCAGCGCGGCGGGGGCCTTCTCCTTGTTATATAGTATAAGTAGTACTGTAGTATAGATATAGATATGTTTGTTGAATTTTTGTAGTCAAACAAAAAAATGACACATGTCGGTTAGGAGTTAGGCTTGTAATTAGATTGCATTATAATATAGTATAAGTAGCAGTATTGATATAGATATGTTTGTAGACTTTTTGTGGTCAAACAAACATAAATAAAATGATAATTCGAGCTCCTTATCTTAATTTTTGGTTATTTTTTATTAGGAGTTAGGCTTTGAATTAGATGCATTATATAGTATAAGTAATAGTAGTATGGATATGTTTGTTGACTTTTTGTGGTCAGACAAACATCAAAAAAATGACAATGTCTTTATATATTCAAGCATCAAACATTTCATTACTTGCTTTCAATTAAAATCTTCAAAACCCCGATTAATTACTTGCTTTCAATTAAACAAAAAAAATACCAAAAGAACCTTCTAACGTTTCTTAGATCAATTTGTCATACTTTAACGAGTCAAACTCACTTTTTCCTTTAGAGGATGATGAATTCCCTGTTCTTACCTTTACTACACTAAAACAGTTAAGTACACTAGCTAAAGGGTTGTAAAGTTAGCTTTGCCACCCGCGCAGATCAACAATTCTGATGCACCAACCCGAGACTTTTACCCGGTAGAATAGGAGGAAGTACAGGCGGAGTTCATGGTCAGCATACCGCCCAATTGAATGTCACTACTACTTGAACCACTAACAATTGGCTAGGACAGCATACCGCCTATTTGTCCTTGATACATGGTTCATATATGGTAAAAAGTGTTCCAAAAAGAGTTGTTATATGTCTAACTCATGGAGAAAATATCGGAGGCTGTACAAGTTTTCCGCTTTGGTCGAGTCAACAACAGACCCACAAGAGATAATTATGATTGCTCATGTGAATGATAACCATTATATTAAAATGACACTACGTGGAAAAATCACACCAACAGAACCACATGGTTCATGTTTTTATTGAAAACTTCTACACTTAGTATTTGTGTTTTTACTATAAACACACTAAGCTGCTTTCATTGCATCAACCTCTGCATTCCATTTTCCCTTCTTCAATAACACCTTCATCCATTTTAATTGTTATCAAAATTTTAATAAATCATATAAAAACAGTTAAGTACACTAGAGGATAAAACAAAGAGAGGTTTAAACCCATTACTTTCCAACTCCCGAAGTGTTTCCAAATAGTCCTATACAAGCAGTAGATAAAAGAAAAGACAAACCGACGATGAGCTTAATGAAATTAATAGACGGAGTAAGGTGTTGTTAAAGAAGGAGAAATGGAGTTTAGAGGTTGATGCAAAAGCAGCTTAGTGTGTTTATAGTAAAACCGCAAATATAGTAAAAACACAAATAATCGGGAGCGCGTTCTTGAACGAGTTACCCGATTTTTCGTTTACGTCCCTCCACACCAACGCATACTCTTACCCATTTTATCTTACGCTTCTGTCCTTCTACGAACTTTTTCCACTCCTCCGTGACTATGCTCAATCAGTCGTTAAAGCATTCCTGCTTTTTGCCACTTTGGTGGTCGACGAGAACCCTCATGGTCACTGGGTTCTTGATGACCCTTCATCCTAAAAGAGCACGAAGCTCCGCTCCGAGCACTGTGGTCCGAGCCGGTGGTTTTAGGAATGGGTGCAACGATAAAGCGGAGGATAGGTGTTTTGAAACGACTTTCGGTCCAAGAACGCTTGGAGCCTATCGTCTTGGTCAAAAGAACGCATTCAAGACATTGCGGAGAAGCATTTTGGTGATGAGGCGTTGTAGAGCGTTATGGCTTATGGCTATTAGTCGCCGTCGTGAGGCGACTAATTGTTATTAGTAGTCATTTAAAAAAGCCTCATCTCATGGTCTTCGTATGATCTTCTTTGTTCTTATATAGTATTCGATAGCGTATGCCTTGTGGAAGTTTTGCCGTGTTTTCTCCTGAGACAAGTGCATTGTTATTGTCATTGTCATTTGTTTCTGTGTGTAGATATCCTTGGCTATCGCGGCCTTTTATAATGGAGGTTTTACTGTTGTGTCACGTGCGTGCATTAAATTTACCGGTTGACTTAGGTCATAGGCACGTGCCTAGATCTGTAGGTTGAGTACCTCCTAGTCTTTTGGATTTGACAGAAAATGTACTTTCTTGTCCTCTCGATATCTTAGCAAAATAAGGGCAATTGTGGAAAAAAATGAACTTTCTTACAGATATGTTGGAAATGTGAGAAAATTTCTTCAGAATGTTTACCTTTTTTTTAGTACGAGTTGTATTTTCATATTATTAATATGTTTCTGATACCTAGAATAACGATTTTCAATATGAGTTTCTGATTAATAAAGATTATACTTTACATAACATTTGCGTGATTGCCATTTTTGAATTGTTTATTAAGAATTATGTGATGGTGGAGAGTGATTTATTGATATTTCAAATTTTGTTTACAAAGCGTTTAGGGAGTGGGAGTGTGGATGCGATGAAAGAAGAGTAGGTTGGCAAATTCCAAATACGAGTGCAATATATTTTCATAATATTGATAATTATACTATCATATAGTGTTAAAAACTATTTTTCTTAATGTGCTGGAAAAACATAATTTAAAAAACAAATCACCATATAAGAAAGATGTATGATTATGAAACAAAATAAAGAAAGAAATATATCCATAATACAGATGTTTGAAATATAAGAAACATGTGTATTTCTTTTTAGACAAAAATACACCGTTTGCCCCTAAACTTTCCACGAAACATCACAGGGCACCCTAACTTTCAAAATTCGTCGCCAGGCGTCAAAACCTTAGGATTTTGAGTCCGATTGCATCTGTGGAAAACTAGAAGGGGGGGTTTAATAGTTTTACGTTCTTTTAAAAGTTTATTACCAAAATTTTTTGTAGCTTATTAAAAACTTTTGATTCAATCTCAAGTGAATTCAAATGACAACTAATATAAGCAATTCTAATGTAATAATAAAAGTATTGAAATGTAATGAACAAAAGATAGAGTTAGAAAGATCAAACCACAACACGCGAATTTATAGTGGTTCGGCTACAAGGACACCTTCCTTGCCCTACTCCACTCCCCGAGTACCACACTCGAGAGTTATCTTCACTATGTCAACAAACTCCTTATGGTGGAGAAACCTTACACACCTTGGCTTACACGAGTTAACGACACTAAGCTAAATGTCGAGTTCTAATCGTAGCTAGAACCAATCTCATGACTTGTTCAAGGCTTCACACCTTCTTCACAACTTCACGACTTGTTCAAGGCTTCACACCTTCACAACTTCACACCTTCTTCTATGCACAACTAATTCACAACTACTAAACTACTTTACAACACACCTATTTTCTACACACAACAAATTTACACAACACTTTTACAAATATCTACCACAACTACAATATGAATCTAGCTATTCACAACACTACTACAATTAGATGGATGTAGAGGAGTGTTCTTCTTCTTGCACTTGAATGGATGAAGCTTTGGATCACTTGAAAACAAAGACTTATGAATTATATGATCAAAAGATTTTAGATCTAGAGAGGGAGGTTGGATCAAAAAGTTTATAGTGCAAAAAGGTGAGAAAAATGTGTAAAATGATCCAATATTTATAGGGCCAGATTTTACTGTTCGGGAGCGTGCCGATCCCCTTAATTATAGGCCGGTCCCCTTAATCATTAAGGGGGCCGCCTAGTAAAATTAAGGGGGCCGCCCTCCTGAACGTTGGAAAAGTTTTTCTGGATAAAATTTGCCCTTTTTGGTTGGAAATTTGAAATCATATCTTTGTGGTTTAATATAGCATTACCAAAAATGATTTATAAATATATATAAAATGTTTATATCATTTTATAAGATGTTATGTCTTAAGACAAAATTTCCTTTGATCATGTAATGCATAAGATGCTTAGTTTATGCATACCTTAAGTGATGTTAGATGTAGAAGTAAATATTTGTTACCAAATACTTGTTTACTTCTTAATCTTGACTTAATTTGATTTAAGTTTTGTGATTATCAAAACATAGGTTTATTGAGAGATATTAATAACCTTTTTAAGCATTATTTATATCAACAATCTCCCCCTTTTTGATGATTACAAAACTTAAACTCATTAACTCAAAAATTAATTTTTAAACAAGTATTTTAGTGAGTTTATATTTACTTCTCCCCCTTTTTGTAGAATCAAAAAGGTTTTGCCGACAATCCTCAAATTGACGGGTAGAAACTCCCCCTTGATGTGTACTCCCCCTCGTTTGGGGGCACCAAGAGAACGAGCTATGGAATGCTTTGCAAAAAAAATATTAGAAGCACAAGTATATGCATGCAAACATGTATAAGGTGATAAAAGAAATAAATCATGTTTGAAAAGAAAGCATTCATATTAAATAAGTGGTTGTGTCAAGACACAACATAAAATTAGCAATTTGAATTACAAGTAGAAAAGCTAGTTTACAAATAAGCAACTAGGAAAATACATCATCATGCAAAAAGTACATGGTCTTCATAGAGCTTGCAAGCAAAAGGATGGTAGAGGTGTTATTTATTAAGCATATTAGATGCTTAATTAGGAGAGCATGATGGTGATGGTGAAGGAATGGGTGAAAATTGTGGTGGAGGAATTATTGGAGAGGATGGTGGAGTTGGTGGTGGTGGTGGGTTGGTAAGCAAATGTTCAATATATGAAAACATATATTGAATTTCATCTCTAAGGCCAAAGATGACCGTGCGGTTGTGGATGCAACAAAGACAAGTATCCCTATGGGATTCAAGTAGCCTCCAAGGCACGGGATTGGCAAAGAATGGTGGTGTAATAGGTGGAGATGAGAGATGAGCATCAAGTGGTGTTATTGGTAAAAGTGAGATGGTAAGATGGGTGGACATGGGTTCTTGTGTAGGAGGTAGTGATGATACTTGTGGTGACAAGTGTGAGTTGATGTAGTCATTGATTGATGAGGTTGAGGGTATGGAGGATGAGGAAGTTCCATGAGTGGAAGGTGTTTTAGATGGTGCATTGGGTGCACTTGGGGATGAGCATTTGGGTGGAGGTGATGGTGTTTTGTTGTCTTCATTTGTTAAGTCAATGAAGAGTTGTTTTGGGGGGATGACCACAAGTTTTTGTTTCTTGGAGGCTTTGGAGTGTGAAGTGCTTGGTGGAGTCATGATGATTAAGATGGTGAATGATGAGATGAAGAATGGTGATTGTGGAGGGAATTTATAGTATGGAAATGGTTGATTTAGGTATGTATTTGAAATGGTTGAATGAGATTCTAAAATCAGTTGGGTTAAAATGGGAAATGGTAGCTGAAACTAGAGAAAGGGTTCACAATATGCAAAAGAAAACAGTGAATCTAGTTCCAGATGGCCGGTCCCCTTAGTTGTATGCCGGCCCCCTTAATAATTAAGGGGACCGCCTAGGGAATTAAGGGGGCCGCCCATCTGGTGTTTTCCCAGACGACCAGAAACCCAAAATTTGCAAAATTTGGTGATTTTTCAAGTGTGTTTTTCCAGCAAGCTCTATTAGAAGTACATACTCTAGGAATGATGATATATAAACATATATATATAATCAAATTTTTGCATGCAAATTAACATAATATAATCCATTTTGAAAAGAAACATGGCATAACATTAATATAGAAGCATGATAATGATAAAAGTCTAAAAATCATTCCAAATAATAAAAGAAATAACACAAGTATTTCCGAATAAATCGGACAAATAGCAAACCATACAAATGTCTAAAAGGAACAAGTAATAACAAGTAGCAACATGTCAATATCTTCTACTTCTTCTTCTTTCCAAGCATCTTCCTAAACATCTTCCCAACGGATTTGAAACCCCCTCGAAGTTCTTCATGCATTTGTTGTTGACGATTGATGATAGACGTTTGACGAGTGAAGAGAAGCTCATCGGTACGTTCATGAGGGAGAGGAATTTGATACTCGGTATCATCAAGATCGGAAAGATCTTCAACAAAGGTCGTGGGGGATGGAGTACTAACACGTGAGGTGTCTTCCTCCTCATCATCATCGTCATCACGATGAGATGTAGAACCACGAGGCCTAGAGTACAAAGGAACACGAGATTTTCCTTTGTCACTACGAGGACGGCGAGTACGAACAAGAGTGAGTTGGTTCAAGGTAGGAAGGATTTGAACGTAGTAATCTCTTTGAAGATGAGGGTAATGTTCCATCACATAATGATAAAGTCGTGTGAGAAACATACCGTAAGGAAGATTGGCATTTGGGGTGTTTTTGGCGGACATGATTCGATGAATAAAAAGATAAGCCAAATTGTATTGCTCTTCAGCAATAACACAATAAAGCATGTGGGCAATGCTTGCCGTGACATGATCACGGTGACCACCAGTACCAAACGCATTCTCTCGAATGAGTTCTTCCCACTTCTTCATATCTTGGCTTAGTTCTTTGAGGAGGATTTGATTGGCATGAATATCGACATTCTTCGACTTGATTACTCGACTAGTCGCACGACGTTCTAGTTCAAGCATTCGACGAATGTCTTCAGGACTAGGAATCTCAGAATAGTAGGGGCCATCCTGAGGACGATTTCTTTTAAGAGAGGAAAGATCCCATTCACTTGAGAAAATGGCATGGCCGTTGTATGGGATTCGAAGAATTTGACCAAATTGAGCAAGAGTAAGAGTGATGAATTGATTTTGAATCATGAAGGAAATGAGGATATTACCATAGGGATCGGTTTGCACCGTCACTTGGCTATAGAAATCGAGGACAAAACGAGGAATGATTGGTTCGTTGATTTGGAGAAGACATTCGAAACGAATATTGGTGAACATTCGTTCGGTTTGATCATTTTCATAGAAAGATGGATCGACAATTCGTCCTTCGTGAATGTTTCTATTTTCAATAGGAAGATAGAAACATGCAACTGAAGGAGACATGCCGGGAGTGGAAGAGACATTTGGAATGTATTGTTTGGTTTTTGATACATCACCAACCGTGGTCTTAGGCATTTTTACCTAAACAGTATAACAACAAAAATAGAATTAATATAAAAACAACTATCATGCATATGTTATATATATATATATATATATATGTATATATAATTATATGCAATATATGTGGAACGAAATTCTACTTCAACACAAAAAAAAATATTCAATGAAGTAGTTTCATAATGTTCCTTTTATTTTGATTTTAAACTCGTTTAGAATATATAATATCAAAGAGTATGATATCATAATTCGTTTCGAAATAAGGCTAGATATATATTAGATTATATATCTTCCATTTCGTAAGAGTTTGACACAACATAAGCTTGTTTAAAGGTTTAAAATGCGAATTTTAGTTTTCAAAAATATCATTTTCGAGATAAACCAAACGCTCCCTTAACTAGATAAAAACATCCTAAAACATCAATATATATATATATATATATATATATATATATATATATATATATATATATATATATATATATATATATATATATATATATATATATATATATATATATATATATATATCTTGATGACGTCTATTGATTTTAGTAGTATTAACAAGTTTTATGAACAAGTTTTAAGTTTCAAATAACTACATATAGTTATAGTTTGTTCATGAACCAAACGCCCATGTTGTCTTCATGAACCATTTTCTAATAAATTGAAAAGTATGTTTTGATTGTTTAGGACGTTAAAACAATGTAATGTAGTAAGTTTTAAGTGGTTTTTGAGAGTTATATCAACAATGTGCCTCTTGAAAAATAAAATTTAACAAGGGTTTATGGGCGATTAATGATTTTGACAAAATGATATGTTATACTAATTTTGAGTTGCAATACATCATTCTAATCATATGGGAAGCATTTGGTAGTTCAATTTCTAGCTTCTATTGCACTTAAATTCGAATTAAAATAAGTTTTAATAAAATGCATAATAATTGATTAGACACCAAATCGAATGAAATGTGATGAAATGCATGTTGGAAAACTTACAAAAGATGTTGTTATATGTTTGGTTGATGTTTGCCCCTTGCGAAACAACCCCGGATTGGTGATATAATGGAGGATTTTGATGTTTTTGGGTGTTTTGGTTCGTACTCAGCAGCAGTGGGGAAGAACAAATGAGTAATGGAGTGTTTGGGAATGGAATTAAGGAGGAGAAACGGATTTGGAAGTGTCAGATGGCCGGTCCCCTTAAACATTAAGTGGACCGCCCTCGATAACAAGCCGGTCCCCTTAATTATTAAGGGGGCCGCCTATGAAATTTTCCAAATTTCGCGGAATTAGTTTCTGGAACAAAAATATTTATATGTATATAATTAGATTTATAATATATCAAAAATACGTAAACGTTTATTGGCACGATGATAAAATTCTTAACAATTTTTAATTATCGCTTCGATAATTAAAATATACCTTTGACAATCTTGGATAAAATGATCAAAGTGTTAAGTTGATGAAGGGTTTGAGGTGTGTTCGGGAATATGTGAATAAGTGTATATATATATATATATATATATATATATATATATATATATATATATATATATATATATATATATATATATATATATGTGAGTGAAAGATGGGTTGATGGGTGAGGTTTGAAAGATAGTAGCAGAGATAGGATATAGCCGGCGAGAGGAGTTTGTTTCATCCATAGTGTTCATGTGCGAAGGCGTTCTTGCATTATAAAAGTCCACTTGACTCATATCCCTTCATCATAATGAGTCTCCTAAAAGAGGACTTACTAGAATAACACGAGGGGGGAAGGAAAGGGTTCGATAAAGAACGATTTCCTTGAGTTCTAGAAAGTCAACTAATGACGTATCTAGGTTATGTGCAAGCAATTATATATATATGTATGTATATATATATATATATATATATATATATATATATATATATATATATATATATATATATATATATATATATATATATATTTAATATATTAAGTATAGGAGTATATATATATATATGTAAATAAGTATATATATGATCGAACAAGTAGAGAGAAAAAGGCAAGCTATATCTATGCAAACAATATAATCAACTAAAGCATATTTATCTAAGCATGGCAATGAGTTATGAAGGAATGGCGTACCCGGTGGTCTTCAAAAAAATCTTCAAAATCATCAAGATGATATATAGACTTTGAAAAGGTCTATGTTGAGAGAAACTTCAAGATTGCCTCAAGGAATGTTCGTCTAGCCATTCGATCCCCATTGTCTCTTTGGTCCAAAGTTGTTTGGTCCAAACATGTTTAACATTTGACTAGGATGCATGAAAGGTGGTAGTATACCCCAAGGATTGTAGCTTTGTTGGTAGTTCCACATTTGATTACTATTGTTATTATAGTTTTGCCTATTTTGGTTTCTTCTTGGTTGAGGTGTTTTAGACCTAGGATTAGGATTATTTGATTTTCTAGGTGGTGGTGTTTTGGATCTTGTCTTAGATTTAGATGATCCTACCTCGTTTTTCAAAGATGATTTATAAAAAGCTTTTACTTCTTCATTGTTGGCAAGAGGTATTTTTCTATCATTAATAAGTATATACTTAGGATTAAATTTTAGAGATTTTTGTTCGTTAGGTTCATTTTCGAATTTGACATTTTTAATCTCACTTGTTGAAACTTCATTTGAGTTAAATCCTAAACCGGTTTTATCTCCGGATGTTCTTTGACTACTTATTATTTTATTAAGTGAGTGACTACTATTTTCAAATTTATTAAGTTTGCGAATTTCTTCCCTAAGTATTTCGTTTTCATCTTTAAGTATTTGACATGACTTGCATTCTTCAAAAATTTCTTTACCTTTTTCAAGTTGATGTATTTTAATTTTTAGTTCAAGTACTTCATTTTCCAATTGATTGTTTATGTATTTTAGTGATTTGTTTTTAGCCATTACTAGTTGTCCTAATTTTCATAGCCTATTATATTCATTATCTAGATCTTTTTCATCTAATGATAAACTTTCATCACTAAAATATTCGGTTTCGGAACGTACCTCATTTGATGTATTCGCCATAAGACACTTTTCTTCTTTTGTCGTTTCTTTCTCATCTTCGTCACTATCACTCCAAGCACCTCCAACAAAAGCTCTTTGATTTTGATCTCTTGTCATCATTGGACATTTTCCGATGAGGTGATTTGGATCACCACACTTGAAACACTTTCTTTCAATCTTGTTGTTCTTGTCATCTTTACTCTTTTAAAGTGTTTTCTTTTCATCATACGGTTGTCTTACGAATCTTCCTCGCCTTTTGAAGAATTTCTTGAAATCTCTTACGGCCATGGCGTATTCTTCGTCATCACTTTCGGAAGATGAGCTATCTTCGATACTAGATTCCTTTCTAGCTTTCAAGGCGATTGACTTGCTTTGCTCTCATTTTTCTTTGACCATTTCGGAGTCCTTCTTAATGATGACTTCGTAAACTTTTAGATTTCCAATTAATTCATCAAGTTGCAATGTTGACAAATTCTTCAATTCTTCAATAGCCGTCACTTTAGCTCGCCATTTTGGATGAAGAGCCCTAAGAAACTTCCTAACAAAATTCTTACTAGAAGAATTCTCATCAAGTGCTTTTAAACTTGTGATGATAGTGTTAAATCTAGCAAAAGCATTATCAATTGATTCCTCTTCCGGAATCGTGAATTGCTCATATTGTTGAACAAGTAGATCTATCTTATTATCTTTGACTTGACTATTACCTTGGTGAGTTATTAGTAAAGAGTTCCAAATTTCTTTTGCGGTTTCACACATAAAGATCCTTTCGTACTCTTTACGTGGTAGTGCATTATAAATAACCATTTTTGCTTCATTATTTTTAGCAAGTTTTCTTTTTAAATCATCATTTTGTTTTTCAAAATGTACGATTTCATCTTTCTTAGTTTCCGGGTTATTTTGAATAGGTAAAAAATCACCATTAGTAATAACATGCCAAAGATCTAGATCTTTTGACTTTACATAAGTTTCAAATCGATTTTTCCAATATAAAAATCCATCACTTTCAAATAGTGGTGGTCTTTGCATAGATTGCCCTTTTAAATATTTTTCAGATTCCATATATCGTTACAAGTTTTAAAATACAATATATTTTAAAGATCTTGCTAGACGTGGCTCTTGATACCAATTGTGGAAAACTAGAAGGGGGGGTTGAATAGTTTTACGTTCTTTTAAAAGTTTATTACCAAAATTTTTTGTAGCTTATTAAAAACTTTTGATTCGATCTCAAGTGAATTTAAATGACAACTAATATAAGCAATTCTAATGTAATAATAAAAGTATTGAAATGTAATGAACAAAAGATAGAGTTAGAAAGATCAAACCACAACACACGAATTTATAGTGGTTCGGCTACAAGGACACCTTCCTTGCCCTACTCCACTCCCCGAGTACCACACTCGAGAGTTTTCTTAACTATGTCAACAAACTCCTTATGGTGGAGAAACCTTACACACCTTGGCTTACACGAGTTAACGACACTAAGCTAAATGTCGAGTTCTAATCGTAGCTAGAACCAATCTCACGACTTCTTCAAGGCTTCACACCTTCTTCACAACTTCACGACTTGTTCTAGGCTTCACACCTTCTTCACATCTTCACAACTTCACACCTTCTTCTATGCACAACTAATTCACAACTACTAAACTACTTTACAACACACCTATTTTCTACACACAACAAATTTACAAAACACTTTTACAAATATCTACCACAACTACAATATGAATCTAGCTATTCACAACACTACTACAATTAGATGGATGTAGAGGAGTGTTCTTCTTCTTGCACTTGAATGGAAGAAGCTTTGGATCACTTGGAAACAAAGACTTATGAATTATATGATCAAAGGATTTTAGATCTAGAGAGGGAGGTTGGATCAAAAAGTTTATAGTGCAAAAAGGTGAGAAAAATGTGTAAAATGATCCAATATTTATAGGGCCAGATTTTACTGTTCGGGAGCGTGCCGGTCCCCTTAATTATAGGCCGGTCCCCTTAATCATTAAGGGGGCCGCCTAGTAAAATTAAGGGGGCCGCCCTCCTGAACGTTGGAAAAGTTTTTCTGGATAAAATTTGCCCTTTTTGGTTGGAAATTTGAAATCATATCTTTGTGGTTTAATATAGCATTACCAAAAATGATTTACAAATATATATAAAATGTTTATATCATTTTATAAGATGTTATGTCTTAAGACAAAATTTCCTTTGATCATGTAATGCATAAGATGCTTAGTTTATGCATACCTTAAGTGATGTTAGATGTAGAAGTAAATATTTGTTACCAAAAACTTGTTTACTTCTTAATCTTGACTTAATTTGATTTAAGTTTTGTGATTATCAAAACATAAGTTTATTGAGAGATATTAATAACCTTTTTAAGCATTATTTATATCAACAGCATCCCTTGACCCATATTAGCAAGGTCAACGCACGTTTTATATTCTAGTTTCATGGACATAATAGTCCAATCACTATTTAACTATGATTTAACCCAAGTTAAACCCGACAGTCAACTTTAGGGACCAAATGTGAACACACAACTTAATAATTGGCGGGGGTTTTGACAATACCAACGGCAACATAGACAAATTGAGTGACAACATTGTCTTCACTGACACGCTCTATTTACGTCTAAATGCGTGTATATTTTCAACAAATAATGGGGAATCGAAGAGTTCATCTCATGGTATTCGATAGCGTATGCCTTGTGGAAGTTTTGCTGTGTTTTCTCCGTAGACAAGTGCATTGTTATTGTCATTGTCATTTGTTTCTGTATGTAGATATCCTTGGCTATCGCGGCCTTTTATAAGGATTTTCAATATGAGTTTCTGATTAATAAAGATTATACTTTACATAACATTTGCGTGATTACCATTTTTGAATTGTTTATTAAGAATTATGTGATGGTGGAGAGTGATTTATTGATATTTCAAAATTTGTTTGCAAAGTGTTTAGGGAGTGGGAGTGTGGATGCGATGATAGAAGAGTAGGTTCGCAAACTCCAAATATGAGTGCAATATATTTTCATAATATTGATAATTATACTATCATACAGTGTTAAAAACTATTTTTCTTAGTGTGCTGGAAAAACATAATTTAAAATACAAATCACCATATAAGAAAGATATATGATTATGAAACAAAATAAAGAAAGAAATATATCCATAATACAGATGTTTGAAATATAAGAAACATGCGTATTTCTTTTTGGACAAAAATACACCGTTTGTCCCTAAACTTTCCACGAAACATCACAGGGCACCCTAACTTTCAAATTTCGTCGCCAGGCGTCCAAACCTTAGGATTTTGAGTCCACCTAAACCAGAATATTGATAACACATAAAATTGTATATATATTGTAGCACGTACCAACAGGTAATTCCGGTTGTAACTTCGTTGATATTCTATCAGAAAAGTTGGTCACTTGAAATCCAGTGTTATTAACATCACCATTAAATGTGCTTGACAGACATGCAGATGCTGATCTATCAAAACTAATTTTGTATGGATGATTTGTGTATTTGTAGCTTGAGTTATTACGAATAACTTTGATACTGACACTTGGTAGAATCCTGTGAGTAGGCAGTTTTGAAGGAGGATTTAGCATTTTCGATATATTAGTCGTTCAAAAGAATGAAATGGAGTCCTTCAAAGATAGAAAAAACAATAATCAAGTCGTTTGAAAAAACATAAAAACCAAAAAAGCCGAGGACAACTACTTTAAATATGAATGTAAGACCATTTATTTTAGTCGAGAACTAAATTGAAACCTGTCTCGAGTCGCAGAAATGTTAATTCTAGTCGAGCTAAATTTTAACCGGAAATCTATCGCAACGCTAATTCTAAGTTGTTAAATTAACCATGTTTTTACGTTCTGGCAAAAGCTCAGTCACAAAATTCAAGTAAAGACATAAAAGAAATCAACGAAGATAGAATTACCAGCTTACAAGCGGATGTTCTTACAAAAAATCCCGTTATTTGATTAGCACGTCGTGGACAAGGAATAACCCAAGGCGTCGAGAATATTCTTAAATCGATCTATAATATAAAATCGTCTGTTGTTGGTGTGGTAAGCAGGCAACTATTCGCACATCTTGGACAGGGAACAACCCAAAGCGTCAAGTATATTCGAGAGCACGGAGATTAGCTCCAAGCGCTGTGGTCCGAGCAGGTGGCTTTAGGAATGGGACGGCCCTTGCTGAATCCATGCCGAAGCATGGAAACAACGAACTACCGAAACATAATTTTTTAGACCTATTCTTGAAATACCATAGTGGATGCTTTTAGCTATGTAATCTTTGATTCCACCTAAACCAATATTTGCAATTAATGTCTCTCTCTCTTTTTTTTTTTTTTTAACTTATTCGCAATTAATGACTAAGCAATTTCAGTTTCTATTCCGTGTTTCTGACAGTTTTAAGCGTTTGACATAAACTTTATATTTTCTGTTTCGTACTTTCAGGTTTTTTTTTGTTTTTTTTGATCGGCGGGTTAGATGTTAGATGTTAGTTGTTGGCTCGAGTTAGTGTCGCATCCTCGGGCAGAGATACCAACCGCGAGCCTCTCCTTAGGGGATAACCCAATCATATTCCCGATTCGCCTGATATCATTAGAGCTTGTGGTTCCCAAGTGAGGACTTCCCGGTCGGTCACCCAAACCGGTACTACTCTCACTTGAGCTCGCTTAACTACTTAATCCTTTACCACTAGACCACTACTTAAGCCTTTCAGGTTTATAGTCTTTTGATATTAGCAAAAAAAAAAAAAAAAAAAAAAAAAAAAGTAGGGGTGGGTCAATATATCCCATCCCTTTTACAGATTACGTGCGTGTTAATGACTGTTACAGAAATTTAATAATGACACTGTTTGTTTCAGTCCACACCTTTTCCAGACGGCTACTATTTGATTTCATATGGTTGTCACGTAGTAATGACCTGACAGTCATCATTACTGGGGTGTTGGTCTATGCGAAAATTACTGCAGAGGAACCTGTCACAAGAGGTTGCCTCGCAGAGGGGTGGGTTTTTTTCATTTCCCAAAAAGGCCACTATGCGTGTGTACATTTTACAAATTGTTAAGTACGGAGTAGTATATTTATCAGAAACAGAATTATTTATCAGAAACATTACCTTTAATGTATGAGAAATTGTTATGGTTATTTTAATAAAGGGTTTATATTACGTGGTACCAATATTTTTACCAAACGGTCGGATATATTAAGGGTCCAATGGTCAAATATTGAATGCTATTATCTTTACCGAATCAGTGATGATCACCGAATCACTCGCCGAATTGATCATGCCGACACCTAGGCAATGGCAATGCCGATGCATGCCGACTCGAACCGATGCATGCCGACTCACGTTGCCACCCCCCTTATGGTTATTTTAATAAAGGGTTTATATTACGTGGTACCAATATTTTTACAAATGACATGTGTTTTGAGTTAATGACTGTTACAGGAATCTAATAATAACACTGTTTGTTTTATTCCACACTTTTTCGCGGCGCACCAATACAATTTTCATGACATTTTGTTTGTTCTCGTATAATCGTTAGTTGCATCAAGTAGAGCATTTTTATTGCCTTAATTAAACCCGACCCGATTCGTTAAACATATACTAAAAATCATTTTTTTTGTTCGACTCCCCATAAAATCACATTTCCTGGCTCCGCCACTGATCACTTCCATCATATATATATATATATATATATATATATATATATATATATATATATATATATATATATATATATATATATATATATATATATATATATATATATATACATATAGAGGTTGGTTCATGAAAAAAGTCCAATTTAGTAGAAAAGTGAGAAAAGTGTGCAAATTACTCCCTCCCCTTCCCTCCTTTTTTCCCCTCCCAAGTCCAGGGGCCTTTCTGACAACTTTTTCATTTTTTTAAGGGGTAAACATGGTTTCTTCTTGTGTTTTTACTAATAAGGTCAGATCTCACCTTATTTTGTTGGTTCAAATCTCAAATTGCAGACATTGGGTCTAAGCAAATTTGTCTTTGCAACTGTTTGTCTAAATTGAACATTTGAAGTAATTAAAATACCAAATACCTTAAAAGGAACAAAACAAATGTAAATTAACTACAATTAATATCTTTATAACTCTATAAAAACAATTACATTCCAATATAAAGTCATAAACAGTGATGCTACATCAATACATGTCCATAGCGCAAACGCTCAGTTGAGCCCATCAAAGATGGCCTCCTAATGACAATGCCCTCACTTAGTCCAACTCCCGCCAAAATGTCACTGAGACAGCAACATCCCGTGGGCGATATAAACCTTTTAGAGACTAGATTAATTCATGTCAAAATTTACTTAATCCGAAGTCAGGACATTCCATAAAAATTCATTAACCGTGTCCGGATACTCAACTTGCTGACCGTCACCCTCACCATAAATCTCGGCTTTCGCCAAAAGCAAATGCGCCAACCTCACAGGCTCCTCCCACTCTCTAAAAATAACTTAATCCACCCATCAAACCTCTCAACTTCAAAGAACCAGATTCAGCATTTTTACTAATGCCTGAATTTGCGTATTACTTTAAAGCATTGATATGCTAGTCGATCATAGTCATCTGTTCAGCATCATACTCGAACCAACTATCACTTGATTCAATTGTATCGTCTCAGTTCCTATATCTTAGTGATGTACAGTAATAAGCACAGACAAGAGCCACATTTTAATGGGAAATAGAATCCTTCACAAAACTGCAGTTAGAGCTCACCTTGAAGTAGAACATCCAGTTTGTCATAAAACCTTTTACTCTCCAGCAAACACGCGCTTCATTGTCCCTGAAGATCGGCTCTGTTCTTACAGCATTAGGCCTTTTGCTATCTATCCATTAGACCATCAGTTATAAGTAAGCTCATTATAAATCAAAAAGGAATAGTATAACTTTGAGTTACAACAATGTCACCTGTTCACATGTATATTAAGTATCTAGCATTCATACTTCTTCTCGACATACTACTTTAAAGGTTTTAATTTGAGAGTTCAGATACGTATTCAACATCTTATATAAAGATTTGAAAATGTAGTGTTCACTGGTATTATTGGTTTAAACATGGCACCTATAGTAAGTTTATTGCGCTAATGGCAGGTATGCAAAGCTTAAACAAATTCAAATAAACAAGTTAATATTCACTAATTATAAACAAGTTATTACTAATACTAGACCTTAGAATTGAAGATAACAATGAGGGTGATTCTTAATATGATTACAGCTTTTGTGATCGTATTTGATGCATCTATTATTTATTGAGATTAAAATGCAGGCAAAAACATGTGAGGGTCAACCCAACCATCACTGGAAAGTACCCATTCTTATGCGACCCATTACACATTCAAGCCCGCCCATGTTGCCATCTCTACTAATAACTATCATGAAGTGTGAATTGCTTACCTTTTGAGACACCTTCTGAACATAGCTAAAAGCTGCCATTCCAGTGCTAGCAATTTGTCCTGATGTCACCTACAAGAAAAAATGCAATGTTTTATATCAGAAAGCAGGAGGAGATCAAGCCATGGTTCTTGAAATTATTCTTAGCTTAATGAATCAACTAGGACACAAAAAATTGGATGTCTTATAGAATTAATTATCTGAAAAAAGCTAAAGCAAGACAATTCATGTTTATAGCACATATTGAGAAAAAATAGTAGCATTTCAAATGTTTTCATCGATGCACTAAAAAAAGATGCATCGATGCACCAAATTCGATCTTTTTTGACTCAAACCCATTAACAAAGATGTCAAAAACTTAAAAGGAGATACCTAGGCTAAAATTAATAATCATTGTCCTTCCCAAAAATGGCCCAGCAACAGCACTGGATGCAACAGATAGAAAATATAATGCATTTTGGATGATTGGGGGACAAGAACAGTAGCAGAACGAGTAGTTGGAACAAAAAATTGATTTGACCATGCATGATGTGAGGTACGTTGAACATCCATATTAGATTGTCACATCATTTTAATTGTTCTTTTTGACTTGTCGATTCCATTTGCCCGAAGCTTCTTTTCACGATCTGGGAAACACAGAGTGTCAAAATTACTAAATATGGTACTCAAATATTCGACATTTTTACAGCGAACCGTTGACCGAATAACTTTTACAAAAAAAAAATAAAAAAATAAAAAAATAATAAAAAAAATCTCCAAAGTTACCAAATCCACACGTCATTTTAATCTTATAAAGCATTTCTATAATAACTCCAATATCATATACTAGTTGTACAAGAAAAATAAATGATAAATATCCGGATTATAACTCGCATAAAGATACCGTAAGTCTACCATAGACACCACAAGGATTGCCTCAGCTTCTATTTAGAAATCGGGTCAAGGTCAGATTAGCGGGTTTCTATACTCGAATTGGACGTGTGTTAAAAGCCAACTATCTTTGAAGTTACGAACAACAAATGGATGCACTAAACATGCAAACAGATGCTCTAAACATGCAAATGGATGCACTAATATGTCCAAATAGATGCTCTAAACATGCAAATGGATGTACTAAACATGTAAACAGTTGCCTTAATAAGTCCAACATGCAAATGGATGCACTAAACATGTACACTGATGCACTAAATGAGTTTGACACACTATCCAACCCACCAGACATACCCTTCCTAGGGAGAATACTATATATAGCAAATAATTATTGTTCTTTCGGGAGAAATTGATAAATAAATATTATATCTTTCACATTGTGTCGTAATTCACATCTTTTAAAAGTTGATGACTCAGAGCATTTGACTCCGCATTTGACTCCAGACATACTAAATTTGTTCTAAAACTATTATTACCTAAGATAATTTCAGTTATAACCAGTTTCCATGCAAATTAAAGTTTCAGTTTCAATAGCATAATGCAAATACCTGATGTGGATTATTTTTCTGTATCTAAGTCGTTCTTGACCAGCACCAAGAACACCTGACGATACCCGAATATCCTCAAATCCTCGAGAATTTAGTACCTGAATCTGTAGTTAGGACATAAGTTGATCATTATAAGAATCCCAAGATATGCCATCTACAGTTTTATAAAAAAATAATTTAAGAGAAGCAAAACCAGGAAAATAAATTAAGATAATACGGAAATGTGGATTTTCTCAATTAGTAAGAAATAATACATGCTCACAAAGAGGTCCATGCACTATTTAAACAAACAGATGCCCTGATATGTACATCGATGCACTAAAATGGCTTGTTTTGATCCACTACCCAACCCACCAGACACACCCATCTTAGGGAGAAGACTATATATAGTAAATACTTATTGTTACACATATATATCATTATGGTATCAATTTCATTGTAAAAGAATCACTCTGGTTAGAAAGATTAAAGAGAACTTCGAACAGATGCCCAAGTAGTTCCAATGATGCACTAAACATACAAATGGATGCCCTACTATTACCATCGATACACTAAACATACACACTGATGCCTTAATCAAACAAACAAACAGATGCCTTAATCTATCTCGCAAGGCCCAAGTATTTCTACCGATACACTAAACATACAAATGGATGCCCTAATCATGCTCACTGATTCTCAAATATGTCGTAGCCTCATACAAATGGATGCCCTACTATGAATATCGATGCACTAAACACACAAATAGATGCACTAAACATACAAATGGATGCCCTACTATGACCAACGATGCACTAAACATATACACCGATGCCTTAATATGTCTGATGATGCATTACACTAATTATACTCATTGATGCCCTAATGTTTTCATTGATGCACTAAACATATAAACAGATGCCCAAGTAGTTCCAATGATGCACTAAACATACAAATGGATGCCCTACTATTACCATCGATACACTAAACATACACATTGATGCCTTAATCAATCAAACAAACATATGCCTTAATCTATCTCGCAAGGCCCAAGTATTTCTACCGATGCACTAAACATACAAATGGATGCCCTAATCATGCTCACTGATTCTCAAATATGTTATAACATATTATTTTACTC